>PJEM01000808.1:147351-202349 GCA_004023845.1 Helogale parvula
TCTTACACACGCCCAAGAGGCCTGAGTAATGCGTTTTTGTTTCCTATGCCTTGGACTTTGGCTGTTTTCATTTCCTAGGATTCCCATACAAGCTAGGTAGCTTAGAACAACAGAAATTTATTCTCTCACTGTCCTGGAGGCCAGAAGTCCAAAATCAAGGTGTCACAGGGCCATGTTCCTTCTGAACGCTTGGGGCGGGCAAGGGGCTTCCTTCCATCTTCCTAGTTCCTTGTGATTGCCAGCCATCTTTGGTGTTCCTTGACTTGTCGATGCATCAGTCCAATCTCTGTCTCCGTTGCCACATGGCCTCCTCATCATGTGTCTGCGTCTGTCTGTGTACATCTATCTCTTCCTGTAATGATCCCTGTCATAATCCAGTATGTTGTTATCAGAACATAATTATCTATAAAAACTGTATTTCCAAATAAGGTCTCATGCATAGGTTTTGGACAGACATGAATTCTGGGCCACACTGTTCAACCCCATCTAGAGGCCAAGGTTCATGCTAGGTCATATATCATGAGAATTCATCCCAGAGATTGATTTTATGAGGTAGGGGTAAACAGAAGGATGTAGAAATGAGCCTCAGTCTTTTTGTTTTTAAGTTTATTTCTTTTGAGAGAGAGAGAGAGCGAGAGAGCATGCCAGCACAGCAGGGGCAGAGAGAAAGGGAGAGAAAGAATCCCGAGCAGGCTCTGCACTCTCAGCAGCGAGCCGGAAGCGGGGCTTGAACACACAAACCATGAGATCATGACCTGAGCCAAAACCAAGAGTCAGAAGCTTAACCGACTGAGCTACTCAGGCGCTGCAAAAAATGGACTTTGGTCTTAACTGATCTCTTTGGTCCCTTCATCCTTAAGGGAGCCTCTATGTAGAGTTCCCGGATATGAGTGTGAAGGCAGATGGCACATCTATGCCAGGATTCTCCTGAGCTTGAGTGGGAATCTGCTCCTGGAAGACCACAGGAGCAAGATGCCAGCATCAGCAGAGGAAAAGGCTTTCATTTTGTGTGAAAGCACAGCGCAGCTTTCGGGGAGAGCCTAGAAGACAACCTGCAATGATTTCAGACTGTGTTCAGGGCATTTGGGAATGAGGGACCTCGGGGCTCCGATGTAATCGGTGGCTTTCTAGCCAAATATCTGTGCTCAAAGCCCATCTCTGCATCTTTCAAGATGGTGACGTGTGCCCTTACTCTCTTTGAGGTTAACTGTAAATGGAGATAAGAAGGCTTACGTGGTGGCTCTAAGAAGTGAGCTCCCAGATGCAGAGTGTCCGCACAGTATCGGGATGCTGCGGACGGGCAGAACTGGGGAGTCTGAATCAGAAATAATCGGCGCTTGAAGAATGTGACTTACTCAGACTGGTTAGCATCACGGGGTTATGCCACTCAGAACTCAGTGGTTTGCATCCCATCTGATCCTTGAGGGGCTGGCTGAGGGCTACGCTTTGTGTGATTCTCACCCCAGGACCCAGGCTGCAGGACCAGCCTCCACGTGAAACATGCAGAGACAGGGAGAGTGGCAGACCGCACCAGTTCTTAAATCTTCCGACTGAAAGTGACCCACGGGACTTCCGATCTCATGGGCCGAAGCAAGCATTGCGGTCACTCCTGATTTGAAAGAGCAAGGAAATGCAATTCTACCACGAGCGCATAAGGAGTACCAAAAATAGTTGGTAAATGGCCCTAATGACCATCATACCAGATGCCACTTTCGCAAAATCGTTAAAGAAGGGACAGATTGCTAAGGTGATATTGTCACTGCGTCAGCTGTGCCTGAGAGGGAAGTAGGGAAAATAAGGGAGGCTTTGAAGGATTACTGTCTCACTATTATGGTTTTATTGGTTAACTCACTATTAACTTCCGCCTGGTGGATTGCCTACCCTACCCACTGGGTACAAGGCATTTTAGAAAGTTCTAGGGTTGAATTTCTAAACCTTCATGTTCCCTAAGAGGCAGTACCTCTAAGGCAGTGTCAAGGATTAGCTAGAAGATTCTGTGCAACAATCACTTCTAAAGCACATGACTTTGTTTTAATATCCGCTTTCCAGCATAAGAATGTAAGTAGGCAAACGGGATGAAATCCGTGAGAAGCAGGTACATGAAAAAAGCAGAGTCAGTGCTGTGCTAGAACTTGATCTTTTCCAGAACTGAGCCGGATGTTGGGCTCTGATGAGCTTACCCTTGGACTCCTCTTCTCACTTAATTTCCTCCCTCTGAGCTACTGACTCAGTGGTCATGTTGGATTTCCCATGACTTCAGTAATTGTCCTCGCCTGGCTTCCCTAACGCGCAGGTCACGAGGCAGAGGCTTAGGAGCTCGTGCCTTATTAGGGAGGGCAATCCCCGGAAACACGAGTAAGGAGGAGACTGGGGTCCGGAGGGACAGGAGGGTAAGAGAGCGTATTACTGAGCTTGCCACAGCTTTCTATTTTTTATTTTTTATTTATAGTTTATTGTCAAGTTGGTTTCCATACAACACCCAGTGCTCCTCCCCACAAGTGCCCCCCCTCCATGACCGTCACCCCTTTCCCCTTTCCTCCTCCCTCTTCAGCCCTCGGTTCGTTTTCAGTATTCAGGAGTCTCTTGTGATTTGCCTCCCTCCCTCTCCCTAATTCTTTCCTTAAAACCCATTGCGTGGTGTCACAGGGTATATTCAAAGAGGCCACATGAAGCCCCTTTATCTCCAGCCATTGATCTAAGGGGAGAAAAGGAGGGGGACTGGGGTGCCCCCGCAGCAGACCCTTGGGCAGTGGGGACAGCAGGAGCAGCAGCAGCAGCAGCGATGGAACTCAGCTCGCGTTCAGAGCTGACACCAGCAGTTCCCAGGGCCACCCAGGCCAGAGGGCCACGCAGCTGTTCCCATTCCGCCATGACAAAAACCCGAGTGTATCGTAAACACCACCCAGCCAGAGACCTGGGAGGCAGTCTAGACCTTTCCTTCTCCTGTCCAGTCTCCAAATACTTCCGCTTCTGTGAACTTAGCGTTTGTGCAACGCTTCTCTCCCCCTCTGTCCCCCTGCTCACGCTTAGCTCTCATTCACATCATCCTTTTGCTGGAATTTTGCAAATTTTCCACTTAATATCCCTACCTGCCCCAGAGGTAAAAATATCTTTGGCTTTACGTGGGAGAAGATCCCCACTCAAGTTGGCTAAAACTGTCGGAGGTGGTGTGACTCCAAGGTGTTTTAACCCCGTTACTCTGAACATCACATCCTAGTTTAACTGTGTCCAAGAAACAAGAGGCGTCTTTTCTGTGTGTCTGTCATAGAAGGGAAGAGATGCTTCCCAGTAGCCCCCAGCGACTTGCCCACGAGTCTCATTAATAACGTTTCATCGCACACCCAAGCCTGACGCTGTCACTGGCAAGCAGAATGGAACTGGCTAGGATTGACACAGGCACCCAGGATCCCTCCCTGAGCCTGGGGATGGTAACTAAACGGAGGAGAAGAACTCAGTAACATTGAGGTTCTGATGAGAAGGAAGAGGGGACTGATGTTGGTTTGGAGCCACCACCTCTCACCTTGTACCCTCCACTCCGCGCCCCCAGTGGGATGCTATTAAAGTGCAACTAGGAAGTCTCCTGTTGAAACGTTTAATGATCCTTCTTTGCTTACGGATCAAGTCCAAGCTCTTGGTCTTATATCCGAGACCATCTGTAATCGGTGTCTGCCAGTTTCTCCAGCTTTGGCTCATGCCATGTTAATGTCTCAGCCACGTGCCTACCTCTACGCCTGGTGCACAGATGATGCTCGGAGGAAGTGTGCCTCCTAAATGTGACGGGCTCTAGGTGCTCCCACTGCACATTGACTCAACCTGCAATTTCCATTGCTCAGTTTGCCTCAGTGAAGTCTTTCCAGACTGCTTGATAGAACAGACCATTCTGCCTTCATATGCTCACTGTGCCCTTTCCGTAATTCTGTCATACATTAGTGTAGCACATTATTGCATACAAATAATTAGTGTCGTACAATAATGCAATGCATAATTGTACTTCTTTCTGACACATCTCCTTCTCTGTCCCCGACAGTCCTGTTGCATTCATCTCTGCATTCGCAACGCCTAACAGTGCTTGGCACGGTGGGTCTTGTGCGGCATTTAGGCGATGTCTGATGAATGAGTGTCTAAAGCTTTAGAGCTGGGTAAGCATTAATCTGAGACCCCTGGCAGCATATGAAGGGGATAATCATCGAGTGATCCACATACTCTTTTTTTCCGTAATAATAGAGGAAAATCATGGGAGAACTGGTGAAAGATGGTTAAAAAATTGGTGAAGAATTTATCTTCCTTCTGCCAGAAGACCTGGCAAGAGGAAGCATGGATTCCTAAGCACTAATTATGCATTCTTTAAATACAGATGGCTCTTTGGTTGAAACCAAGTCTCACTGCACAGCAGACGTAGAATTCTGCCTTCTGAGAAGCTACCACTGCAGGATTCTTATGCCATAGTGAAAGTGCTAATTATCTGAACAAAATTGAAGGCTTAGCTGCAAAGGCCATAAAAGTATGCCTTCTGCAGGCCTTGAGATGATTTGGGATTTTTCTTCTTTGACCACAAAAAGCCATGCAGGTCCCATCCCTCTTTTTGTTACTGCCTAGAAGCTATGGAGTCAGTCTGTCAGTCGAGGGCTGGCGTGCTGGAAGAGTCGAGGGAAGTCTGTGGAGGCAGGCAGTCCCTGGCAGGTGGTGACGGGGGCATGCACAGTGCTACAGGAGCAGGGGCCCATGTCACTTCGGGTGATTTGGTGGAGGTGTCTCCAGATTTGGTAAGATAATGGCTAGAAGAAGCGCTGGTGGCATTGACTGTGGACGTGTGGGCTGGACACAGGATTTAGGAGCATAGGGCACGCTGAAATTACAGTTGGAATACTGCAGTTCAGATCAGCTACTGATATGCTCAAGCAAAGAAAGAAAGAAGGAGTTAATACATAATAACTGGCATCGTTCAAGGGGCTGATTGTGGGGTAAGCAAGGACCTCAGTCTTGGGAGACAATTATAAAATGGCTGGGGCAAAAAAAGAAGACTAAATGTGACCAGTATTACTATAGCCTGAAGAGTACAAAGAGCACCCAGGGGGCTCAGTCCATTAAGCATCTGACTCTTGGTTTCAGCTCAGGTTATGACCTCCCAGTTTGTGGGTTGGAGCCCCACATTGGGCTCCATGCCGGCAGTGCAGAGTCTGCTTGAAATTCTCTCTCTCTGCCCTTCCCCTGCTCTCTCTCTCAAAATCAACAAATGAACTTAAAAAAAAAAAAAGTAAATGGAAGAAGAAGGGAGTGGCTAAGAGGAGAGGGTTTGAGTTAGATGCATTTGCTTTTTTATTTCATCTCTGCTGTTTATTGAGTCCATAGCTATAACTTCATTGGATTCTCAGACTCTTTACCACATGGAGAAAATAACAGTCCTTTGAATATAGAATTGTCATCACAAGGAAATGAGGTAATGCCAACAAAGTTGTAACAGGCATCACGAGATAATAAGCATAAAACAAATGGTACGTATTTACTTTCTTTTTACTCTGTTGTTCAAGAGTAATTTTGTTTCACACTTTCATAAAGACCTCGATATTCCTCATTAATTTTAATGTAGTAAAATCCAAATGCGTGGCTCTGAACCTCCTTGGAGCTTTTTGAGCCCTGTCCAAACATTTTGCAGGATTTCTTTGCCCAGGAAAACCACCAGAGCATGTAATTAAAATCATCTGTATAAGCAACAGGACAGCCCTGTCTTTTTAATATTTTTGAAATTTGCTTTATTTACAAATAAATTCTAGAAGGCTTGGCCACGATTACATGGACTGGTTGTTGACTCTCCGCTGTGAGTCCTGACACAGAGCTCACACCATTTTCTTGGGTTCCCCTATTTAAGCCCCAAAGTAGCCGTGTCTTCAGTTACTGCCTGTGTGTCCAGGGTCAGCTGACGATGCGTTCTCTCTAGAGGAACATCGTACACAAGAGCCAATGGGATCATAGTGTAATGCTGATATGGCAATGTCAAAAAAGGCATCCTTTGAAGGATGCTTAAGATCACTAGATTGGAGAGGGTATGTTATGCTTGTAGAAGGTGCTTTCATAGGAGGTAGTATGTTCTGGATCATGAATTGGTTCCCTATTTGTGGTAGTGAGACACATCTTTCCTTTTTTTAGGGAGAGAGTGAGTGTGAGTGGAAGAGAGGGCCAGAAGGAGGGAGTCTCAAGCAGGTTCCACACCCAGCACAGAGTCTGATGTGGGGCTCGATCCCACAACCCTGGGATCATGGTCTGAGCTGGAATTAAGAGTCAGACGCTCAACTGACTGAGCCACCCAGGTGGCCCAGAGACACATTATGATTTATTCAGTTTGCTCAGAGATTTAGCAACAGTCTCCGCTGTGTGCCAGAACGTTGCTATTATCCGGGATTTGGTAGGGAGTGAGGAACAGGTGGAAATCTTCCCCTTAATCAAGCTTATAATCCAGGGGAGCAGATGCTAATCAAATAATCACTCATTGAATGGGAAATTGTAACCACGATGAGTGTTATAAAGGAAGGATGTACAATAGGAGGGCTTTGCTTCGCTTGGGGAGGGAACAAAGATTAAGAATGTCTTCTCTCACGGAGAGCCATTTGGAATCCGAAGGCTGAGTTGGTCTGTCAACCAAAGGTCCTGCCGGAGAGGGTTTGCACACCCGACAGGACGTTTTAGGAGAGCTAAATAATGGGACTGTGTACTCAGATGTGGGCAGAGTTAAGGGACCCAACACAGGGCGCTGAAGCAGTCTGGGAGTAGCTAGAGAGGAGACCTCTTAGCACATGTGGGCCTCAATGGGCGCTTGCCAGAAAGCGGACAGGATGGCCATAACTGTAAGGATGGAAGCCCAACAAGAATTGTGGCTTTGGGGAGAGGGGACAGCCAATCTGTGGAGATCCAGGAAGGAAGAAGCCAGGAGAATAACTCGTCTGATTTCACTGTCCTCACTCCCTCTGACTTGCTCTTGGCTTTTCTCTTGACTGCTCTCAACTGGAGTCCAGAGGCAAGGAAGCCATTGGTGCAGTCCACATGGGTCAGACTTAGGACAAAAAGCAGGTGGAGGAAAGTGGAGCACAGATCAAGTAGAAAAGACTTAGCATGATGGGCATTGACTAGGTAAAAAAAAAAAAAAGGTACCATAGACTAAATATCATGGAGTGTGCAGTGAGGAGCGCCCCAGACAAAGGAGGCAGCATGTACTAAGGCCCTGTGGCAGAAGGGAACATGGAACCTTCCTAGAAGGCCTGGATCAGGACAAAAGGCTACCTCAGATAGTCACAAGAGTGACCCAAGGGACATGTTGGGATCACAGTCAAGGAAGAAGACAGAGATCACAAAGAGAAACAGTAAAGTGTCAGGTCTGTGAGATGGCTTGGAGACCAAGAAGCAGAAGGTAAGGTTGGGTGAAACAATTCAGGATATAAGTGCTGAAAAAGGCCAGGGCATCTGGGCTGAGCTCTGGCTCCAGCTTTGCATGCAGGCAGGGACATTTCCAGAATTGGGATGGCTGGGGAACGTCATAAGCCTTTTCCAGAAATATTTCATGGTGATGTTGGAATTAGAAGATGGCCCTAATGAGTCATCGCATTCAGCCATTTTGCCAACAAATACTTATTATTGGTTTTTGTTTTCCTGTTGTGCCGGGTTCTGAGACATGAGTGATGTGCTCCTTATCTTTGGGGAGTTCATAGGCATGGTGGGCTAGGCACACATGTAATGAATTACTTGCAGTGTTGTTGGGACACCTGGCTGGCCCAGTCGGTAGAGCATGTGACTCTTGATCTCAGAAGCCCCACATTGGACATAAAGACTACTTTAAAATCAAATCTTAAAACAGGAAACACAGTAAAACCTCGGTTTATGAGCATAGTTCATTCCGGAAACATGCTTGTAATCCAAAGTACTGGTATATCAAAGTGAATTTCCCCATAAGATGTAACTCAGGTGATTTGTTCCACAACCCAAAACTATTCGTAGAAAAGTGATTACACTACTGTAATACAATAGCAAATAATAAATAAAATATAAAGAAAAATAAACAAATGAACCTGCACTTACCTTTGAAAACCTTCATGGCTGGTGTGAGGGAGACAAGAGAGAAGAAGGTTAGTGAGTAGAATGCTTTTCACTAATGGATGTTGACCACAGTGCAGTATTGAAAACTCTTGTCATAGACTGTGTTTTCACGTAACTGCAACCGGGCAGCAGAGGGAAGGGTCTGTGTCTGCAGGCAGCCTGACCGGGAATGAAGCAAGGTGTTCCTAAGCTCACTCTTGTGTGGAAAAGCAAAGGACTGTCCATAGCTGTTCTGAAGTGACAAAAATACTCTAGTACCAGTCGTGGGCACCTTCCAGTGTTCTGAAAAATTACACTGATTTCTGCCAAACATTGCAGCCTTAGATCAAGCATCGAGCATAAGAGACAATCACCCACAATCCCACAGTGAGAGAGAGAGAGAGAGAAAAGAACCATTGGCTCAGTTGTGATCATGTGACATTCGGTGCTACATACTACTTGTATTGAATTTGTTAGAAATGTTGGCTCGTCTTGAAGAACACTCGCAGAGCAAGTTACTCGCGGTCCAAGGTTTTATCCTACTTGCGGTGTCCTGTACTAAGCTCTGTTGGACGGCTATGTGCCAGGCAGCCTAGACTGGGGACATCAGAGAACGTGTCCCAGAGATGTGGGATCTGGGCTTGGTCTTTCCTTCCCCTGGGAGAAAAATGAGAAGAAGGATTTCAGCCAACAGAAAAGTATTGGCCACTGTGTGCCAACCACTCAAGCAAATAGTCCCTAAATCTCAGTGGTTTCACATAAGAACGGTTCTTCCTTCTCATGCCACGTCCAGTGTGTTCTGTGTGGCTCTTCCCAGAATGGGGACTCAGGGGGTCGGGCTCCTTTCAGCTCCAGCAGGTGGGGTCCAGCATGGCTACATAAGGAGCAGAGAGTGTGGGGAAGACGGGACAGCTTCAGCCACCTTCCCACAGAAGGGCCGCTTGTGGCTTCCCCTTCCCTCTGTTGGGCCGAAGTGGTCGATGGCCATCTGGAGATGCAGGGAAGCAGGGAGTGTCATCCAGGCTCTGGGAGACCATGAGTCTCTGACAGGCTGTCAGCTGCCTCCACCACAGGGGATCACACATGAGGGAGCCCAGAATCCGGGAGAGGGATGCAGTTGCCGAGCCCAGGGGGCATGGGGAGGAAGACAGAAGGGAATTACAGAAAAAGAGACTGGCGAAGTCAGTCATTGCTGGATTGCTGAGGCCCAAAGACTGCCAGCCCATCGAGGAGACGGGGACTTTCTTCCTAGCTGTGTGGGACCTTTGGCGGTGTCTGCTCAAGGTGTGATATGACCAGATTTTCCTCTCTTCACAGTGCACTCTTTTTTCTCATCTTTTACTCTACAGAAAGAAGGCCACAATGGTGCGGAGGGGTGAGCACTGCCCAGCTCTGCTGCTTACTGGCCATGTTACTCGGGCTGGAAGCAGTCTCTCCAAGCCTCAGTTTCCTTATCAATAAAATGGGGACAAACTATGGACTCCCCTTCCCGGGGAGGTGTGACAGTCAAACGGTGTCTGGAGAACATCCTTGGGAAACTGTAATTGGCTTTAGAGATACAAGGGCAGATTTATTGCCTCTGCCTGAAGTGGGAGGATATTTTTTCCCTAGGGCAGGAAAGTAGAACTTCACGTCTGCCGAGGTCCTCACACATCCCCAGTTCTGTGAGGGCCTGCCAGTGCTGGAATAAAAACCGGATCGATCTAATCTTCTGTGAGGACAGGAAGTAGGATGGGAGGTGGCTTCGAGGCTTCCTGAGACGCCATGTGGAAAAGCATATAAGAGAGTTATCTGTGTTCGTGTCCTCTCTTCTCTCAGATCTGGAAACCCTAGCTGGACAGGGTAGTTTATTTCCATTAGAGCCTAAGTATTTGCTTTGACCTTTGGTTTTTCACCAGAGGATTTATTCTAAGCCCTCCAGAGCTCTGTTTCCAACATCGCATGGCTTACGTAGACAAGGCAAAATGTTCCTTCCTCCCCCTACCCTCTCCTATCAGCCCCGGGCTGGAAATTCCCTTATTAACTTTTTACTTATATACACGCGCGGAAAGCAGATGGCATTATCTAGATAATGCTAAGAAAAGATCAGATTCTTTTCCAAGGCCTATGCACTGTTTTGAAATAACCAAATGAATAAGGTTATCTTGGCCTGAAAATAGGTATTGAAATGAGGTATTTGGGAAACTTCGTTTGTCATTTCCTATCTCCTCTCTAGGTATGCTCTGGGTCTACAGAAGCGTACCAAGTGGACTAATCTCGGCAAAGTCTGAACTGCACACATCAGGCTCCCTCCCATCTGTGACCTTTTCCTCTTTCTCCCCATTACCTTTCTCCTCTCCTCATGGCAAACATTTCTTTGGTTTTTAATCTGTACGGTCAAGAGCGCCAAAAAAACGCTGTTGTAAGATGTGCTTCAGGGCTCCCTAATGAAAGAAACAGCACTATTCCATGTTTTTAGGGCACCTGTCCCTGGAGCAGACAGGTGCAGTTCTCATTGTGTTTTAAGTTTGCATCTTTGGACTGGGCGTGGAATCTGCAGTTTTATATTTTTATTGAATAAGGCTCCAGAAAGGGTCTTCTGGACCTGGTGTCTGTTTTGGGGGTGGGAGGTTGGTGTAGAGTTTTCTCCCCACCTTAGTAGCCTGCATCCGCTCAAGTGTGCTCACAGAGGTTTTTGCCGTGGAGCGGGTCCATGTGAGCATGAAGTATTTCCTGGGGAGGATGAGGGGAAGGGAGTGTTGGTATTTCTAAAACTATTGACAGCCTGACCGCAAATTCCAGAGCCCGGATGACATTTTAAATTGGTAATGCTCCTAATTACCCAAACCCTAGGAAACCATATGGAATACAGCCGCGGATCTCGAATTAATAGAAGTGAGCACTGTGAACCCGTTACGAACAGCATGCGCTCCCAGAATAATCGCACAGTATCCGTGTCCGCCCAGCGTGACACAGCAGCGAAAACACACACGCGCGCGCACACACACACACCTTCTTGATATTTCCAATTTTTTGGAGAAATTCTCCTGCTATCAGAGTAAAAAAAAAAAATCGTTTCTAAATTTCCTACGAGAAGTAATACTTTGCTTCCTTGTCAAACATTGCCTATTGGCATGGCTGTGTGGGGATGGCAGACTTACAGAGACGGGTTTCAGTAAACAGGGATGGTTTCACGGAACACGCACTTGGAAGGCAGAAATACCCAGATGCGAGCCTTCACTCCCCAATCCGCTGCTGGGTGGACTCGGGCCGGTTGGTCCAGGTCCGAATTTCAACATGGTCGTCTCCACAGTAGGCCTAATAATGTTATCTACTCAAATGTTTCTTACAGGGATTTAGAGCCGGTCAAAACGTCTGGCTCCGAGCCAGTGCTGAAAGATGCTAAGAGTAAGAGCCACCGGTGGGGCAGGGACACGATCACCTGAAATCTCAGTGACCAGGTTGAAATGTGCACCTTGGCCTCAGCCATGGTTGGTACATATCATGTACCTCTTCCCTCTCAGCAGGTCCGTCCAAGTGTTGGGCCCTTGTGCCACTGAAAGGTGATTTTCTTGATTTAAGCCCAAGGTCTGAACACAGAGAATAGAAGAAAAGTTTCTGAGAATTGCATCTGCCCGCTGCCTAAATCTCCCTACCCTCCATTCGTAAACCTCCCCAGCTTTGTGGAGGGGCCTGCAAGGAAAGCAAGCACATACCTCACTTTTGGATTTTTGAAGACGTTTCTTCAGTTATTTCTGAATATATATGTATATGAATATATGATAAATTGATATATAAAAATTTTTATATGTGAAATAAACCACAAAATGTATGAGAACGTATAAAATTATCAGTGACAGTTTTCATTTTCTTCGTGCTAACAGATTGGATAGGCAAGCTCATTCATGACACCTTACTTTTCATGGCCCTAGACATCCTAAGTGATTCGTGTGACAAAGACAACATAACACTAATTTGAAAAACACCAGTTACCTGCCACGTGCTGTGTAGACACTGCATGTTACTTACTCCCTACAACAAACCTTAAAACATGGATGTTACCCCATTACACATCCGAGGAAAAGGAGTCTCACAAAGATTCCTAACTTGACTAAGGTAAGACCCCTGGGAAATAGCAGAGCTGGAGCGTCAAGTCTGATGGTCATGCGCAAGGCCGGAGTGAAGCCTGTGTGTGTTCTCACCCCTTCCTTGTCTGCGACTTTTCTTCCAGGTTGTTCTGGACGTTGGTTGTGGATCAGGAATCCTGTCGTTTTTTGCCGTGCAGGCTGGAGCCCGGAAGGTGTATGCTGTCGAGGCCAGTTCGGTAGCACAGTATGCTGAGGTCAGTGGCAGTATTTTTACAGCATCTCCTAACGGGGTCTTCACAAAACTTCAGGGGACTGAGGAATGGACTCTTCCAGGTGGGTCATTGAGAAGCCCCCCCGCTTTTTTTTTTTTTACCAGTCTGATTATTTTTTTTCCTGTGGGGATTTTATTGCTGAGAGAAGCCAGACCTCACTGTAATAATTGATAGGAAAACAAGTTTTTGAAAAAGTTCATGATACTGGGGCGCCTGGGTGGCTCAGTTGGTTGAGCGTCCAACTTTGGCTCAGGTCCTGATCTCACGGTTGACAGGCTTGAGCCCCGTATCGAGCTCTGTGCTGACAGCTCGGAGCCTGGAGCCTGCTTGGGATTCTGTGTCTCTCTCTCCCTCTCTCTCTTTCTGCCCCTCCCCTGCTCATGCTCTGTCTCAAAAATAAACATTAAAAAAATGTCACGATACTGGAAATAGAATAAAACTTTCTTCTTCTTCATCCACTGGATGGCAGGTGGGCTGGGGGGCGATGAATGTTTTGTTTTTTTATCTTTAATAACCTACCAAGGTAAGGAGTCAGACTTCTGAGAGCTCGATTTATCTTGTTCTTAAGTGCTATACTAACACCTTGTACCACTCAACTTATTCTTTGTTTTAGTTTTTTTAACATTCTGGATCCCTAATTTTTTTTAATCTTTATAAATTTTGGGAAAAGAGAGAGAGACAGACCGACAGAGTGTGGGTGGGGGAGGGGTAGAGAGCGAGGAGACAGAGAGAATCTCAAGCAGACTCCTAAATGTCAGCCCAGAGCCCAATGTGGAGCTCGAACCCACGAACCACAAGATCATGACCCCAGCCGAAGTCATGGTGGGTTAAGGTGCTTAACCGACTGAGCCGCCCAGGTACCCTCATACCAGTCATTTTAAATTTCAGTTTAGGTTTAAGGGGCTGTTGCTCCATGGTTGTATTTGGAGCGTAAACAGATGTCTGTGTTTCAAAGAGCTTTATCAGACTTCAGGCATAGATTGGAAGGTAGAGAGATGCTTCGTTGTCACTGTGGTACTCTATTGCCATTATTAAATGTGTACAGATATTGGAGAGTAAGTCAAAGGCCAAAGTCAGGTAATAACGGCTTTCGGTAATACTTGGTTGGATATCATAAGAACCCGACCACGCTGCAGAGATTGGATGTGTGTGTGCGTGCGCGCGTGAACAGGGTAATGTGCTGGTCATTCACGCCTGGACGAGGCTTGGATTTTAATGAGGGTAGGATGACAGAGAAGGAAGCTCGGCCGTTCCTCCTGATGAACATCGTGAAATGTTCCCCAGCCCGGGACAAGGGGCAGCTCAGAGCGGCGGCTGGTTTCGGATCCGTGGACAGAGAAGAATCAGAGACCAGTAGACCAACGTGGCGTGTTTGGAAGGAAAGGCCCCAAGAGCCTAGTGGCCGGCCTGTTGTTTTACTCCGCTTTCCCTTCCAAACGGGTCTTGGATAAAATATTTTTGGTCACTGGCTTCGTCACTAGTTCTTAAAAGTTGTTTTTATTGAATATTGGATATACGCAGAAGGATATTTGTAAAATGCGTAAGTGTAAGGGAAACTGATACAATGAACATGTGTCCGCTACTTCTTTTAAGAAATAGGCTGTTGGTGTTTCCATCCAAGGTCCGTATGTCTCCTCCTGATTGCTTCTCCCTTCTTCTCTAAACAGAGGTAACTGCTGTCTTGAATTTTTATTTCTCATTTGCTTGTTCTGTATAGTTTTACCTTATATATTTCTATCCCTAAAAACCCTTGGGGCACCTAGTTGGCTCAGTCGATTAAGCGTCCAACTTCGGCTCAGGCCATGATCTCGCGGTTCTGTGAGTTCAAACCCCGTGTTGGGCTCTGTGCTGACAGCTCAGAGCCTGGGGCCTGCTTCACATTCTGTCTCCCTCTCTCTCTGCCCCTCCCCTGCTCATGTTCTGTCTCTTTCTGTCTCTCAATAATAAATGAATGTTTAAAAAAAACTTTATGAAGGGTTCACAAATAGAATCCCCATGTATGCGTTCTTCTGTAATTTGTTTTTTTCGTCTAACATCATGCTCCTGGTGGTCGTTTTGTGGATACGTGCAACTTGTTTCTTTATCTTCGGTGCTGGATACGTTCTGTTGTATGAAATGCCTCAGGTTGCTGGTTTGCGGTTGTGTTGGCGGACTCTGGATGGCCACCAGCATACGGGGGTTGTTAGGAATGTCCTGGAACACCACCACCCACCGCATCTTTGAGAGAACTTCTCGGTATATACCCTGCAGGGGAACTGTTGGGTCACAGGACATGCGTACCTTCAACTCCGTTCTGTGGTGACCAGTTCTTTTCCAAAGTGGCTCTCCCAGCTTTCGCTCCCTCCTGCAGTCAACTAGAATGCCACTTTGTCCAGTTGGTACCTCACCTTTTTCTTTGTTAGTAAACGTTAAATATGGAATCCTGAATAAAGGAGAAGAGGAGACTAGAAGCTTATGCAGAGAGAGCCCTGTAGTTAAAGATGCCTCTGCTTAGATTTTCACAAATCTTGAAGTGCAGTCCTAAGGCTGAGGAAGTGAGCGTGGAACTTTCCCTCAGGTGCTGCTCTGTCAGTCAGTCGTACATGTTCATTCAGTTGCATCACACAGTTGTGTTTCTGGGAATATAGGAGTGGCAGTACTGATTAAGGTCAGACTTCAGGGAGGTTCTGTGCTCTTTTTTTTATATAATATTTATTTAGGTTAGAGTGCAAGCAGGGGAGGGGCAGAGAGAGGGGGACAGAGGGTCCTAAGCACCCTCTGTGCGGACAGGCTGACAGCAGCGAGCCTCATGTGGGGCTCAGACTTAAGAACCGCAGGATCGTGACCTGAGCCGAAGTCAGACACTCCACTGACTGAGCCTCCCAGGTGTCCTCAGAGAGGTTCTCTTCTGATACGAGAACGATCCTAACGTCTCTCATTTCAGCCACGCCCTCCCCAGAAAGTGGCATAAATGATTCAGGGATTTTCTTTTTCTCATATGGTTTGTTTCTACATATGTTTACATATATTTTATTTTTTTGTTTCCTTTTTTTTTTTATTTTTGAGAGAAAGAGCAAGAGCATGATCAAGGGAGGGGGTAGAAAGAGAGGGAAGGAGAGAATCCCAAGCAGATTCTGCAGTGTCAGCATGGAGCCTGAAGAGAGCTCACACTCCCAAACTGCAAGACCGTAACCTGAGCTGAGATCAAGTCTGACGCTTAATGGGGCCCCTCACGTATATTTTCACATGATTTGAAACATATGAGTGATTTTTAAAACCTTGAAAACCTAATACCCTTGATTGAAGTATTTTTGGAGAAGAGAGGAAGCAGTGATGCAGAGATACTCCTGCTTTCCCTATCCGTAATCCCACCTCCAACCCCAGAGTAAACTCTGAGTCATCACCAGCACACTGTGGGAGGAGCCATTCTAGAATCATCTCTGTGAGTGGTTTCTCCAAAGCAATCCTTATCCTGATTACATCTGTCCCCAGAACTGTTGCTTTCTCACAGAATGGCGCTCCCCTCCGGGGCACTGTCAGCCAGAGTGCGGCACTGTAGAATTATAAGGGTATCTAGCAAGAAGCTAATACAGAAGAGAAGACAAGAGAAAGAAGCAAAACTCTTCCAACTATTTAAAACTTTTTGCCCGGTTTAACACTTGGAATAATTTCAAACTTGCAGGTCAATTGTAAAAATAAAAATAGTTCAAAGGCTGCCCAAAATCTCTTTATCTAGACTCAACAATTGTTCACATTTTATCTCACCTGCTTTACCATGTAGTCTGATTTCTGTCTCTTCCCTCCCCCAAACATGTGTACATGTGTATGTAAATGTTTACATCTGTGTAGATAAAGGTGGGTGCACATGCACACACACACACACACACACACTTTTTACTGTGGGTCAGTGATATGTATTATGGCCCTTTATCATTAAATGTTTCAGTGTCTATTTCCTAAAAAGGCTATTCTCTTAAGTAACCAAAGAACTTAATTTAAGGGTGAAAAAGCAGCTGTAAAATGACTTGTCCATTGAGTCTTTCAATGTCACCGATCCAGAGGTTCTGGAGAAGACCCCGCATGAGCAGAGAGACGGTGACCTTGGTGTTGGGCTGAGCAGAGTCTATACCGACCTTTTTGCTTGCCTATTAAAGAGACTTGATTTTTAAAGCTTGAATTCCCAAAACCACAGTTTTATTTTATCTTTGGTTTTGGCTTCTGTCCAGGATTTTTGTGTTTCTGTAGTCTTTGTTTTCTGTATATAGTTGGGGCAGGTTGGGGGCGGGGGTAGCTGTTCAGACGCCGGGGAAGCTGCACAGAGCCCTTGAACTTGTTGCCGGCAGGTCTCTTGGGCCCCAGAGACGTACCCTGCATGAAGCCCCAACGACAGGCTAGCTGTAATGTGTTCAGGGCCAGAAGTGATTAGAACCTTCTCAGAGGATGGATTTAGTGCCAGCCTGGTCCTTTGTGATGAAGTTTCCAGCCTCCACCGTGCCTCACTCCAGCTGTGAGGGTCATGAGATGCTCCCGCGGGCCAGGCCTTCTCACCCTGGGAGGGGGCGACCTGTCCCTGCTCTTGATTTCTGCTTCTTACACCAACGCTCATCTGTACAATTTGTGGGTGGCAACACGCAAGTGTGACCAGCACACAGAAGATTTCCCTGCAAGCACAGGCGTTCGGGGCGGCTCAGCGCACAGCGCATGGGGCTCCTTTCGACCTTTTCATTACTTGGTAATTGAACCAGCAGACATTTAATTCTTTCCTCTGGAGTCTTCATTAAATTGCTCAGAAAAGATAAAATTGCAGCAAGAAAGAAAAATGAACAAATTTAACTACCATCGCCTGTGCCTGGATTCTTCTTCTCACACCGGGCTTCTGGGCTTTAAGTAAACAGGATGGTTTCAAATTGCATTGAATTCAATTTCAGTTGCTCTCAGTGGCTCACACGGATTGTGTCCGGGCTGACCCTCGGACGGCAGGAGGATTGGAATGACCCCTTGTCTGGAGGGCATGTATGCAGAGTCATTTTTTGTAGGACAGTCATGAACTTGCCCAGGTGCGGCCATGTGCTGTCACCCTGGGCCCCATCTGACATTTGTGGGTCAGTAATAAGAGATCATCCTTGTCTAAGAAACAGGGCAGGACTGAAGGCCCTCCTCAAATTGGCAGCTTTGTCTTTCTTTCTTTTTGCTTCCTTATGTAGGAAGCCTAGAGCTGAAGCTCCAGGATCGTATAGACCAGAGGTCAAAGAAAAGGGCACTTTATCGGTACGTAGTTCCTCTGTCTGCCTCATTAGGATGACTTTGAAGGAGCCACCCCACTTATTTCCAGATGATGGAGAGATAGAAGTAAAGACAGGTGCAAACCGAGCCACTGAGATGCTGCCTTTCTAGACCTGCCAGATTCCTAATCTAGGGCTGTTCTGTTCCTAATGGGAGCCACTAGACACTGTGGCTGTTTGAATTTAAATATAAGTTAATTTTTAGGAATGAAATACCTTAGTCACACTAGCTGCATTTCAAGTGCTCAGCAGTCTGAAGTGGCTGAAGGCTATTGTGTTGGACAGGGCAGACCGGAAACATGTTCGTCATCGCAGAAAGTTCTAGTGGGAAGCACCGATGGGGAGGACACAGGTGACCAGACTTCACTTTGTTGACAGTGGATGGCCAGGCTGGTGGCTGTGTTCGCTGCCAGGCTTTGGGAGCCTTGATCAGATTGGACTGGCTTGAAGTTAGAGGCGCCCTCCGCAGTCCCTCACGCTGTGGGCATTGTTTATTTTTCTCTTGTTTATGTGTGAGATCTGCCACAGAACAGGTTCCCTAGGAAACAGGCTCTGATGCAGAGATCTGCATGGAGGATGTGTATCACAGAGGGCCCTCAGGAACCTGAGGGGTGGAGAAATGAAGGAGGCAGGACAGTACTGCTCAGCGGAGGCATTAAGCTGCAATACGGTTGGAATAAAGTGCATGTCCAGTTGCACAGGAGTTCCTGAGCTGGAGCTACGCGTTGGAGATGAATCACTTTGAGGCAAGGGCTTTACATTCCACACCTTTTTAAGTACATTCCCTTGGGAAGGGCTATGGATTTGGGTGAGGTGGCTGCGTGGGTGGGGGGAACCTGGTAAGACAGGACCCAGCTGAGAGCCACCATTGCCGATGTTCCAGCAGCTGGGCGAATGCATCCCATGGTCCTGAGGCAAAGGTCTGTAACACACGCCATAGCAGGTCGTACAAGATCAAGATTCCAGATCCTAACTTTGGATTGTAGCCAGGAAGCTGGGGGAGGATGGAGATAAAGATGTAACAGGACGTCCAGGAGGTGATGGAACACATGCGATGATTCTAAAAGCTAAGACAAGGCCACAAAGCGGTTTGTCACGTGTGCTTGAGGTGTGAGCAAAGACTGTCTAGAAACGGACTCGCCACCTGACATGATGTGCCTTCTACTGCTCGAAGCCCCGTGAAGACACAGCATACATACAGGACACGATCTCTCCTGTCAAGTGGCTTACAATCCAGTTGAATTTCAAAAAAGTGAACATCTCGACACAAGACATCTCAGACATGTGAATGGCGGGACAAGAAGCCGCTGGGCCAGGAACAGTTCCCGTCGCCTGGGTGGATCAGGGACACTGGTGGAGAAGAGGTGGGATTCGAATTGAATCCTCAACGGTGAGAGACATGCAGTGCTGTCTTTTCATGCTTCGCCTCTCCCGCCAACAAGGACAGTTTTGGAAGCCCTTCGGTTCTTAAGCGATTCCTCATCTTACGTGTGTTGATAATCTCTTCACAAAATACTTTGAAGGCCAGTTCTTGAAAAGTACTTCTAATTTTTAATCCCGAACCCTTGAGAGAGCATGTGCTTTGAAGTTTTCTGAGTTGATCCTGATTTCAACCCGTTGAGTAGCTTATTTCTCCAGTATTTTTAGTGTCTCCTACGGCTTACTTCTACTCCCTTCTCATTCTCCACAGACACCAAATGCCTGAGTCATGAAGTTCCATCTAGCCCGTCAACACTTTTATTTTTGCACTGACAATGAAATTAAAAGGTGGCAGCAAGGAACCTGTTAGGGAAATGATAATAAGCATTTTGTGTAGCTGAACTTCTAGAATTTAGGATGCATGTCTACATCTATAAACATAATAGTTCTTCCAGAAGATTCTGTGAGGGGCTTGGGGCAGATAATATGACTCCCATATTATAGATAATAAAGAGCCTTGGACATGGTAGGTCTTGAAAATGAGACATAGCTTGTGAACATCCAGGGGCTCATGGTCCCCTTGGAGATGAAGAGGTTAGTTACTGTGTTGACTAGGAGCTGGACCCTTTAGAGAGTTCTTCCAAGATCCAGAAGAAAAACCATCTTTTTCTTGTCAAGGAACTGATTGTGAAGCATTTAAATGGGCAGACAGGGCTGCTATGTAAGAGGGAAACCTTCCTCCATTGGCCACATCAGCTGGTAACACGCTTAACAGAGAAGCAGCCTAAAGAAATCCACGTGGAATCCACCTCATGTGCCACAAAACCCTTCCCAGGAAATGAGAATCCTTCTTAGAGCTGGGATGGTGACGGACAAGGCAAGGCCAGGTGGGAGAAAGTATCCTTGCCTCTTCATTGCACTCAACACTCAGTTTCTTACAGCACAGGCTCCAAACACCTGTGCCAGGACTAGGATTGAGGACTCCGGAATCACACAGGCTGAGGGTGTAGCCTTGATCCACAGCCCAATGGCCAATGTGACCCTGACAAGTATTAGTTTCTTATTGCTGCCACAAAAAAATTACCACTTACTGGCTTAAACAATACAAAGCATTGCCTTACAGTTCTGAAGTGGATCTTGTGAGACTCAAATCAAGGTGTCAGAACCGTGTCCTTCCTGGAGGCTGTAGGAGAGAATCCACCCTGTGCCTTTTCCAGCTTTTGGAGGCTGCCCACATCCCTTGCCTACAGGCTGCATCCTTCTGACTTTGGTTTTTGTTGTTGTTTGTTTCTTTTGGAGGGGGGTTTATTTTATTTCAAATGTATGTTTATTTTGAGAGAGGGAGAGTACACATGCATGCATGTGAGCAGGGGAGGGACGGAGACAGAGGGAAAGCGAGAGAATCCCAAGCAGGCTCCATGTCGTCAGCACAGAGCCCGATGAAGGGCTCCATCTAAGGAATTGTGAGAGCATGGCCCTCGTGGAAATCAAGAGTCAGATGCTCATCCGGCCGAGCCACCCAGGTTCTCCCTGCACTTTGCTTTTCACGATCATCTCCTCTCCCTCCTACCTCCCTCATGAAAATACCCTTGTGTTTATATGGGGTCCACTAAGGCCATCGAGTATACTCTCCCCATCTGAGAGCCTGCATTTCATCACATCTGCAAGATGCCTTTGCCATGTAAAGTAACACAGTCAAAAGTTTTCGGGGAGCAGGATGTATACTTTTGGGGGGGGTGTTATTCTCCCCACTATAATAAGTTAGTTGACCTTTCTCTGCCTCATTTTCTTCACCTATAAAATCGTAGATAATAATAGTCCCTTGTGAAGATACTCAGGAAATCACATGAGAAAGTCAATATAGGAATTAGCACAGTGCCTGACATTCTCTTGCTCTCGTTATCCTTGTCACCACGGCTGTGAACTTGACTGTTACGGGGCGCCCCATTTCCTCCCCGTCTCTGTGTAAGCCAGCCCCACAGAGATCATGGAAGGGTGATCCCCAGGCAACAGTGGGAGGCGTGGGGCCGGGCAGAGCACATTTGTAGGAGTGTGTGTTTGCAATTTCCTTTAGTGCTGCTTTTTAAAACCCAACCAACTGCAAGAGGCAGAGCCTCAGCACGTGTGCCCCGCCCTTCTCACATCTTCTGCAGATGGGCCAGAGGCGGGTACTAAGCCGGTCTGTAACATCCGGGTCTCGGGAGAAAATCATAGCTAGTTTCTAAATCCCGTCCCCCGTAGAAGCTGTGCTTGCTGACCCCAATCTAGTAAATTGTCAGATGGCCTCAGGTTTGAGGACCGTTGAGAGGAAACAAACCACTTGGACATCAGGGACTGAATAACACAGTGGCCCTCAGACAAGATGGATCCGGATCTCCTGCCCGACTCCTGTAACACGGATTGCTGGGCCCTGCCCCCACGGTTTCCGATTCGGTAGGGACCCGGATGTGGACCAAGCACTCACGTTTCTTACAAGTTCGGCTCTTGCTGATACTTGGTCAGGGGGCCGCACTTTGGGAATTCCTGGGGTTGTATAACAGCCGAGATGGAACAGCCCCCCAGAAGGATTTCCCACAATGCCTGAGCTGGACAAGTGAGGGAGCCGGAGGAGTAGCTGGAGGAGAGCTGGAGGAGCCTTCCTGCCCCAGGCTCCCTGCAGTGACAGCAACACCCCCTTCTTCTCATGATGGGTGGATTTTACCACGTCCAGTTTAGTAAGCAGCCCGGAAGGCTGGCAGCCAGAATGCATTGTGCACATCACCGAGATTTGGTTAAAAGCAACAAGATTGAATTTACTTACTTTTTTTTTTTTTTTACTTTAAAAACTTTGCTTTTGTTTTTAACCTCAATTTGTTTCTTTCCCAGTTGTATTGAGAAATAATTAACAGATGTCACTGCGTAAGTTTCCGGTATTCAGCGCGACAGGTTGACTTACGTATTTTGTGAAATGATTACCTCAGTAGGTTTAGTTAACACCTGTCCTCTCATTCAGATACAACACAGAGAAAAGAAGAGAAGAAATCTTTCCTTGCCCTGAAAACTGTTAGGTTTACTATCTTAACAACTTTCTTACACATCGTACAACAGTGTTCGCTGTAGTCAGTATATTATATATTACATCTGCAGTACTTACTTAAAAAGTAGAAGTTTGTACCCTTTGACCATTTTCCCTCATTCTCCCCCCCACCCCCTCCGGTAACCACAAATCTGATCTCTTCTTCTATGAGTTTGGTGGATTTGGGGGTTTTGTTGTGTCATGTTTCTTTTCTTAGGATTCCACGTGTAAGATCACACAGTATTTGTCTTTCTCTTTGACTTATTTCACCTAGAATCCCTTCAGGGAGCATTCATTCACGTTGTCATCCATGGTAGCGATTCCCTCATTCTTTGTGGCTGAATACTATTCCGTTGTGTACCTGTACTGTGACTCCTTCATTCACTCAGCCAGTGATGGACCCTTGGATTGTTTCCATGCCTTCACTGTTAGCAATAATACTGCTGTAAACATCGGAACACAGATATCTTTTCAAGTTAGCGTTTTAGTTCCCTTTATACCCCCTCATTTTTTTCTCACTTGATTGAGGTGTAATTAATATTTCACAGTTGCACACAACTATTATGTACATATTGAAAAGTTTGGACATGTACACACATCACTTAGAGCCAAGGTACTCACCACGCCCTTCATCTCCAAACATGTCCCCATGTTCTGTTTTTGTGTGTGTTTGTGTTTGTTTTATACAAACACTTAACATGAACTCTACTCCCTTTTTTAAAGTACACAACACCGCACTGTTAATTACAAGTGCTACCTTGTGCCGAAAATCGCTAGAACATACTCATTTTGCATCACACAGATTTTTAAGTTTATTAAGTAATCTCCACATGCAGTGTGGGACTCGAACCCACCACACCGAGGTTAAGAGTCACTCATTCTTCTGACAGAGCCAGCTAGGTGCTAAGCATACCACAAACTTTGCATCCATTCAAGAAATTCTTTTTCCCCTTTCCTAGCCCCTGGCAACCACAGTTACGTTCTCTTCTTCCCGGAGCTGAGCTATTTTAGATACATCATGTAAATAGAATCATTTGTTATTTGATGATTGCATTACTGCATTTAGCATAATGCCCTCCAGACTCATCTCTGCTGTTGCGACTTGCAGGGATTCCTTCTTTTTAAAGGCTGAATTATATTCCATCCCGTGCGTGGGTGCCTGTGTGTATCTAACATGTCTTCTTCGTTCATCTGCTGATGGGCATTTGGACTATTTCTACAGCTTGGCTTTTGTGAGTAACGGTACAGTGAGAGTTGCCAATATCTCGGGAGGCTGACTTAGCTTCTCTTGGATGTACACTCAGAAGTCAGGTTGATAGATCACAAGGTGACTCTACTTCGATTGTTTCGTGGGAACCCCATACCGTTTTCCAGAGTGGCTGCACCACTCTGTATTCCCACCAACAGTGGGTAAGCGTTCCAGTTTCTCTCTATCCTCACCAACACATATCTTTTTGCTCTTTTGGAAATAGCCCTGCTAACAGGTGTGAGGGTATGTCTCATTGTGGGTTTGGTCTGCATTTCCCTGATGGTTAGGAGAACAATACATCTGTTCTACTTATTGGGCTTCTAGATCAACTCTTATTTGAATGATGGTCTGGAGGAAAAAAAACAACAAAAATGTTTTTTTTTTTTGTGGGGGGGCTTGTAGATCAACTTTTATTTGAATAATAGTCTGAAGGTAAAAAATAACAGATTTGGGAGGTGTTTCTAGATCAACTTTTATTTGAACACGGTATGAAGCAAAAAAAAAAAAAAAAAAACCTTCCGAAATTGATATCCCGTTTCCTCAGTTTACACATTTACAGAGGAGGAGCTTTGCCCAAATCCACAGCTGTCTGTCCCTGGTGCTGGACAGGTGTCCTCATTCCCAGCACCAGCGTGTCCGTCATCTGGATGTTGAAACCATACTTCAGTAATTCAGATGGCTTTTCAGCTCCCTTTGCAGCATCTGAAATATTCTTTCCTTGAGCCAAAGTCGTAGTTCATGGCCACTCACCTCATCGTTCCTGCCTTTACCCCCTGGCAGCACCCAGTGTGCGCCGCTATTGGCCGTCGGTTTGAGAGAAGCTGCGGAGAAAATGCCTGTGGACTAGAGCATTCTCTGGCACGGCACCCACACATTTTAGTGGGGGGTTGTGATTAGTTCTTGGCAGGCGGAGCAGGGAAGGTAAGACAGACTGTAATTTAAATTCGTCCAAATACCCAAATACATAAGGCCTCCCTATGAGCTTCCCAGGGAATGAAACTGCAAAGCATCAGATGGTTGATTACTTGTCATCGCTAAGAAGGTTTTGATGTCTGAGCGCGGCCTTCAGCCCTCGCAGTGAATCTGCTGTGCCCTCACCGCCCCCCCACCGCACCGCCCCCCTGCCCAGCCCTAAGTGTACTTTTCCCAGCCAGCTCCCAGTAGCTGGAGGGTTTCACCCTGTGCCAGGTGCCACAAGACAGGGAAAAAAAAAACCAACCAAAAAACCTGATCCACGTTGGCTGTGTGACGCTCTTGGAAGCCAGCGCAGCGTCTGAAGAGCAAAATATTCAGTCAAATCAACAGGTCGGTCTGCCCGCACAATGCTAAGTAATCACCGTGGCTCCTTATAGTCCACAGAACTGATGAATCCTCTCTCGCTTCAGGCTGACGGCTTGGCCCTCGTGTAGCCTCAGATTGGTGTCCAATCTTGCTCTTTTCATCTGCTGTAGCTTAGGAAATGGTAACTGGTTTCGCCACCTGGGTAACTTTTTAATGATCTGAAAGACCACAAGGAGCCAGCATTTCTTTTGTGCGGCTCCTCATTCAGCAACCTAATAGCTCCCGGAAAAGAGCTTTCTTGAAGAGAAGAAAAGTCTGCTCCTCTCGGGCAGAAGCAGCGGGACCGCACGATTCTCTGATTAAACTATCACACTGTGCATATTACAGGGCGTCTGACCTGCTCCAGACGGACTTACTGCTGAGGCTTCTTGGGATTGGCACGGATGCTTTGCCGCCAACAAGCAGGGAGGTGACAGATGAGCATCCCCAAACTTGAGTGTGAATGGCAAGCAAAGTGGCCAAGAAGCTGCAGGGGCCCAGCTGCCACCTGGGGCAACGCTGGAGGGAGAGACGTGTTTTTCTTTAGGGTCACCCTCTGTGCCCATGAACTTCAATCAGAAGTTGCATCCAGGATGCCTGGGTGGCTCAATCAGTTAAGAAGTTGCATCCCACGGGGGACGCGATACTGGGAGGAAAACACGCTGCACGGTCTGTCCTCTGGCCCCAGCGACAAGGAGCCTCTGTGGACAGGTCCCAAACTTCGGACTGGAAGCCGGAAATGGTTTTCTCTCCTCCCTAACCTCCTTTTCAGGATATAACATTGGAAACCTCAAAACCTCTATAAGGTCGTCTTTAAAACATTTTTTTTAACATTTACTTATTTTTGAGAGACAGACAGTGTGATCAGAGGAGGGTCAGAAAGAGAGGGAGACACAGAATCTGAAGCAGGCTCCAGGCTCTAAGCTGTCAGCACAGAGCCCGACGCAGGGCTCAAACCCACGAACGGTGAGATCATGACCAGAGCCAAAGTCGGACACCTAACTGACTGAGCCGCCCAGGTGCCCTATAAGGTCGTCTTTAAAAAAGCAACCAACTGCTTAGGTTTGGAGTGGCCAGCAGGACCCTGGTCACTACTGCATTTAATGTGTCTGCAAAGTCCTCTGTGTCTCATGATTGGCAGACGTTTTCAGCTATCCTGTCTGATTTGTTTTGCAAATGATGGATGTAAGACTGTACTAACATACTACCTACATTATGACTCCAAAGTTAAAATGATGAGATCCCACCATACATGTACCAGTAGCCAAAATTTAAAAGCTGAGTGGCTCAGCTGGTTGAGTGTCCAACTCTCGGTTTCGGCTCAGGGCGTGATTTCACAGTGTGTGAGTTCAAGCCCTGCATTGGACTTCTCCTGACAGCACAGAACCTGCTTGGGATTCTCTCCCTCCTTCTCTCTCTGCCTCTCCCTCACTTTTACTCGCTCTCAAAACAAATAACTTAAATTTTTTTTAAAGAGTAGGACGCCTGGGTGGCACAGTCAGTTAACCATCTAGCTTCAGCTCAGGTCATGGTCTCGTGGTCTATGAGTTTGAGCCCCGTGTCCAGCTCTGTGCTGACAGCTCAGAGCCTGGAGGCTGCTTTGGATTCTGTCTCTCTCTCTCTCTCTCTCTCTCTCTCTCGTTCTCTCTCTCTCTCTCTGCCCCTCCCCCACTCACACACCCTCTCTTAAAAATAAAATAACATTAAATTTCTTTTTAATTTTTAAACAATGACAATAAACCAATGGGACCCACATCTACCTTGTATGGGAATGTAAAATGGCACAAGGACTCCCAAAAGCCATCGGGTGAATTCTCTTTAAGTTAAACACACACTGCCCCCAGCACCCAGCAATTTTATCCCTTGGCATTTACCTGAGAGAAATGAAAATATATGTTTACACAAAGATTTTTACACAAATGTCCATCAGCAGATGAAAAAAAAAAAACCAATTGGTAGTGTATCCAAGCAATGTAAGCAAATAAACAACATTTCCATATAACAGTACGGATGATCTCACAAATATTATGCCGGGAAGCCAAATACAAAAAAAGCATATTCGTCCATTCATGTGAAAGCCTAGAACGGGCAGTGCTAATCAGAGAGTGACCACAGATCAGTGGTCAGTGGGGAAGCAGGGTCAGGACTGACCGAAGGAGGCAGGAAGGCACTTGGGGGGTGATGGGTATTATCTCAGTCTTGATCGTGGCGGTAGCTACGTGGATATATATTTATTCAAACACATTAAACTGCACACTTAAGGTGAGTGTGTTACATATGAATTATTCAACAAATACTCAGTAAACATGCTGTTTAAAAACAAAAGTAAACTTCTATTCACTTTAGTTCTAGAAATCTTAGTCCATGTAATAATATACATAAGAACAAGAAATAAAATGATTGAAAAGGAGGAAAGATGAAAATCCACATGATTTTTAATTGTATAATATTTTTCCTAATGGTGCACAGAAACCTATAGGGTTAATGTGATTTAAAATATTGATATGGGGCGCCTGGGTGGCTCAGTCGGTTAAGCGTCTGACTTTTGATTATGGCTTAGGCCATGACCTCATGGTTCCTGTTATCTAGTTCCACCCAGCACAGAGCCTGCTTGGGATTCTCGCTGTCACCCTCTCTCTGTCCCTGCCCTGTGGGCACGCACTCTCCCTCTCTCAAAATAAAGAAACTGAAAAAACATTTAATATCAGGTAATAATGTGGTTTAAAGGCTGGTTCTTTGTTAAATTTATCTTGATACATTTTATGAAGGCTGTGGGGTAGAAAACACAAAAATGTTTAAATTCAAATGGAAGAAAGGCAAAATGATTTGAGCTAAGTAAATCACAATGATTCATTTTTCAGCACAGCTACCCTTATGCAATGTAGTTGAAATTTAATTAATACATTTCTCTTCTCTGATGTCAATCATAAGGTCTTACAAACTAATCAGAAGGTGTTTCAATTTTACATTTTTACAAAACATTTCAAATCATTAAAATTCTTCTTTTCAATGATTTTTTGAACATATTGGAAAAGGATGTTCCCAGGTCTTTAAAAATTGTTTTTTAGAGTTTCATATTTTTTTGAGGTGAAGGAGAGAGAGAGAAAGAGCGTGTGCGTGTGGGAGCAGGGGCAGGAGAAGAAGAGAGGGGACAGAGATACAAACTCTGTGCTCCCACTGACAGCACAGAGCCCGATGTGGGGCTCAAATTCACAAATTGAGATCATGACCTGAGCTGAAGTCAGACGCTTAGCCGACTGAGCCACCCAGGTGCCCCCCAGGTCTTTACAATTTTCCATCCATGAGACTTTTTATCATTTTCAGAAACAAAATCATGTACCAAATTAAAGATTCCCAAACATCCATTTTCAAAATGTTCTTTCCATAGCCTGAGTTTCTTTAAAAAAAAAAAAAAACAGCTCCTCTGTTTATTGCTAAAAGTTGTCTTCATTTCAGAAGGGTGACTTAAGTTTACTTTTTCAAGAATGTCTTCTAGTAGAATAATTCTAACCACTACTTATCCTCACAGAAAATTTCAGCAAATGACAGCTCTTTAAGAAGAGATTTCCATGCCTCACCTACATGTAGACCAACTCTTCTATATACTTTGCTGTGAAATAGCCAGGGTAGGCTCATTGCTGTAAAGAGTTTCTGGGACATCCCATGTTCTCACAAAGTACTGCAAACAGTCTGCTATCTCATAAAGGCCTTTTCTAAATATAGACAATTATCCGCGCTGATGAAATCCCGTAGCCCTGGTGGACTTCTTCCTAAAAAAATTTGTCTCTAAGAACTTGCTGATGTGGGATGCCTGTTAGCAGATGTTAATATTTGCTGTCGTCTTATTAATCATGATCAGTGTCTAAATCAGTCATCCTGGTACTACCCACAGTTTGAGACCAGGGTTTTTTTTGTTCTGTTATTTGATTATATAGTTTTTATTTTTGAGAAGTGCTCCAGAAAGAAAAACAATCCTAAAAAACACACAAAGAGAGAGGCTCTGGAAAATGGGGAGAGGTTAGGTTTGCCAGAATCAGCCTGGCATTGTGTACAGAAGAACAGGAGAAATGGGAGGGACGCCTGGGTGGCTCAGTGGGTTGAGCTGCCGACTTCAGCTCAGGTCATGATCTCCCGGTTTCTGGGTTCATTCTGGCTCTGCGCTGACATCTCAGAGCCTGGAGCCTGCTTCTGATTCTGTCTCCCTTTTTCTCTGCTCCTCCCTTACTCCTGCTCTGTCACTCTCTCTCTCTCCTCTCTCTCTCAAAATTAAGTAAAAATTAAAAAAAATTAAAAACGGTAGAAATGGGAACCCAACAAAATTGGTATTTGGGCTGTTGTAGCACTTAGTTAATACTGGCGTGTCTGTATAAGTCAGGATAGGTGACAGTTTTGAACAAGGCTCTGCTAAAGTACCAGAAAACTAACGTCTCAGGGTAACAACAGAGGGTTTATTTTTTGCTCACGTACCTGTTCGTGGTTATGGCTTTTTTTATTGACTAAGGCAAGTGACATGACCAAGGCTAATGTGAGTGGGGCAAAAAGTATGATTTTACCAAGGAGAAGGGAAGAAGATTTTCCTGGACAATGTGAAAAGAGCTTGGTTTCTTCATCTTCAAAAATTAGTCTCCTTTTAGAAAATCTGTTGCTCAGGCTTTTGGTTTCCAGCCACAGAAGGATAACTCACGTTGGCTTATGAGAAAAGAGAATGTGTTTATTGGCTCCTAGAATCAGGTCGTCCAGCGGGCTCTGAGCAGTATCGCCAGGCCCCCAGAGTAGCTCGTGACCTAGGAAAGTTGCATCCTCTCTGTCTCTGTGTCTCCCTGTCTCTGTCTCTCCCTCTTTTTCTCTCTCTCCTGTCTCCTGCGCCCACTCCTTCCCCATTGGAGCTCTGCTGGTTTCTACATGGGATTCATTCTCCTACCATAGACAGTCCGCCTTCATGTGGCCGGAAAAGACCCCTGGCACAGAGGCAGCCCCTGAATAGCACCCTTTCAGACCCATGACTCAGGAAATAATCTTCTCCAGGTCTACACTGAAAAAGTACTTTGGCGAAGTATTTTGGTTAGTCTAGCCGCCTGTTCTTCTGATTCCCATTCCCAGAGGGATTGAGTACTGTGATTGCCTGGACCCGATTCCTGTGCCAACTTCTGTGCCTGGGGCAGGGGAGGAGGCTGGGGCAGGGGGAGGCTGGCGGTAGCCGGCAGCCTCACACCATCACCCAATCAGAATAGACTAAGAGTGTCCCAGACAGAGCGGGTCCTGCGCAGGTGAAACCAACCTCCTTGCTCTCTCTAAATAAGATAAAGCTGGTGCAAGTCTTTTGTAAACTGTAAAGCATTGTCCAAATGCTAATGGCTGTTATTGTTCATTTTGAGCTGAGTAAAGAAAGCCCCCTTAGTTGCTGGCGTAAATGAATGCTGGGCCACCATTGTCCCGCGCCCTTACTTGGGTGAAAGTTGAGCTGCCCTAGATAGGCAGAGGGTTAGCAGCAAATGGAGTGTGTCGGTGACAAAATCGGTTTCGTATTAAGCCCAGAAATGGCACGTGTTACTTTGGAATGAGGTCGCACTTGCAGGCGAACTGGGGCTAACGTCCGAGGGTTCTGCGGTTCGCGTTTTCTGAGTGCCCCTGCGTCCCTGGCTCGGGGATATTCTGGAAGAACGGGACCCAGCCCCGCTCCTGGAGCCATGTTTCACCCCGGCCACGTCCCGGGAGCAGGTTGTGTCCGGGAAGGGTCAGGACCCACTGACTGCATTTTCCGCTCTTCCTCGCGATGCCTTGGCGGCCTGTTTCTCAGGCTTACTGGATGGCGCTTAATTTAATTCGTGTGCTCCAGGCGGCGCGCTCTGCGCTGCAGCTGGTGCACAGTTCGTTTGAAAGGGCTTTCTCGGCAAGGCCAAAGGCAGGAAGCACGCTGCCGTGATACCTTGATGAATGGATCCCTCGGGAAAGAAGCGCCTTTATAATGAAGTCACAAAAGAAATCTTCATAAGTCCTTGGAAACCCAGCAGCGCCCGTGTGTGAATGCAGCCAGCATCCTTCCTCCACAGCCGCGCTGAAGGTAAAGAAGGCCGGGGCTGAACAGAATTTTAAAAGATCTGCTGTGTCCCCCTCCAGGCACATTCGTATAGTCATTTCCTGGGGCACGGGCACTCGCGTGCACACACACACACGCACACACACACACTGCATCTCTCTTGTGAACACTGTTCCTGCCTCCGGCGCACAAGGCCCTCTGCTTCCAATCAAAACAGGGAAGAAGAAATAATTGTCACTGTCCCGTGTTGACAGATCAGTCTGGTTACTGATCTTGGACTAATGAATTTCACCTTCTAGATCAGCGTTGCCTGTTGGGCCTTGAACTCCAACGTGGGCAGATGACAGCTCCTGTGGAGAGGAATGTTGGGGGGGGTGTGGATGGAAGGGTGTCTGGAATCACACGTAACCTTTTTGTGACAACAGTGCTGAAGCTGCGTCTGATTGAGTCTCCATAGGGGACTCAGTGGGGGGTCTATGGCTTATTGAGGCTCCTGCTTTCCAGAGCCTTCCTTGGCTGGGGCCTTTATCCCAGCCGGCATCCAGAAAGGGCCAGTCTCCTCTGCATTCTAGGAAGCAGAGCCACCTTGGAGGTGGGGATTCGCCGCCACATGGCCCTCTGTTTTCTTACTTGACCCCCCACATATCAGTGGGCTAGGGCTGCCGGAAGCACATAGCCCAGGCTGGGTGGTTTGCTCAGTAGGAACTTATTTCTCCACAGTGCTGTAAGCTAGCTGTCCAAGATTAAGGTGGCCACAAGGCCTCTCTCCTTGGCTTGTAGATGGCTGCCTTTTCCTTCTGTCTTAACATGGACTTTTTTCTGTGTGTGTCTTTGTCCTCATCTTTTCTTTAAGGACATGCTGGACTAGTCACACTGGCCTAGGACTCACTCTGATGGCTTCATTGTACTTTAATTACCTCTTCAAAGGCCCCATCTCCAAATATAGCATGTTCTGAGACACTAGGGATAAGGACTTCAACATATGGTTGTGGGGTAGACACGACTAGCCCGTAACGACTCATCTTCCTCCCCTTATTCTAACGCCTGCCCTGGCCTCTTCTCTGCCCTCACCCGCTGAATCCAGGGCAGGCTTGGCTGACCCAGGTCCCTAGTTGCCAGATGTGTGGATCCAGAGAGAAGAACTAAGTGGTCTCCCCCCCCGCCCCCCGCCAAAAAAGCCAAGAGACCAAGCCAAGAAGCCCTGGAAACGGGGCGAGAAGATCGGCAGGCGTGAGGTAGTCATCAGAAGCTGAGGTTTCTATCTGAGGAGTCAGACGGCCAGCGAGGACACACATGAGATATGGTACATCGATCTGAGTCAATGCTGGAGTTAGCACAGCCTAGCCCCAGGCTGCCTGCTACTAGTCTGCAACACAGGGACCTGACAGAGATTGGGCATTAACCCACCCTTACACGATTCAATCAAAATCCAGGCTTTCCCTTCCTTGATTTGCTGTTTTCGAGCTCATGATGCTGTGACATTATGCTCAATGCTTTCTCTCCTTGAAATCCCCTTCTGCCCCAGTATTGACCCAGCAGCTCCCCTGTGACCTTCTAGGTCTTACTAACCTGCCACTTCTGATGTAAAGCCTCCCCAACTCAGTACATTTTCAACTTAGCTATTCAGAGATCCAACCAGGCTATCGAATCTCACGAGAATAGAGACATACCTGTGCATTTTTTGAGTCCCCACAGATGTAAGATACCAGGAAATGCCCATCCAGTGAATGTTTTGAATTAGGTTGGTCAAAACCTGTCTCTGAACTCACTTGGTTTATATGTCCCATCATGTGTCTCTTCATTCTTTCTTATATACAAGGAAGCCTATGGTGTGTAGTTAGTGCCGTAAGTAGTGTAGGCCATTTAGCAAAGATGGTTAAGAATGTAGACTTTGATGCCAACTGCTTGGTTTGAGCCCCGACTCCAGGGGTTTTTGGTTTGGTGACTCTACTAGTTCCTAAACCAGCCAAAACCAAGTACCCTAAACTGGGTAACTTGAACACAGTTCATTGCCTCCTAGTTCAGGAGGCGTTGAAGCCTGAGATTGTGGTATGGCCGTGTTTATCCCTTCTAATGGCAGTGACGGAGATTCTGTGTCCCCCTCTCTCCACGCACCTGGTGGTTTGCGGGAATCTTTGGTGTCCCTTGGCTTCTGCTACATCACCCCGATCTCTGCCTTCATCCTCACGTGGTCTTGTGTGTGTGTGCGTGTGTGTGTGCGCGTGCGCACGCGTGCGCCTGTGCCCAAGCTTTCTCCTTTTGGGGAGAAAAGGAAACCTGTCTTGCTGGATTCGGGACCCACTCTGCTCCAGTATGACTTCAGCCTAGTGATGACATCTACAGTGACTCCATTTCCAAAGGAGGTCACATTCCAAGGTACCAGGATTGACCCTGCAACATGGCAGTTGGGGGGAGGGGGACACATTCAACCTGTAACCGTACTCTTGGCACATGACCTAGTTTCAGTCTCTACATTAGTAAAAAAGAATCACAACATGGCCTACCTTCTAGGGACGATGTGTGATTAAGTGAATTCATGTACATAAAGCACTTAAGACAGAGCGAGGCACCAGGCAGCCCTGTGACAGCACTCGGTAGGAGTTTTGGCCAAGTGTGTGGTTACCTCCTTCACTAACCAGCTGTGGCTGCAGGCTCGCCCGGTCGTATTTATATATTTACAATGGCGTCACATCATATGTTGTGCCCCATACACAGTCTCTAGGCTGAGCTGATTAAACCAAATGGAAGGCGGGGACAATGCGGAGCCATCCCAGGGCTGGAATTCAGTGTCTATGTACATTTGAGAGATAGTCCTTCAGTAGATTGCGGGTTATCATGCGTATCATGCGATGGCACATAGTTGGGTCCCAAAAGATTGGCCTGGGAGAAATTTGAAACCCCTCTTCTTTCTTGGTTTCTTCCTGACGTTTCCACTTTCTTCGAGAAGCTTAGGGAATTTGGTTTTACATACCCTGGTTCTGTCTCCAGGTGGAGAGACCGCTCACAGCCTGGGTGCCTTACCTTTGATTATTGGCATAATTTTATGTCGCCATTCTGGGGTTCTTCACTCAGTTGTGATATGATCACTTCAAGGCAGGACGAGGAAGGGAAGAGCAATGAGATCTCTCTTCCTCAGAGGCCTGGGCGGGCCGTCTGGCGATCTTTAAATCTGGTGCCGGCTCTAATAACATGCTCTGGGTGACTCTTTAAATGTATTATTCGGGGGAGATGCTGTTTTAACCTCTGTGCTTCACGTCGCTTCCGAGCTGATGGGAATCTTCTCTCTCCTTTGCTCGAAAATTATGTGGAACACAGCCCAGCAGAGAATAATAAATCAGCATGAGAATTCCTCAGCCGGTCTGAAGAGCAGCTAACGCCGGAACCGGCGGCTGAGTTTTTCTGATACAGCAGGGACAGGGAAACAAGGCCCCGTGCTCATGCAGCAGGTAGATAAGGCACCGTCTGGATCCTCACCGATGAGTCTTCCTCCCCTTCCAGCCAAAGTGGGGGTCATCTCCATGCGGGAGTCCCCGTGCGGGAGCGAAGAGTGCTTGTGTGGGGACAGGGAGCTCAGCATCTAGCCTTGATCGGGCAATCCCTGGTTTCTTTTTTTTTTTTTTAACTTTTTAATGTTTTATTTATTTTTGAGAGAGAGAGCCAGCGTGAGCAGGGGAGGGTCAGAGAGAGAGGGAGACACAGAATCTGAAGACAGGCTCCAGGCTCTGAGCCGGCTGTCAGCACAGAGCCCAATGCAAGGCTCGAACCCACCAACAGTGAGATCGTGACCTGGGCTGAAATCGGACACTTAACCAACTGAGCCACCCAGCACCCCGCTCCCTGGTTTTTTGAAATCGACAAGTCTCATCACTCTCCTGGGTCTCTGTTTCCTCTTTTGTCCCATAAGGTTGTTGAACTGTGACTGATCCTTGAGGTTCCCTCGGGTGCTTTTTCCTTTCTGCCTCATGTTCTGTAAACCACCAGGCCCCTGATCTTCTGTCTCCGGGCTAAATGGTCACAATCGCAGTACTTTCTGACAGCCCATGCTTTAATTGCTGCCTTGGAGCTCAGTGCAAATATTGCACGATATAATGTGATATTGTAATGATATATCATCTTGTTTCTGGCACAGAGCTCCTCATGAAGCCCTTGGAATTTTCTAGGTGTAGAGAGCTACAAAGTTGTCTTTTGTTATGTTAATGATGCGCCTTTAGGAATGAACCTAGGAAGAGGGTCTGGTTGCCAGGGGAGCCTACCAAGTGGTTATCAGAGCAGAGATTTCAGTCTCACCAGCTGAGCTGGGGAGAGGGAAGAGGGGTTGGAGATTGACTTTGTTGCCAGTGAATCCACGATGATTCAGTCAGCCATGCCTGGGTAATGAAGCCCCTAGAATAACCCAAAGGAACAGGATTCAAGGGCTTCCAGATTGGTGAACATATCTGCTCTGCCTAGAGAGCATGCAGGGGCCTTTCCTCCCGCCTTGCCCCATGCCTCTCTCCCCTCTGGCTCTTCCTGAGTTATCTCCTTTTATCATAAACCAGCGACGGAGCAAGTCAAGCGGGGGCGTGGGTGCTGTGAGCTGCTAGCAGACTGAGAGAACTGAAGGAGGGGTTGTGGGCACCTCCATCCGTAGCCTGTGGGTCAGAAGCACAAGTCACAGCCTGGGCTTGCCACTGGCGTGCGGAGGGGGTGGGGCAGTTTCGTTGGCCTCAGCCCTGAACCTGTGGCATCTGGTGCTGTCTGGAGTGGTGTCCGGATGGACACCCTGCCGGGCCCGAGAATCGCTTGGTGCTGCGTGGGAAGCCCCTCGACACACACATCAGAACTGGGTCCAGGAACCCGGAAGTAGTCTGCGTCTTCTAAATTGCATTGTCTCAAACTGAACTTGAGCCTTGAATGAGATCCTGAGCCTGTCTGATAAGTGAATTATATGAAACCAGGGACATATGAGGTCAACTCTATTTCTTAATACCGAGACGCTGTCTGAATGGCGCCGCCACAGCGTCTCCACCTGTCAGTTGAAGACTGTCCACGGCTGTTGTGCATGAACGTGAAAGGGAAACTATGTTTCCAACTCCTGATACTTCGCACACCTAACATATGGGAGGTTTGTTCCCTATACCAACCAACTTCCCAGCTCTCTGGACACCAACTGGGCCCGCATAATTTAATTTGATACTGACGCTAACTCCTGGGGTCACTGTCAGGTTCCATGGGTGTAAGGACTCCGTCCCACAAGACTGCCCTTATTTTGATAATATTCTAGAACAGGTCAGAAACATCGGGACACGTCTACTCTATTTATATCGGTTTATCATAAAGCATTTTATGAAGAACACAGATGAACAGCCGGATGAAGGGTCCCAAGCTTAGCAGCCTCCGTCCCTGTGCAGGTGGGAGGCACCGTTTCCCAGTACATGGACGGACACACTAATGCGGACGCTCTCTGAACCCGTAGTTTAGGGATTTCCATGGAGACTTCATCATGTAGGTGTGATCATTGGTTAACTCAGTCTCCTGCCCCTCCGCCCTCCCCAGAGGATGGAGGATGGGGCGGAAAGTCCTAAGCTTCGAATCAGTGCTGCATCTTTCGGGCCAGCAGCCCCCATCCCGAAGCTGTCCAGGAGCTCACCAGGAGCCCTCTCTCGAGAACAAAAAAATGCTGTTCTCCCCCAGGAAATTCCAAAGGATTTAGGAGCTCTGTGTCAGGAACCAACTCTGTATACTTATCATATTGTGCTGTCTTTGTAAAGTCTCAGCGTGAAACTGAAATTGAGAGGACGAGAAACAGAGTGAAGATCCTCCCTGGACCTCACCTTCACTCCGGCCTTCTTAGCGGGAGGACTTAGGTCATCGATAAACAACAGGAACAGACGAAGGGTCTTCTGGAGATAGATCGGCGGGTCGTTTGCTGGAGAAGCTTGCCGAAACCCTTTGGGGGGACAGATCAGTGAAGGCATCGGCTGGCTGGGGAAGGTTAGCTGAGGCCAGGCGTGGTTTGGGACCGTCTCAGAAGAGCGAGGCCTTGTAAGCGTAGACCGATCTGGGTCACCGCGACCGAATCAAGAAGGGACAGGCCGTGGAAGACATTCCGAAACTGAACAGCCCTTGTGACCAAGGAACCGAGAAGGAGGGGCACATGGACCAAGGATCGAATTCTGAGAGTCTGTGATTTGGAAAGAAGAAATATGGTGGGTTTTTTTTTTTTTTTATCAGCCCTGATTCCTTAGTAGAGGTCCCAGTGTGTTTATTCTATAAATCCTTACTTAATTCCATTTCATTTCATAACGGAGTTTTGCATAAGCCAACAGTTTTCTTTACGTCATAAATATCCCCGTTGATTCATAATACTGCTGGCGTAACCTTTCAGAAATGTGTTTTGTTTTCTGTCCTTTGTTTTTTTCATGAGCAGCTTTCTTAGACTGGATACCCTTCTTCTTAAGAAGGACCTAGAGGGGTGCCTGGTTGGCTCAGTGGGTTAAGCATCTGACTTCAGCTCAGGTCGTCATCTCGCAGTTCGTGGGTTTGAGCCCTGCATCGGGCTCTGTGCTGACAGCTCAGAGCTTGGAGCCTCCTTCAGATTCTGTGTGTGTGTGTGTCTCTCTGCCCCTGCCCCACTCGCGCTCTGTCTCTTTCTCTCTTTTCAAAATAAAAATAAAACATTTTTAAAAATTTTAAGAAGGACCTAGAGAAAAGGAAATTCAGAACGCCTTGGCTACAGTTTTTGTGACATGCGTTTTATCAGCCCTCACTACAGAGGAGCGACTTCATTTATGCATCTGCTGTCTCCTCCAAGCTCCGTGGAGTGAGCAGCACATCAGGCTGTTAGGCTTTTCCAAGTCACCGGTGGCTCTTAAAGCCAAGGATAGGCTAGTTATCTGAATATCACATCTGACGAGACGCCCTTTGCAAAGATAATACATTGGAAGTTTGATAGAACCTGCGACAGTTTCTATGCCCTCCTGACATTTGGTGGAAATTAAAGTCCAAATGACCTTCATATTTAAGTTGTCAGAATGTTGGGTCTCCATTGTTTGGTAAATAGGTTGATTTGTTTTCATCCGTGCTCCCCACTTTTCTTTGGCCTGTAGGTAGTTTGTCTGTATTGTTTCTATACCATCGGCGACATCGACGGTATTTGTAACCTGTGAGTGTATATAAATGGAAGGCTCTAAGTTCAAATAGTCCTTTGGTGCAAATTTTAAAATCACTTTTCCTATTAAATACTTCAGTCCAGGGGCTCCTGGGTGGCTCATTCGGTTAACCTCTGTCTTTGGCTCAGATCATGATCTCGTGGTTTGTGAGTTCCAGCCCCATGTTGGGCTCTATGCTGACAGCTTGGAGCCTGGAGCCTGCTTCGGATTCTGTGTCTCCCCCACTTTCTGCCTCTCTCATGGCCATGCTCATGCTCAGTCTGTCGCTCAACAATAAATAAACATTAAAAAAATTAAAACCAAAAAACCAAAAACTTCAGCCAAGAGTTTCTTGGATGACCAGTTGCTCTAAAAAAGGAGAGTTCTCTTGATAGACTTCAGTCAAGTTGAGTTTTGGTCTTCTTATCTATAAAGAAGAAATAATAATGCCTCTCTCGCAGAATTGTGAAAAAGACATGAAATAGTACGTAAAACACAAAGATGGAGGATAAAGATCCCATGTTATCATTGACTTTACCAAAAGCAAAGCCACCAAAATAAAACTATATGAATATATAAACACATAACATAACTAGAACTGTATAGAATCACATACCTGTTGGTATGTCTGCCCAGAGGAAGCAAATGAAAAGTGGCTTGTGTTTATATACTAATATTTAACGTTCCTCTAAAGCCCATAATTATTCCGGAGGCTCACAGACCTCTACATCCTGAAGTCTGCTTGTGGATGGAAAGAATTCCTTAGCGGGGCAAATTACCTGTTTGTATAAGAGGAGGTGTAGATAGAGGAGGAGTGTCTTCACTCTTCCCCCTCAGCCCCCCTCCCCTGCATGCTCTCGGGGCCCACAAGTAACCCAACTGTAGGCAGCAAAACGATAGAAATTGATCTAAGTCCTCAAACCCCATGGTTCTGTTATGACTGCAATGGTTGAGAGGTCCCTTGGGCTGAACAGGACATCCACGGTTTATCTGTCGGGTCACCTGCGTGTAACAGAAAACCCAAGAGAACGCTGGCTTACACACACAAGAGCTTTCTTTATACCATGCAAAAGATGGGTGATGGGCATTAAGGAGGGCACTTATGATGAGCCCTGCGTGTTGTATGTAAGTGGTGACTCAATGGATCCTACTCCTGAAACCAACATTGCACCACCCTATGGTAACTAACTAAAATGTAAATTAAAAAAAAAAAAAAACAAAGTCTGATGGAGGGAGCCTAAGGCAAGGTAGCCGCTCCTTGGGATTTGTAGTGACCGAGGCTCCTTGCACCTGCTCCTTGCACCTGCCAGCCCTCCTGGTAGAGGGCTTGTCCCCTAAAGGTCACTTCAACGCCAGGTCGGCTGCTGGAGCTACAGCCCACACATCCATGTGCAGGTAGTAGGATGACAAAGAGAGGGCTCCAAAATGGCTCTCCTTTGTTTCTTTTCTCCCTTTTAGGGAAACGTGCTGGAGGTCCTTCTCAACAATTCGTGTTTATACCTCCTAGACTGGAAGTTAGCCACTTAGCCACACTCAGCTGTAAGAGAGGCCAGGAAATAGAATCTCTTAAGTTAGGACATTGTTGTCTCTGCTTATACAAGCATTTCATTAATTGGATAAAAACTAGCATGGATCAGGACGCCTGGGTGTCTCAGTCGGTGTCTGACTTCGGCTCAGGCCATGTTCTCTTGGTTTGTGGGTTCGAGGCCCACGTCGGGCTCTGTACTGACAGCTAGCTCGGAGCCTGGAGCCTGCTTCCAGTTCTTTCTCCCCCTCTCTGCCCCTCCCATGCTCATGCTCTGTCTCTTTCTGTTTCTCAATAATAAATTTTTAAAAATGTTTTTAAAAATTAGAAGAAAAAACCGAGAATGGATATTGGATAGGCAACCAGAAGTTGCTACACAAAGTGTAAGTTACTTGGGCCTTTTTGGGGAAGGAGTAGACCAGGAATCCCTACAGTCAAGGGGAGGTGCTGCTCACAACCTGATTAACTGTCTCCATCCATCCTCCACTTCAGCGGGAAACTGGTCACTAGTACTAGCCTGGCTCACCCAGCACGGGAAAAGAAGGAAGAATAGCTAGCATCTACTGTGCACCTGCTGTTTGCAGATGATGCATGATCACCTTATGGGCCTTACTTGTTAAGTGTCAGACAAAACATGAAGTCAGTGCTGATGTCATCCCTAGTTCTTTATGTCTGGAAACTGAGGATCGAGATCAGTTAATGTGACCGAGTTTGCTACAAAGTAAATGAGTGGAGACTTGACCTCAAGTCTGTGGTCTCTTAACTACTACACTAATCTCCCTCACACAAACAAGAAGGAAAAAGGAGGAGGAAGAAAGTCAGGAAGAGAGGACAGAATAAATGCAGTCCCAGAACCAGTGTGAAAAATGGTACATTCAAATAAGATCATTTTTTAAATTTGTAGGACTTTCACACAAATGTGAAATGAACATGTGTCAAATATTTCACGCAGCTTACGAATGGGTAAGCTCATAGGACGTGAAGCCTATTCAAAGGGGAATTCATATCAGGCACCTGGGGGGCTCGGATGGTTGAGCATCTGACCTCGGCTCAGGTCATGGTCTCATGGCTCGTGGGTTTGAGCCCCATATCAGGCTTTGTGCCGACAGCTCAGAGCCTAGAACCTGCTTCAGATTCTCTCTCTTTGCCCCTCCCCTGCTCACACACACACACAAACACACAGTCTCTCTCTCTCTCTCTCAAAAATAAATGAAAATTTAAAAAACATTTTAAAAGGGGAATTCAGAGAAAAAAAATAAATAATAGGCAATGAGGAATACTGAAAAGGATTTACAAATAGACAAAAGACCAGTCTGTCCACAGGGCGATTATTACATTCCACCAGACGGACACAACCCCTTTCTGTTTCTGAGAATAAGGGAACTGCCTGCGTTATCACCACTTTGACGTACAGGGTTGTGAACCAGCTCTCAGACCCTGAAAGGTAAGCATATCCTAGGAGGAAGGGTATGCCAGGCAAGGCACTCCATAACCCTTGTGTCTATTTTATTTGTTTTCTTTTTTTTAATATAGTTTATTGTCAAGTTGGCTTCCATGTAACACCCAGTGCTCATCTCCAAAAGTGCCCTCCTCCATGCCCATCATCTGCCTTTTACTCTCCCCCTCCCCCACCATCCCTCAGTTTGTTCTCGGTATTCAAGAGTCTCTCATGGTTTGCCTCCCTCCCTCTCCCAGACTATTTTTTCCTTCCCCTTCCCATGGTCCTCTGTTAGGTTTCTCCTGTTAGACCTATGAGTGCAAACATATGGTATCTGTCCTTCTCTGCCTGACTTATTTTGCTTAGCATGACACCCTCGAGGTCCATCCACTTTGCTACAAATGGCCAGATTTCATTCTTCCTCATTGCCATGTAGTACTCCATTGTGTATATATACCACATCTTCTTGATCCATTCATCAGGTGATGGACATACAGGCTCTTGCCATGATTTGGCTATTGTTGACAGTGCTGCTATGAACATTGGGGTACATGTGCTCCTATGCATCAACATTCCTGTATCCCTTGGGTAAATCCCCAGCAGTGTTATTGCTGGGTCATAAGGGAGTTCTATGGATAGTTTTTTGAGGAAACTCCACACTGTTTTCCAGGGTGGCTGCACCAGTTTACATTCCCACCAACAGTGCAGGAGGGTGCCCGTTTCTCCACATCCTCGCCAGCATCTGTAGTCTCCTGATTTGTTCATTTTAGCCACTCTGACCGGTGTGAGGTGGTATCTCAGTGTGGTTTTGATTTGTGTTTCCCTAATGATGAGTGATGTTGAGCATCGTTTCATGTGCCCGTAGGCCGTCTGGATGTCCTCTTTGGGGAAGTGTCTATTCATGTCTTCTGCCCATCTCTTCACTGGATTATTTGTTTTTTGGGTGTGAAGTTTGGTGAGTTCCTTATAGATTTTGGATACTAAGCCCTTTATCCGATACATCATTTGCAACTGTCTTTTCCTATTTCATCAGTTGCCTATTAGTTTTACTGTTTGTTTCCTTTGCAGTGCAGAAGTTTTTATCTTGATGCGGTCCCAATAGTTCATTTTTGCTCTTGATTTCCTCGCCTTTGGGGATGGATCAAGTAAGAAATTGCTGTGGTTGAGGTCAAGGAAGTTGTTTCCTACTTTCTCCTCCTGGGTTTTGATGGTTTCCCGTCTCACATTCAGGTCCTTCAGCCATTTTGAGTTGATTTTTGTGTACGGTGTACGAAAGTGGTCTAGTTTCATTCTTCTGCATGTTGCTGTCCAGTTCTCCCAGCACCACCTGCTAAAGAGACCTTTGTGTCCATTTTAAAGTCTCATAATTTGAGAAACTTGTCCTAATGTGCCTAAATCACCCTCTCTTGAAGCCAGAGAGGCCGACATTTAGAGAGAACTAGAGGATATCACCCAATTCTTTTACCCACGTACCCTCCATTTGCCCACGGCCAGAGATTGGGGAAAGGCAAAGAATGATGCCTCCTTTCAGAACTGCCCTTGTGCGTTGATAATGACCTTCTAAGCCAGGATGAAACACTGAATCCATGGCTGACATATCCCCGTTTGTCAGGTAATTAACAAATACTAGATGCTTTAGATGTCCAGATCCTCTGCTCAGTGAGCAAAATAGACCTCGTACCTGCTCTCAGGTATTTACAGCCTACAAGGGAAAGCACCTTACAGTAGAGGGTAGATAAGCCGGCTAATAGGATGTACAGCAGTGCACCGCCCCCCCCCCCCCAGCACATCTACAGATGACTCTGAATTGCTTCTAGAGACATTACACGTTTCTTAGTGCTTACTTGATAATTTGGTCAGAGCATCCTTTCCAAGCCCAGACAGCTTGTCTGGCTCCTTGATGTTCTTCTTTCCCAGTTACTGAGCTTTCTGGAACATCATCAGAGAGAAACAAGGAAGTGTCTTAAAGTTGCCAGTGTGCCTTTTTCTGTTTTTACTGGCGTCCAAACTTCAAGATTGGCAACATTGCCTTCATAAAAGCTTCATGTGACTTCTGTCACCTTCAGAGATGCCGCACTTGTGTGGGGGGTGGATGCATACTCGCTCCTGCAGAGATGCCCCTGAACTCATCAGATTCTCCTAAGTCATCTGAGAGAGAGGCAGAGGGGAAAACATTCCTTTCTTTGTCTGTCTCGCCCCTCCCCCTTCCTTCTGTGTCTCCCTTCTTGGTCATTCTCTGTCTTTCTCACTCTGCGTGTTGGCCTCATCTTCCTGCCAGTTGTTCTTGTGTGCAAAGGTTTTTTTCCCCACTCACCTCCCTGGCTGGTTCATCCCGGGGCCCATGTACTCTTTCTTGGCAGCAGATTTTAGAGGGCCCGGTTTTCTGCACACTGATAATTAGGCACCAGTGGCCCAAAAGGGGCCTTATGCTGTGCTCAGCAGTCACCTGGATTATAGGCAGAAGGCAGGTGTGGCCTAAGGGAGGGAAGGGGACAAGGAAGAGAGACAGCGGCCCTGGTACTCCCTCCGAGACTCCTCTTAGAGACCGCCCAGGCCGCCATGCTGCTGTCTCTGATGACAGTCATGAACTAAACTGGTTTAAGCACGTGGATAAATAGAACTGCTCTCTTCCAAGTCTCTCCCTCCCCTGTGACACATTCTTGGGTTGGACACTAACCTCCCCAGGACTCCGTTTTTTGATTCAGAAGTAGTAGAATGCAAAGAACTTTAGCTTAAGGATTCGAGAGAATATGTAAGTAAACTTGAAGTCGTTGAATTTTTAACAGTAAGGTTAACATTGCTTTTTTAAATGTTTGAGCAGATGTTCGGAATTGCCCATTAGGGACGAGGGTCTGAAAGGAGAGAATGAAAGATTAATTAGGTATCCTGCTGTTTGCAGGACTGCTCACTGACTGTGTGTGTGTGTGTGTGTGTGCGCGTGCCCGCGTGTGCATGTGCGCACACGTGTGTTAATATAAAGTAATACCTGTATATGGGGAATCAAATGTATAGGAAGGTCTTAAGAAAAAGAGGAAACTTCCCTCCACCCCACCAGTGCCCGCTTACCTATCTCAACGTTAATTGTTCCAGTGTTCTAGCTTTTATTTCATTCACTCATTCATTCATTTATTATTCTCATGTTTATTTATTTTTGAGAGAGAGCGTGAGTCGGGGAGGGACACAGACAGTGGGGGGGGGGGGGACAGAGACCCAAAGCAGGCCCTGCACTGGTGACCGCAGAGACCCTGATATGGGGCTCGAACTCACAAATCATGAGATCATGGCCTGAGCTGAAGTCAGACGCTTAACCGACTGAGCCACTTAAGCGCCCCATTTGTTCTTTAATTGAATACCCTGATAACCTTATAATACTCATATTTCTCTTTCCTAAATCATCTGCTTTGGATATAGTGTTGACTTCTCCCGTATAATTGAAGAGGAAATTTCCTCTTTTGGTACAACTCCTGATTTTCTTTAGCTGTTTTTTTATTTTTCTAGACTGTCAAGATTTAGAATGCTTCACTAAGTCTTCAATGTTTGTCTGTAAGTTGCTTCTGAAAATTTCAGCCCTCTGCAAAAGCATATTAAGTATAATGACCGTGTACGTGTCTTCCACGAGGGAACTGAGCAGTTTCTTTGGACTTGGAGACAAGAAAACGTAATCCTGTATCACGGGACTCTTGCTGCTCCGAGGAGAGTGTTCTGTATGTGAAATAGAGATGAACATTTGTCTTTCTTTTCAGATTTCTTCCTTTTTCTAATTTTTACTCCAGTCTCCACTGCTTCTTTTATCTGTATTAGACTTTCTCTTCTGTTCCTTCCTCTGGACTGATTCCTTGTGTTTTTTTCACTTGTGACAAACAATTTAAAGCCTTTTGAGACTTTTTATGTCTGAAAATGCTTTCTCTTCCCTCAGGCTTTTTGGAGTTGGGGCTAGGTGTAACCTTCTAGGCTCAAAAAGTCACTTTCTCTCAGAACTTGCTTCATTATCTGCTGATAAGAATTCTGGTGTCAGGAAGATTCTTGTTCATTTGAGGCTAATGTGATTTTTTTCTTTTACCTTTGAAAGCTTTGGAGGTCTTTGTCTTTCCTCCTGGGTTTGCCAAGTTCGGCCATGATGTATCTTGATGCGGATTAACTGAACCCCCCAGGCGCCCCACTAACACTTTAAAGAAAAGTTACTTTTCTGTTTCTACAAAATAGTATCTTATCACAAAGAAATTAAGCAGTTTAAACCCTTAACAAAGAAGACAATGTTAGGCCAACCTTGTGAATCATTAGTATTAGGTGAACACCATTCCAGATGTTTTTTTCTGAGAATATACGAAGAGAAGAATGACTAGAGAGAAGTACTTTTGGGAAAAGAGATGATATGGGAGCACCTGGGTGGCTTAATCAGTTAAGCATCCGGCTTCAGCCCAGGTCATGATCTCACAGTTCGTAGGTTCAAGCCCCGCATCAGACTCTCTGCTGACAGCTCAAAGCCAGAAGCCTGCTTTGGATTTTGTGTCTCACTCTCTTTCTGCTCCTCCCCGGCTCCTACCCTCTCTCTCTGTCTCTCAAACAAACAAACAAAATTAAAATTTTTAAAGAAATAAAATTATTTTTAAAGAAAGGAAAAGAGATGATCTGATCTGTAGTATTTTAAATAAAAAAGGTTCCGTTAATCAAAAGTTTTATTAAATTTAACAGAGGAAAAGAAACTGGAATAAAGAAAGAAAATGCTTAACTTTACGTGTTTCTTCAATCAAAGAGAAATTACTACTTAAAGTTATGGATAACATTAGACTAGTTATTTTTTTTTAATGTTTGTTTATTTTTGAGAGAGCACCAGCAGGGGAGGGATGGAGGGGGGGGGGACAGAGTGTCTGAAGCAGGCTCCCACACTGACAGCAGCAAGTCTAATGTGGGGCTCAAACCCACAAACTATGAGATCATGACCTGAGCTGAAGGCAGGAGCTCAACTAGCTGAGCTGCCCAGGTGCCCCAGAATAGTTTTTTTTTTTTTTAACCTCATGATAAAGATTTACTTCTTGTGAAAAAAATACAAGAAAAAAGGAGAAGTCATCAACACCTTCATCTTCTTCCTTCCTCTTTTGTTTGTTATATACTGTGAAGGTGTAATATATTTCTCATTGAAATAAAACCAAATTCATGCTTTTTTTTTTGTATTTGTTCTTTAATTAATTGGACTCATTTCTAATCATGTGTCTTATATAGCTTCTTATGGCCAAATTCTTTAATTTATCTCTCAATTGTGTAAATGTCTTTTTTTTTTCTTTCTTTCTGACAAAGCATTTTTTGAAGAAGGGCTTATGTGTGCTTTATAGCCTGAGTTCTTTCATGTTGGAAATGTCAATAGCACTTTCTCTGGATTTAATCTTCTTTTGGTCATAATTTTTTTCTTCTAAATTTTGAGGAAATTTCTTAAAATGAATGTGACTAAAGAGGACTCTAATGCCAGCCAGATTTTCTTTCCCTTGTAAGGTGATCTGTTTTTCTGCCTGAGTGCCCAAGGAATTCATTCTCTTTTCTTTAAATCCAAAATCTTGAGCAGAATGTGTTTTCATGTTACGACTATTCTATGAAATTTTCCTATGCCCACTGTGTATTTTTCCTGTTAAGGGAATGGAGTTTTATTTCAGGGGGATTTTCTTTGGTTTTTCAGTGATTTTTTTTGCAATCTATTTTCCTATATTTCTGACACATAATTTCCTTCATTGCTGCTTTGTTTTAATCTGTCTTCCATGTCTGTTAGCTTTTTCCTGATGGCAGAAGTCAGTTTATCTTACTTAATCTGTGTTCATTGTGATTACCTCAAGCTTCTCTATTAATAGCATGATTTTCAATATATTATGATAAAATATTTCATGCATACAAAAAGAGAGATGAGCATAAAGTATGGTATGAAAATACTACCCAAATGAGCACATATATCCACACAGCCCAGTATAAGAACTAGACTAATCTTAACCACGTTAATATTCCAATTGGCCTCTCCCTGATTCCATGCCCTCCCTTCATTCTCAAAAGTTACTAACATCTTAAGTTTTGTGTTTAGCATAAAAAGTTTAAAACTATGATTTAGTGTATCCTAATCAATATAGTTTACTTTTGAGTACATTCGACCTTTTTTTATTAAAAGAAATCATGTGATATATTCTTCAGCAACCTGTTTTTTCCCCCTAAAATTCAGTTTGTGAAATTAGTTTCTGTTAACTTATGTACCTCTGGTTCTTTCAGACTGTGGAAGAGTATTCCTCATATGGACATACCACCACTTGTTTCCATGACAGTAGTTACTTCTGGCTTATTGTAAACTTTTATCTTATAATTATCAATATTATAATAAAAACTTTAGTACAGCTTATCTTTCTTTTTAATGTTTATTTATTTTTGAAAGAGAGAAAGAGTGCAGGTGGGGGAGAGACAGAGAGAGAGGGAGACGCGGGATCTGAGGCAGGCTCCAAGCTCCGAGCTGTTGGCACAGAGCCCAACACAGGGTTGGAACTCATGAACCAGGCAATCATGATCTGAGCTGCTACCGGATGCTTTACCGACCAAGCCACCCAGGCATTTCTAGTATAGCTTATCTCGAATATATGTTCAAGTATTCCTCTGGAATGTGTATTTTTAGCTGGTGATATTTTTGAGTTAGACAATGAGTACCTCTTCAGCTTTATTGATGCCAAATGGTTTTCCAAAAACAGTTATAAGTAATTTGACTGTATTAGATTTTCTTCCTACATATTAGTTATGTGTTAATCTGTAATTACATTCCATTGCTTCTTGATTTGTTGTTTTGGACCCAAAATCTCTCACTTGATCTCATTTGTATTGCCTCGTCATCTTGTCTTTAAACTCTTGTTCATCTTTGACACATTTCTCTAACTTCTCATTTGATTTGATCCTTGAGATGACATGGAGGAATCAGTGCTATTATTATTCTCATTTTATAGGTGAACAAAAGGACTTTCTAGAAACTGTGTGTCTTGGCCAAAGTCTTACAGCTACTAAGTGGAGAATCTGACATTAGCACCAAGTCTTTTAATTCCAAAACGGTTGATTTTTCCACCTCTTTGGGACAGGATAGAATTCAATTCTATATTATATGGTGTAGTACAGCTTCTAAGATTAATTAAGCTTCCACACTGAACAGGCATAAATAAACAGTTTTAATGCATGTAACTAAATGAAAAATCTCCCAAGTGAGGTAAGAACTTCACCACGTGAAATTATTACTCTGATCTATCTTGGATGTTACTGTGATACTAAAAGGGTGAATTCTGCTGCTGCTGCTACCTAAAGTGTGTGCATGTGTGTGCAAGCACATTCGTGTGTGTGTGTGTGTGTGTGTGTGTGTGTGCGCGCGCGCCTAACTTAAGCAACCAGTACAAGTGACAGAACTATTGACAGGTTTTTGAAGCCCAGTGTAATTGCAAGGAAACATGATCAGAACAAAGATGTGATGTGGGTTTTCATTGTACTTTGAAGGTGTCCAGGTAGGAGAACCCTTACTGGAACCTCCCTCTGTTCTGAGCTCCTAGAGAAGGACCAGGATGCACACAGGGAGAATCCGTGCAGCAGTGAACTTGGTGGATGATGGAGCCTTTCTCTGGGTTAGCAGCCTTTTCTAGCACCTGGGGAGACATACTGAAGTTCACTCCCCCCCCCCGAAAGGATAGTTCTACAAAGTTTCAGCTTTGGAGGCTGGTGTCTGAGAAGACAGGCCAGCCCAAAATCATCTGTACCGAGAATGTGCTATTCTCGCATCTCAGAGCTATTATTGGTTGAGTTTATGACCTGTTTTCAAATACTTTTGTCAACAAATTGCATTCAAATTTAGAATTCTCAAATAAACTATTATCATTGTTTTCCTCATTATTGATCTGCAGGAGAGAAATAAATGTCCAGTGCGAAAAAAAGAACTGCAAAGTGTTCAGATGAGTCTGGACGTCTGTGATTTAACCACTCCAAACAGTTTTCTTTTCTGAACAATTCTTCAAAGCACTTAATATGCTAAGGAACTCTGATCTTGTCAGAGGGATATATATTATAAAGAAGTTCCAAAATTATTTGATCATGAAGCTCTTATGTTTGTGGACTCCAGGAAGGTATTTTGGGGGAAATTGGGCTTTCTTCTAGTCATAAAATGTTAGAACTAGAAGGCGCCTTAGAGCAACTCCAGTTTTAAACTTTAATTTTGCAAGGGGGGAAACCAAAATTTATGGGGTTTAGTTACTTACCCAAGGTCACATGGCTCTTTCGGTAGTAAAGATAGGGCTAGAATATCTTCAGATTTCCTGGTCCAGTGTTCTTTGAATTAGGCCAAAAATAAATGAAGTCACATGAGGTAGTGACTAACAGGCAGACCTTTTTTGCCCTCTTCATACACGTGGCATTCCCTTCTTTACCAGTGAGAATAATGAGACTCAAAATTATTTCCTGTGAATCCCAAGTTGCCCTTCTGACAGCTCATACAATCCTCTCTCCAAAGCCTTGTTACGTCTCAGATGTTGCTGAGGGGTCAATAGTCCAGGATTATTCTCTGTAAATTCTCCATAGAGAGGACTATCAGCCTCACTTGGCTATCCTATCGCGGTAGTCCCTCCAACAAAACTCAGGAAGCTCCCCTTCTAGCATTCTGGTCCGAGTCGATGAGGCGGCATTATACTCAGCCTTGTGCAAAACCTCATACCCCATAAGCAGAATTTAGAAAGGGCTTGAAATCTAGAAGTGGGATCCCTTGGTGGCAGGCAGGGGGGCTGCATGTATCAGAAACCTTTAAAATTTCCATAGTCTTTAAATGTGCAAGAAGCAATGGGAAGTATGCTTCTCATTTAACTGCATTATTATTTGCCAAAACGCTATTATTTTAATGGAAGGTGTGACATAACCTGAATGTCCAAGAACATGGGGTTGGCTAAATGAATCAAGGTATTTTTTGAAATACCATACAACCAGGAGAAATGGTGTTGTAGAAAACTTCACGGAATGGTGTTTCAAACAGAACTCCCTAACAGCTAGGCCAGGACGGAGATATCAGTGCCCTTTGGCCCCATGGGAGCTACTCAGGTTCTGTCTAGTACCACCTGAGCCCCCTGCCCAAGTCTCTCAAGCTCCCAAACAAAATACTGTATATCTTTTAAACAGCGATACCCCCATGTCTGCTGAGGGAGATACTCTGCCCACATCTGCATATGGCCATACAAGCGATCTTTATTTTCATGTTTTTGCTCCGCTCCATTTCTCTTTTTTTTTTCATGCATAGCATTCTTTAATGAAAGTAATATGACAGTAATAATTTTAACACTTACATAGCCCTTAATATGCTTTATCCTGTTTTATTCTCAAGCCGGCCTGTGAAGGAAGCACTATTATTATTTTTTGTTATTTCAATGCTATTTTTAAATTCCATAGTTGACGCTATGAGGAACCGAGCAAGTTGATGCAGGCAGAAAGGAAAAGGTGGAAATGAGACATTTCTGAAAGGCAGAAATAAGAAAACACAGTCACTAATTGTCTGTGGGACGCAAGGAGACTCCCAGGATGTTGGAGATTATTGTATTCGTGAACAAAAGAGAATCAGAGAAATACAAGATTATATAGAACTTTTAAGAAAGTCTAGAGGAATCGTTAGTTTTCAGGAAGAAGCTGAGGCCTGGCTCTTTGCCTGTTGGTGTTGAGATGACATAGCGTGTTGGCGGAAATATCCAGGGGACAGCAGAGCTCAGGCGAGACGGACGACCTAAGGGTACAGTCGAGAAGCTCATACCCACGGAGCCGTAGCAGAGCGTGCAAATGAGTGGCTCTCCTGAGAAGAGGATGTTCAGAGAAGAGCAGGGCACCAAAAGGTTTGACCTTTAGGCTTTGTCTCCACAGGGGAAAGCCCATGAGCCCCATGACCTAGACTCCTACGTGTATCTTCCACAATGGAATGGAATTCCAAGAGGCCTTGTGGATGGATACATGTAGGCAGTGGGCGACATGTTCATGGTTTTCTTCATTGTTTTTCCCCAGGCCAGAGATTAATTTATTTCTTTTTTTAAAAGAAAAAGTTTAATTAGGGGCACCTGGGTGGCTCAGTTGATTGAGTGTCCAACGTCGGCTCAGGTCATGATCTCACGGTCCGTGGGTTGGAGCCCTGCATCGGGCTCTGTGCTGACGGCTCAGAGCCTAGAACTTACTTAAGATTCTGTGTCTCCGTCTCTCTCTGCTCCTTACCACTCATGCTCTGTCTCTCTGTCCTTCAAAAATAAATAAACATTGAAAAAAAGTTTAAGTAGAAAAGACTTTTAGTAAGCTTATGGGGCCTGTCATGGTAAGCAGCGCCCTGGAAGGATTGACTGGAGGTGAAGGTTACCTTAGTTATGAAGAAGTGATCAGAAATGGAACAGTTGATGGAATCATGACAAACGTATGGTATGCTACGTTCATGACAAAGAAAGGGATCAAGTTGTGAAAATACAAATACAAAATGGAAAATGTCTGTATAAACCCGGTGAGCAGAGATCTAAGAGCCTCCGGGGAGCCACGGCTCCAAAAAGAGTGTGCCATCTACATTTATGCTCATGCATGTAAGATGTTTATTAGGAAATATATTTGTCAGGCAGTAGAAGGGCATAAATGTAATAATGCAATTTCTTTGTCATATTTGGCATCAAGAAGAAATATATTAGAAATAGATTAATTACAGATCTCTTCAAGGTTCCTGTTTTAAGAGAATTCAAAGTTATTAAAAAATACAGAAGACATCAAAGAAAAATGAGGATATAACTGTGAAATGTGCTTCTCCAGAAAGAGCAAGAATGTGGTATTATTTATTTTTGGAATCAAAAGACCAAAGAACAGTTTAATGAGTGTCAGGATCGTTAATTTGTGCAAGATTATTGCAAAGTTCTCCTTGACATCTTCATTGTAGGTAGAATGATGGGAAAGAAGCTGAAACTGTCAATAAAAAGACAATTCCCCCAAAAGTGCAGGCGCACATGAATACACACATACACAGACAAGACACACCCACGCCCACGTGCACACACACACTTGTATGTGTGTGTAAAGAGGCCACAGAGGAGGATACATCAAAATCTTAATAGTTCTTATTTGTATGTGGTACAATTAACAGTGTATTTGTGTCAGATCTCTATCTCCTCATTTACAGTAAACATGAAATATTTGTACAATAAGAAAAACAAGTTTGTTTTTTTAAAGGGTTTATAGAAACAAATGTCTCTTTGTTCTGCCCAAGTTTGTAATATCGCCCCAAAAAAAAGACCAGAGACTACCAGGGAGACTGAGTCACGCCTGCAAAAAACAAAGGGCTTTATTACGGGCTTAAGAACGGCTCACAGACTCTACCAACACTGCTGGCCACGTGGAGAGAGAGCCCCGAACAAAGGCAGGGTAGGGCTTTTATGAGTTTGGGAAGGGGAGTTACAGGAAATGACACAGGAACAGCACTCCAATCCCTACCCGCCCCCCCACCCCGCATCAATACTGGCAGTTGTGGGAGCCAATCACAACATTTAGATTATTGACCAATCAGAGTGGGCCCAGGACCCTTATGTAGGGCGTGACTAGGCCCGCCCCTAGAAAGGTCAAAGGTGTCAGCCCGCCTCTCCCAAGTGGGCGCCACAGGAGTTGTCCCTCATTAATGTGCGCCCTTTCATAGGAGAAGCCGGCGCCTTCCCCTTTAAGTACAGGGCAAGGCGGAATCAGACCTGCGTCCTTACATCTTCCCTCTCACCCTTATCACAGTGTCAACCCTTAATCTGTAAAACCTTTTTTTTTTTTTAAGAGCCCGTCTAACAACAGTTCCCTTGCCCTGTTTTATCTTTTTCAGATGCTGGTGAAAACCAACCACCTTTCAGACAAGATCATCGTTTTGCCGGGGAAGATCGAAGACATCTCTCTTCCTGAAGCCATCGATGTGATCGTGTCCGAACCGATGGGGTACATGCTGTTTAATGAAAGGATGTTGGAGAGTTACCTTCATTCCAAAAAATGGCTGAAAGAAAATGGTGAGTTGGCCAACTCCTGGTTCAGAAGATAAGCTCACTTTTCCAGAAAAGTTTACCATCCTCTTCCCCCTATATTAAATTTTGAGCAGAAAGGTGGGGAGGGCATTTCTATTATAGCAGGTTTTAAATGTTTGTCATCTTAATCTTCCATGAGAAATGAGCTGGTCTCCAGACGGGGTGTGTGCCGCGTAGTACTGACTACGGTAGAGAGGACCAGTTCCGAGCCATGTATTTGTGGTCTGTTTCTGTCACTTTCTTCCTTAAGGAACTTGGCCTAACTCTTCACCTTTTGACTTTGGTTGTCCCATCTGTATATTAAAAATTATTTCTAAAACAACTTTCTAGAGGCGCCTGGGTGGCTTAGTCAGTTAGGCATCTTCAGCTCTGGTCATGATATTGCGGTTCATGAGCTCGAGCTCCCTGTCAGGCTCTGTGCTGATGGCTCAGAGCCTGGAGCCTGCTTCCGATTCTGGGTCTCCCTCTTTCTCTGCCCCTACTCGTACTTTGTCTCTCTCAAATAAATAAATAAACATTTAAATTTTTTAAAAAAAGAGGTGGCATTCTACAATGTGAGAAACTCTCTGAGGTCTGCTTGTTCTTTCCGACATCTTCTCCTACTGTGTGTCTCTCTCCCTGTGATCAGTACTGAGATCGTAACAAAATCCAGCCTTCTGTTTGTGCTCACCAGACAGCTATGTGTGCTCAGCAATCCACATAAACTAATTTATGAAAACCTTACCAAGTGCGAAGGATAGCAGTTTTTAGTTTATGTGAAAGGTCAGTGCTGAGGTTCTTGGTGATGATACAGTCCGCCCATGTGGGGTGTTGGCAGTCTGGAGACCTTTTGGTGTGTCACAGCTCGGAGAGGGTGCTGCTCATGTCGGGGAGAGGCCGGGTGCGCTGCTCAGCGTCCTTCAGGGTACAGGACTGCCTACCCCTCCCCCCCCCCATAGAGCTCGCCCGCACCAAATATCAACAATACCAAGATGGAGACTCGGCTCCCTGGGAGGCACCATTACCGTCCTGCATTTATGAAGAGATAATGGACGCTCTGGGGGAGAAACCAGTGTGGCAAGGACACCACTCGACTAAACGACGGAGCAGGAATTCGAGCCTATATCTGTCTGACCCTGAAGCCACACTCAGAACTCCTGGATGCACCCTAACTTTCCTCTCTTTACTGGAGAGGGTAGACACACTGCCACAGAATGTTTTTTCCAAATTAAACCGAGACAGTAACTAGCCCCTTTTAAAAGTGGCACCTCCCGTTCAAATTGGAACACCTTCCTGACTCCACGGCTCCCTGCCTCGCCATCCAGTGAAGACACAATAGTGAAGCCACAGCACAGTTCTTATTCCCCACGTCAGGCAGAACATGCATTCGGGTGTATGCCTGTTTGTTTATTTTTTGAGAGAGAGAGAGGGAGACAGCACGCGTGGGGGAGGGGCAGAGAGAGAAGGAGACCAAGAATCTGAATGAGGCTCCAGGCCCAGAGCTGTCAGCACCGAGCCCGACACGGGGCTCGAACCCACGAACTACGAGATCATGACCTGAGCCGAAGTCGGACGCGTAACCGACTGCGCCACCCGGACGCCCCCAACTGTCTGCACGTGAAGTAAAGCTTGAGGCTCCTCTCTAATTTCCCGCCTGCTTCAAAATGTAGAGATTCCAAGATAGGCACTTACAAAAGAAACTCCTGCAAAAACAAATGAGTCAACAGGTAAAGTACACCTGCTGTCACAGGCTCCATCAGCACGCCTGTTGTGTAGACAGCCGGGCAGGTCTCCATCAGCACGCCTGTTGTGTAGACAGCCGGGCAGGTCTCCATCAGCACGCCTGTTGTGTAGACAGCCGGGCAGGTCTCGTAAGCTTGGTGACGTCTGTGTGACAGAACTGAATTGCCGAGACACGGGTACAGGAAGAGGCTGCTAGGATTTCTTACTCAGTGCCCTTCCAAAGGAATTCTTACATTTTTCTCTTCTGGATTTCTTTTCACGTGACTGGGTACTTGTCACCGGCGAGATTCTGATCACGGTTAATTCACCTGCATCTGTTGACCCCCTCAAAGCTGACTATCTAGACTCAACATTGGGCATCCTTCCCCCACCCCAGATCTTTGAAGTGGATATGACTGGGCTGTATG
>PJEM01000808.1:202449-343445 GCA_004023845.1 Helogale parvula
CCCCCCCCCCCCCCGCACCAAAGGCTGTCCCTTTCAACTCCCTCCCTCTTTCATCCACGATGCACCTGCCTGTTTCGATATAGAAGCATATTTCGATGTAAAAGTATGTATGTTGCTATTTTTGTCACTCTCCAGTTCAGAAGTTCGCTCTCATCTGTAGCATTTTCTTCCCTGCTTGATGCAGTCCTGCTCCCCTCCTCACCCATCTTCTCCATGTATGTGTACAGGTCCTCTGTCCCTTTTCCAAACCCTGTGGCCAGATGTGTCTCAGAATTCAGAATCCGGAGGACTCGGGGAGGGTAATACAGTCATGTTACCAAGGATTATGTAAGACTGCAGTAGAGTCTGAGGCAAGGCTCCAAACATGTTACATTTCTGCAACAAAACACAGGAATGTGGCTACCAAGATAAATGAGGACTATAAATAAACTCATGCCAGCTCAGGTCAGGGTTTGCTGTCAGATGATGTTGCGGCAAACATACAAAACTCTGTGGCTTCGCAGAGCTTTGTTGGATTTCACAATTTAATACAAAGAAATACAGACCGAGACCAGCATTTGGTGAAATCAGTAATCAATGTTTATATTGTGACGACAGCGCAAACATCGCTCCGTGCCGAGTCAAGGGGGTCCGGTGGGTGCGTTTTGTATTTTCTCGGGGTATCTTCTGTTTTTCTTGGAGTTATTTTTTAATTAGTTTGGATTTTTTATAGACTCATGACTAATTGTTTCCGTGCTCCAAGAGGTCAGACAGATCCTATCAATATGTAGTCCGTGGAAGCCTTCCACCCACGGCTCGTCTGTCTTCCTCCCCCACATGCGACATGATTGTTCCCCGGTCCTCTTGCATGCCTGCCACACTTGGACTTCCCATCATTAGTCTTCTGTCTTCTTCTGTCTTGGGGGACGCCATGATGTCAGCAAAGACTGTTCCCTAACAGCTTTTGGAGAAAAGGTCCCTGAGAAGTTACTTTTCATTGACTCCTTGGACTATCATTTTGCGGGGTAGACAATTTGAACTTGGACACATTTTTTACTCAGGATTTTAAAGACCTCTCTTTTTTGGTTTCTTGTTTCTGATATTGGTATTAAGAGGTCCCATGACCTTCTGACTCTGATCCTTTAGAGCAACATAGTTTCCCTTCTGGATGTTTTTAGTATCTTGCTTTCTCTCCAGCCTTTCCAGCTTTTGCAGTTCTCGGATTGGGCATGGAGTGAGGATGTCTGGTCAGAAGACTCATTTTCTTCAACGCTGAGGATTGTTCTTATATTTTTACACACACACACCGCCCCCATCCATTTGTTATCTTTGGGAATCCCATGAGGCTCGAGGCTCAGAGCACCTCTAAAGCTTCCCAGGTTTGTAAGGGATCCATACTGCTTTTCTAAGGTTGTTGAATATCCTTGTCTTGAAATTGAAAACCCGCTATCGTTTTGACACCAGTGCATGAGATTTCGGTGGAGACGTGTGAATGATGTAAAAATCGTGGTTGTTTCTCTTGCCACCTCTGAAAATATCCTAAATAAAAGACTCTCTTCTATTTTCACAGACATTGATGGGCACGTGGTTAAAATATGGGGCCATCGACTCACAGATGAGACTCCGTGTCTGGATTTTGCCCTAATACTTACTAGCTCTGTGACTGTGGCTGAGTCGCTTAAATTTCCCTCTTCCTTGGTTTCCTCATTTATAAAATGGGTGTACTAATAAAGCTGACTTCATATTGTTATGAGAACTAAATGAATTAGTACATAGAAAGCCCATTTAAAAAGCTCATGGCAGAGTTGACATAATCTAGCAATTATAGGCATTATTTTTGTGAGCGCGTCTCCAGTTTCTAAGGCGATCCTCACTTCTGAAATAGGGTTAGTCATTCACCGTTCTCTTCTGAGCAGTTTCATAAATGACTGTGAAAAAGCGTCTCCTTACAAATGACAAGAATCATAACACCGGTCGCTGTGTCTGCCTGTCCAGAAAGGCCCGACTCCAGGCTTGCTCATCTAGGTGTTTGCCCACGAAAGAATCTTTCTTTCCCACAGTGACTGTACGCGTCAGGAACAAAGCAGAGAGTGGGTGTCCCAGCGAGGAGGGGGGTGAGCCCCCAGGGAAGCCGAGCTCCTCACGGCACTTAAAAAGATCCTCAGCGTGATTATACAGGGGCGCAGTCTGAGAATGGAAATAATAATGTGATAGAATGATGGAATGTAAATCATTTTCAAAGCTCTTTTTACAATACGTGAGATTTTTAAAGTGAAGGAAGGGCAGAGAATTCGCAGCACAGGACATATGCAGAGGAAAAAGCCAAAAGCGGAGAAGGCAGGATGCCAGGTTAGGTGCCTCACCTAATTCCACAAATGTTGATCGCAACATCGCTCTGTGACTTGTGTTAGTCTCCCTTTTTCATATTCCTCCAGTCTTCTGCCTAGTTTTTTTCCTCCTGGCTTTGAGGCAAGCTTATTTTTCAGTCTCTTGTGTAATAACTGAAATAGAATGAAAGGATATGCCGGCCAAGTGGCTGGTGGGTGCGCCCTCCACCCAGAAGGCTGTGGAAGTCAACGTCCGGCTCTCTTGTCTTTTGCTCTTTAGGAATGATGTTCCCGACGTTCAGTGACATCCACCTGGCCCCCTTCTCTGACGAACAGCTCTACATGGAACACTACTCCAGAGCCAGCTTTTGGTAACGTTCTCTTCTCTCTTCCGTTCCTTTCCATTCCTTCCTTGGAGGAAGCCAGAGTTTGACAGCTGGCCGGGTGGGGGCGGGGCATGGAGAGCGCATCAACTTCCCATGGTGCACAGCACCCCTGGCCTCTGCCTGCTAGTTGCCAGTGATGTCTTTTCCCCCTTGTGACGACCAAAACCGTCGGTCCAGCCATTGCCGGGTGTCCCCGGCTGGGGCAATGGATCACAGAATCACCCCAATGGGATGTGGACAAACCAGGGAGCTGCTTACGCGCTCTGAACCATCCAGAAGACCACCTGTTGCTCGAATGACCGCACCCTCCCCCTCCCTGCTGGCCGATTCCTCCTGCTTGCCCCCCTCCATTCCCTGGGCTCAGAGCGCCGGCTTCTGTTAAAACGTACCTCGCTCAGAGGTCACAGAAATCAGTACATCTTGATGTAAATGAGTCGATCAGAATATCTTTCTGGAATTTTCGCACGAGTTGGCTGTTGGCTTTTGGACAGTTCGGTTCACCTGTGGAGACTCGGTTTCTTCGTTTGTAAAACAAGAGCTGAAACAAAGCCCCTGCCGGTTCTAAACCAACATCCGTGCCGGCGTTCTTTTTTGAGAACTGGTTTTTATGAGGAGAAGCGGGGAAGGAGAATGATGGTGTTGGACCCACGGGAGGGAGAAACAGAACAGATCCCTTCCGAGTGGGAATGGTGGGTGTGTAGGAGGACAGGCATGGACTGGCAGATGGAAGCAGAGAGATGCTAAAATTTAAGCTCTGAGTTCCAGCTGACGCGCGCAGAGCCTCCAACACAGAGGTACCCACAGTTGGTTTCCGCGTTTGTTTCTTCTCTTCGCAAACCTCTCTCTTGGTGAAGAAGCGGCAGACAGGAGCCTCTTCAGTTTCCCAGGTTACACGCTCTTTGAGAAGCAGGGTCAAAGGGCTGAATTTTTTTCTTACTCTCAATTTTTTTTCTTACAAAGTAGGCTTTCCTAGCACAGATTTGCATTTTGTGGTTTCTGCTCCATCTGTACGTTTGAAGCTCCAAGCCAAATTCTTCCCCCTGGGGATGAATGGCTTCTTGGAGTGCGATGGGGGAGACCCTAATTTTGATCATTGTTCTCTGAGCTCCTGCTGACCCTCAGTGTTTATATTTTAAATATAAGCCTCCTGAGTCGGTGAAGAGGTTGGAGAGGCAGGAATTTTGGGTAACAGAATAGACCGGACTCCGGCCCCCAGTGGGGCTGCCGGGTAGCGTGTTGTCTGGGTAGCCTCGTGGGGCTTCCCACCTGTACCACCTCCTGCCATCTTAGGTCCTGAGAATGAGTGGTGATGACCGCAGTGGACTGGCGAGGCTCACCAGCAGCATACAAACAGACTGCTATTTATTCCATCTAAAAAGAAAAAAAAATAACCTTTTTTTAACATCTCACTTCCCCACTTAGCCACCACCCATCTCTCTTGGTCCCTCTGCAGCCAGATTCTCCAAAAAGCGTGGTCTCTCCTTCCAGCCTCCAGCTCTGTCCTTCCGTTTCTCTCTCAAGCCCTTCCTCCAGGACCACCCTTAGCAAGGTCACCGGTGTGCTGACCTCCACGTGGCTGTAAACAGTGACCGGTCCTCACGTGCCAGCTTCCTTAACCCGCGCCAGCCTTTGAGCAGCCTTTGAAGCACCTGCCGCCGTTTCATTTCTCTCCTGCCTCCCTGGTCACTTCCCCAGCCAGTCCTGCTCTGGTCCTCGCCTGTCTCCCTCACCTCCTGACGTTGGGGTGCCCCAGGGTACAGTCTCGGTTCTCTTCTTTGTCCACAGGTTTGGCCTTGGTGAGCTCACCCCTTCCTGTAGCTGCACATACCATCCGTATGCTAGTGAGTCCCAAGTGTAGCTCCCAAGCTCAGACGTGTCCCGGAAACTCCGTATTTTTGTAGCCAGCTGCCTCCTGGGCATCTCGCGGGACAGGGACAGAGCACCCAGACTCAACTGCTCATCTCCCCCGCTGCCCCTCGAAATCTGCACCACTCAGAGTCTCTCTGTCTCAGCCAATGATAACGTTGTCCTCCCAATCCTTCTGGCCCCAAACCTTGAAGGCCTCACTTTCTTTGTCCCCATATCTAAACCATCAAGAAATTCTGTGGGTTCAGCTTTTGAACCAGGATCTGTCCGGTCTCACCTACATTCACTGCTCCCCCTTGTTCCCGACACCGTCCTCTCTCATCCGCACTACTCTGACCGCTTCTTACCTTGTTCCCGGCATTCTCAACGCCTTCTGGTAAATTCTGTCCAGTCCGGTTCCTCATTTCCTGGATCATGTTCATTTGGCTCTAGCCACACAGGCTTCCTTGCTGGTTTTCAGACCCATCCAACCACCTTGGAGACTTTGCATTTGCTGACCCTCCTCTGTGGAATTCTTTTCCCCCAGTATTCATGTGATGACTCCCTGCACCTCCATAAAGTCTGTCAAAATGCCAGTGTCCTGGGCTTCCTATTTAAAATGGTGGCCACACCACTCCCGATCCCACTTTTCCTGCCTTGCATTTTTCCTGTAGCACCTACTTCCTCCAGAAAGACTTACAATTCCTTTGTGTCTTATTGTTTACTGTCTCCATCCTTCCCGATACACTGTGAGCACCGCAGAAGACCAAATTCTGTCACTCTTCACCCTGTATCCCAAGTGCCTGTCACATGGTAGGTCCTCCGTAAATATTTCGAACAAGTAAAAACTCCACTAATCTGAAGGGAGTGTGCAAATAATTACTATGAAGATTTTAGCTGTTTCTCTTCAACTTCTCTATTTTTTAAAATAAATATCATTTTATAGCATTTTTCCTTTTTAAAATTTTACTTTTTATTTTTATTTAGTTTTGACTTCAGTACCTTATTGACTTGTTCTCGTGTTTTCTCAATATTCTCTTGCTGCAGAGTATTTCTTTTGTGACTACCTCTTAATTAACTCAAGCTCCAATGTTGGATATTAAATTATTTTTTTTATCTTTATTTTTGAGAGAGAGAACGAGAATGCAATCAGGGGAGGGCCAGAAAGAAGAGAGAGAAACCTAAGATCCAAAGCAGGCTCTGCACTGACAGCAGGAAGCCCAATATGGAGTTCAACCTCATGGACCGTGAGATCATGACCTGAGCTGAAGTTGGATGCTTACCTACTGAGCCACCCAGGTGCCCCTGGATATTAAACTATTTTAATTGCTAATTTAATCATATACGTTTTATAAGAAACAGCACTAAGGGGGCTGCCTGGGTGGCTCAATCGGTTGAGTGTCCAGCTCTTGATTTCAGCTTGGGATGATCTCACAGTTTGTGGGATCAAACCCCACATCAGGCTCCATACTGCCCATGGAGCTTGCTTGAAATTCTCTTTCTCCCCGTCTCTCTGCCCCTCTCCCCCACTTACACGCACACATACTCTCTCTCAAACAAAAACAAAAAAAGCAATACTAAGGTATTTCTATATTCTACAAGAATACAGACTTTTATAGAACTCTATATCTTAAATTCTGTAAGAAACAATACTAAAGTGAGCATCACTTTATAGAAATCTTGGTTTGCATTCTGATTATTTTCTTACAATAAATTGCTCAAAGCAGAACTACTGTACCAAAAGGTGTGAAGAAGGATCTTTAAAAAAATTATTCTTATATATTGCCAAATTGCCCTGTAGAAAAGTTTTACCAATTAACACTTCCGCCGGTGGTATATGAGAATGTCTGCTGAGTCTTGTCCATACGGGCTCTGTTTTTTTAAATGCCAATTTGATTTGCAAAAAAAAAAAAAAAAAAAAAATTGGTGGCCAGTTTATTTTTAATCTGTACGTCTTTGATAGCTAGTGCATTTGAACGGTTTTATTTTTAGTCAACAAACACGGAAAAAAATGTTTAAAAAAATATCTAGTTAACAAAATTCTCAGCCTTCACTTTCCTTCTAGTTCCCCTCCCTCTAGGAAGAGGTTTCTGCATTAGGGTGACTGGGGTGAGATTATTTAGTTGCATTACTGCAGGGAACAGGTGGTGAAAGCGTGTGCAGTTTCACTACAAGAGGCATAAAAGTGAGGGGCGCCTGGGGGGCTCAGTCGGTTAAAGGTCTGACTTCGGCTCAGGTCATGATCTCGTGGTTTGTGAGTTGGAGCCCCGTGTTGGGCTCTGTGCTGACAGTCAGAGCCTGGACCCTGCTTCACATTCTGTGTCTCCCTCTCTCTCTGCCCCTCCCCCAGTCTTTCTCTCTCTCTCTCTCTCAAAAATAAGTAAAAACATTTAAGAAATTAAAAAAATTAAAAAACAAGAGGCATCAAAGTGAAAGTGCTGACTGAGAAGAGGGAAAGCAATGCAAAAAAAAAAAAAAAACCGATTTAGACAAATACTGGAGAAACTGAGGAATAGCAGGCCAAATAAGTAAGATCATCAGACAAGGCTCAGTCTTCACCTGAGTTTCTCATCAACAGCACTTGGCATCATGGAGTCTTCCCTTCTGGAACCTAAGCCTGGTTTTCCTCCTTCATTATTGGCCCCAACTTGGTCTCCTTCACTGATTCTTCATCATGACTCAGGTCTTCAGGGTTATTGACTCCAAGTGGGCTCTTACTGTCTTCCCCTTTCGGTCTCTGCTCCGTTCCTACTGATCCCATTCCATCCCCTGGCTGTAAGTACACTCTTTATGCCAGCACCTTCCACAGTGAGAGCTCCAACCTAGACCTCTCCCTGGAACCATAGACTTCAAGTGTCCAACTGGCTGGTGACAACTCTGTGTGGCTGTCTCTTGCGCACCTTAAATTTAACACGCCCAAAGGCAAGCTGCTGACCTTCGTCACCGCCCCTGCCCACCCTAGCAAAACAAAAAGATGACAAGCAAAACAATGAAACACCCTTGTCCTAGAGTCTTGCAGTAGCCTTCCAACTTCCTTCCTCTTCCTGCTTGATAACACACAATTCAGATCATTGTCTTCCTCAGCTCAGAACCTCCAGCGGCTCCCACCTTCTGCGCTTTATATAAAAGCCAGACTTCTCACTGTGGATGATGAGACCCTCCAGGATCTAGTGCCACCCTGCTGCCCTAGTGATATCACCTCTTACCACTCCTTGCTTATACTTGTCATCTTCGCTGACTGCTCCCCTCGCCTCCCAGACGTACCAGGCCTGCCGCCAGCTCACGGCCTCTGCCAGGAATGCAGACGGCCCGACGGCCCACTCTCATCTTCTTCAGGTCTTAGCTCAGAGCCCATCTTTCCAGGAGACCTGCTCTTAATTATAAACTATAATCTCTTCCCTCCTGGAAGCCATTATCTCACTTCTCTCTTCAGTTTCCCTTTAGCGCACTTATCATCTGCTGTATTAGATGTTTTCACGTAGTTATTTAATATATCGTCTGCAGGGTCCATACTAGTGGCCGTTTGGTTCATGCTGTGTCCGTGTCATCTAACTTAGCTAATAGCAGCTGTTCAGTTTACATTTACTACCTGGAGATAAATGCATTGGCATAAGAATCCTTTACATATTAAGGGTATTAAGACTTTGTTGTATTTTCTTCAGAATTTTTCATTTGCCTTGTAAACATCTCTGTGATGGTTTTCATCACAAAAGTAGTTAAAATATTTTTGTGTAGCTAGATCGACCAGTGTTTCCTTTGGTAGTTTCTTTCTTTTCCTTTATTTGGGAAAGGGCCTCCCCACCCTAAGATTAGTATTAACTTCTACCTCTTTCATGTTTTCACTTTTTCCATGTAACATTTTTAAATGTTCATATTTACCTCAAAAATTTATGGTAGTTTAAGTATGCAGTAAGCATAGAACTTTATCCTGTCTAAATAACCAATTACGAGACTGTCCCAGTAGACATGAAGAGTACTACATTCTGATGTTCGTAACAGTCACCTAAAAAAATAATAATCTTATTTGATTAAGATTTCTTGTCCCTTATTAATTAAGATTCTGGAAAGTTCCCCCTGATAATAAGTCTTAGTCATCAAGATTCCTCATTCCCAGCTGTAAAACTTCTTTATGTGATGTTACTACTGATATTACTGAAAATAATTGGTTCAGGGGCTGAAAAAAAATTTTTTATTTTAATTTTTGTTTATTTTTGAGAGAGAGTGCATGCGTGCTCAAGCAGGGGAGGGGCAGAGAGAGCAGGAGACACAGAATCAAAACAGGCTTCGGGCTCCGAGCTGTCAGCACAGAGCCTGAAGCAGGGCTTGAACTCACAGACTGTAAGATCATAACCCGCACTGAAGTTGAATGCTTACCTGACTGATCCATTTAGGTGCCTCTTGTTCAGGGGTTTTAAACAAAGCCCTTTAAATACAACTTAAGTTGATTCTGTCAAAAAAAAACATATACCTAGGATCAAGTAAGAGGAGTGACCAAATATTCCCGAGAAGTTTGAGGTGGAACTAGTTTGCCTTAGTTCATTTGTTACAATTGTACCACATAAAAGCCCAGGCAAAATAGGTAGTAGCTAAAAGCTGGGTGACTCAGGCTCTAGAGCCTCATTGAACTGTGCTTAATTCTTGGTTCTGTCCACTTCTACCTGTAAAACCTTAGCCAAGTTAATTTAATCTCTCTGAGACAGTTTCCTTATTCAGAAATTAAAGGTGATAATACTCCCTACCTGGGGATGGGGAGCTGCAGAGATGGGCCCTCTGTGTGCACTTTGCCACCATGCCAGCCCTTTCTTCACAGGCCAGGGTGAGGGTTCTACCAGACGCTGAATGTCTCCTAGTTGTGCTTTTGGGGACTCAGAAAATAACCACAGGGTGGATAGGAACCCATCGGCCATCTGTGTGATGGACTTGGCCCCACACTTTATTTACTACCTGTCCTCCATAAACCTTTATTAACCAGAGGCATTCTCCATGCCCTGGCATCCATATTGGCTCAGCCATCTTATCAACATTTCTCGGATCCTCTGGAGAAAGGCTGGAGAACATTGACCATGTGTGCCCGTGTGCTGGTGCTTCAGAGTCATGGTCAAGAGGCTGGGCCTCCACTGCATCGTGGACCAGAGGTCTCTAGACCCAAAAGCCGTATCTGGAAATTGGGTGAGGGGCCTCATCTCTCCATTGTGACAGCTGGCAGTTGTGTTGTCGTTGTTGTTACATCATTTGAATACTATCCTCGTTAACTATGTGTCTGTTTGACATCCCTGAGAACGCTAGGCTCTGTTAGCAACCACCCCAGGTCAGGGTACCCTCACTCTCACTCTCGCCTTGCTTCCCACACAGTAATTATGTCCTCTTGTCTGCGACAGTTAATTACTGCTTCCTTGATTCTGACGTCTGAAATTCCATCCAAATTGTGCTCACTAGGAACACAGTGTACTGGCAGCAGCAGCAGTTTTGATCTAATGAGGACAGTCACCCTAAGCTTGCCATGGCTCTCTTACTCATTGGTCCCTTTGTGAAAGGAGGGTGTCCTGGGTCTTTTCTCAGGATGTAGTCAGGGAAGATGTTCTTGGGTCTTACACGATGGGTCCTTCTAGCAGCTCCATCTCTCTGAGCCTTCAGACTCCTTCCTTAATACTATGCTGCAGAAATTCTGGAATCACCACTCTGTTGACTGCAGGGCACCATGATGACCAAACTTCAAAGTGACATCCCAGAAGACTGTTAGGTCTGGTATTTTGTTAGAAGACCGAACCCTATGAGTGCCCATGTCAATGAAATTGTGCCCTCTCCTGACTTATATTCTACCCTTCCTGGTCCAGCACCCTTAAAATCCAGTCCTGTACATATTTCCCTGGTTCTTAACAGGAAATATTATTCAGCTTGTGCAATTGCTTGGGTATACAAGTTAGACTCTCCCAGAATTGCAAATGACTTACTGCTCAGGCTGTGCTTGAGTTATCAGCCTGACAGCCCTGTGGGACCATTGGCCTGAAGGCAGCTGGCAATAGTGAGGCTGATCTTGAGAACAAAAGTATCTTGCAAGGCACAGGCTTCAGGAGAGGGTGTTGTGCAGACTTCAGGAAGCTACTGTTGGATGAGAAGGATAAGCATTCTGCTTCTTTATGCCTGACGTAGTCAGGGCAGTTGGGAAGCTGTTTTCAAGGTTCTCTACCTTGTTCACTCAACTGTCCCAATCCCAGGCCTTAGGGTCCTACCCTTTTCCAGCCAAGGCACCAGCTATGATACATAAAACCTGTCAGTGTTGCATTCCCAGTCTCCTTTGCAGCTCTTCTACTGTTGCTGGTTTACTATCATGAGCTTAGCTTGGGTTCCCCAAGGAACTAGGTGTTAGGTAGAGTTTATAAATGACAGCGTTACTAAGGAACATAATCCCAGCAAAACAAGAATGAGGAGAAATAAGAGTGAGTCAGGGAAGGAGGGAGAGCTAATGCAGAAGTACCTTCCTCAGCGGACCACCACATGGTGTCAGACACCAGGCGACAGCTTGATCCCTCAGGACCATCTCACGAGGTTGAATGAACTACATCTCAAGACAGTGTAGACAGAGGATTGGGGGGATTTATCCATGGGCTGTTATCTCCCCATTGGTCAACTGTCCACCCCTCCACATTACCTAGCCTATACCTTTGGGTTGTGAATGTATGGACACCAAATGGATCTCATGGCATCCATGGCCCAAAGTCAACAGGAATGCCCTTGGGTGGAAGTGGAAGGACACACAGTGAAGGCCAAGGTGAGGCACTGTTGGGCATGCCACATGGGTCACATGAGCCCATACGACAGCACAGCAGGTCAAAACACATGGCTGAGGATTTCAGAGAACGGGTAAGACTGAGAGGATCCGAGGTGGCACTGAAATGGTGGCACACCACTTAAGAAACCAAAAGATACTTCTCAGTTTCCTTCCCAGAGAATCATGAGCAGGTGGTATGCATCCATCATGGCGGACAAGGGTACTGCCAGTCGAGGGATCTCAGGATGCCAGTGGTGGACGTCCTGTAGTCATTTGTACTTAGGGAAGTCAGAAGTCTGTGCTTGCAAAGGATGAGGGAAGATGAACGTGAGAAATCTTCCACAGGCTCCAAGAGCTTTCTTCTCACACCTCTGTACTCTGAGTCTGCGAAATGCCTTATTGACCATGGCGCTGAGGCTGCTAAATGTCTCATTGACCACGGTGCTGCTGAGAAACACATTATTTTTAAGGAAATCCATTCATCTGAATGGACAGACTGCTCAATTCCACTGCGAAGGTAATGGATGGTTTGTTCCCAGGCTAATTCTGCCACCAAACAGAAATTTCTCCTGAAGGTTCTTTTGGCGTAGCAAGAGTTTCATGCCTTCTGGTCTTTCCCCAAAACCGATTTGGTCCCGGTAGTCCCCAGTACACAGAAGCACCATGTGGACCACATGAGAACACTTCAAATTGGAACAGGATTTAACCGAATTTTTGTGGGAAGCCAAGTGTAGGGGCACCAAGTATCGCAGAGAGAGCACTTTTGAAGGAACTCCGCCATGACCAGCGCAGTCGTGTTTGGATGTTCACGGGCCCCGTCATTGTTCCGTTTATGTTTGCATAGTTGCTTCACGATAATGATCTTTCAGCCGCCAGTATTTCTTCTTGAAATCCCCTCTGCTGCTCTGTGTATGGCTGCGGCCCGGGAGCCCACCTGGCTTTTGTGCACAGAAGCAGCCTCTGTTTCCATGTCCACCGTTTTCGTAACCTGTGTCGAGCTCCTAGCTCTTTCCCAGTATCCATCCCTGGGGCCACACACATCCAGACCTTATTTTTTTTTTCTTGAACCGTGTGGTGTGTCTTTCAGTGTTAGAGATACAGTACAAGTGTCCCAGGTGGAAGGAGGTCAGGTGCAATGTCAGGGTCCAAGCTGGGCTCAGGCAATTAACAGGAAGGTTTGGAGTAAGGGAGAAGATGACCCCAGTTCGGTCTAGGAGGAGTTTGATACTCACTCATCTGATGGGCAAAGGCGCCTTTGTGAAGGAGTCTGATCTTTAAAATGGTGAATTCCTCTTTCCGTCCATTCACTACAGTTCCAGCACGCAAGCTACGGGGTTAGAAGAAACTAGAATGTGTGGTGGGAATGGAAGCATCTTAGACATTGTGCGCTAGGGCGCTAACGGGAATCCATTCTTAAAATCATGGAGTGTATTCAGGACTGCAGCTGGAAGGCGGGTGCACGGGCCTTGGGCGTGTGTATTGCAAAATATCCTTTGTGCCACATCTCAACAGAAACTGTTTGTACCTGCATCTGCTCGGTGCTTACAAACTGGCTGGTGTTCCAATAATAAGCTTCAACTTCTATATTCGTCTTTCCCATGACCTGTGTCAAGCGCCTCAACTCTTCCAGGACTTCTGCCCCTGAGCGCATGTACACCAAATGCATATTATGTGAATTCATAGCTCCATATCCACATCTCCTCTGCAGCTCTTTGAGGAAAATTCTTAGACTTGACTCTCCCTCAGTCAGACGCCCGACCCTGGGTTCATTGCCAAGACCAGAGCAGGAAGATGCTCTGACTGACTGGGATGGAGCCACGTGAGTTAAGAGTAGAAGCAAGACACCACCCAGATCACAAGACTGAGCGTGAGGAAGAGGGGCCCCCAGAAGAAAATCTGGTGCTGTTCTCAGAGGAAGAGCAACTCTCTGCTGGTTCAGACAAACCAGAGGTGCCCACCAGCTCATCTGGATGGACCCACTCTTCCCTCTGCTATGGGCTTCCATAGGTCCAATCATTACACAAACCAGGCCTGCCTACGTGGACACCAGCACGCCTGCAGATACTCCTCAGGTTCCTTGATCAGGCTTGCCCATACTTCTTACCAAAGGTGCACAGTCTGAAGCTTGGCTTCTTTTAAGGACTGTGCACTTATTTCCTCCTCTTTTTTATAGTAAAAAACACATGTTTTTAAAAATACATATCGCATATAAAATATAAGCCACATTACTTTGCTGGAGTTTAAACCCAAAAAACCAAAGACATCATGGGCCAAGCATCTTTTTTTTTTTTTAATGTTTTTTATTTATTTTTGAGAGACAGAGAGAGGCAGCTTGAGCAGGGGAGGGTCAGAGAGAGAGGGAGACACAGAATCTGAAGCAGGCTCCAGGCTCTGAGCTGTCAGCACAGAGCCCAACGCAGGGCTCGATCCCACGAACCGTGAGATCATGACCTGAGCCAAAGCCAGACGCTTAACCAACTGAGCCACCCAGGCACCCCCCAAGCATGTTTATAGATACCACTTTGCACAGCGGTATGTCTGCTTTCTGTGGATGGGGAAAATTGTCGCAACTACAAAGCCTCAAGTCCTGGTATATATAAGGGACGTGTGAGAAACTAGGAAGGTATAGTTTGTTCCCAGACATGCATCCTTCTCCTGCGAGCCACCCCCACCACGCCCAGCCACCCTTTCATTCTGCGTCCACGGTACCAGGAGCACCATGTGTGTGTCTTAGGTGACATTCTTGGATCCCTGTGTTTGTTTTCTAGTTCGTAGGGTTTATATATCTCTCATCAATTTGGCATAACCTTGGTTGTCTATGCTCGTAAAGTATATAGTACATTAAGACACCAAAAACGGTTGCTTAATTGTTGGGGCGCCTGGGTGGCTCAGTCGGTTAAGTGTCGGGCTTCGGCTCAGGTCATGATCTCACGGTTTGTGGGTCTGAGCCCTGCGTCAGGCTCTGTTCTGACAGCTCAGAACCTGGAGCCTGCCTAGGATTCTATGTCTCTCTCCCTCTCTCTCTGCCTCTCCTCCCCTCTCTTTCTCTCTCAAAAATAAATAAATATTTAAAAAAATTTTTTAAATGGTTGCTTAATTGTCAAACAGCAGATTAGGGTTTTCCCTCCCTTTCCTTCTTTTCTTCCCTTCTTTTTTTTTCTTTTGTTGTTGTTTTTTCCACGGGAAGGAAGCTCCTTAATGGAGATAAAGATGTAAAGGTATTTTTTAAGTAAAATATGCGAACTGTGCTGTGAGAGAGCGTGTTCACGTTAGCAAAGAGAGACGCCCCCTCTGTGCATGCAGGAGGCCGGTGCTCCCTCCTCTAGAGAACAAAGCCAGAACCACCATCCTTCCAGGCAGATCCCGGAGGCTGGTGGGGAGAGACGTGTGAATGGAGAAGAAGGACAAAAATCCAAGACAGACGAGTGAAGCGCCAAGAACAAAGGAGGCCAGAGAGGGCACTTGCCCGGATGCCTCTCCCAGCTGCGCTCTGCGTGTAGAACTTGGGGAAGTTCATGTCCTAGTAAACAGCTTGCCTCTTTGCGCCCTGGGTTTGTTTAGGCATAGCTAAGAGTCCCGTTGTCTCCTTCTGGACTCTGTTTGCAGGACTTTCCAGGCGTGGCATGTATTACGGTGGAGAGGGAGCGGAGGGGATGGGAAATGTGAAGTTAGGAGAAGAAAACACACGTGGTCTCCGCCTTATGAGCTCATAAAGAGGCCATAAGTTAACTTGGAAAATAAAACCCACATAGGATGAAAACAATGGAAATTATCCCTGGCTTCCAAGTCAACAGACTCGTTTTCTGATTCATCCCCCCACATTGTCTCTTAGGAGACCCAGAGAGATGCCAGCTCCCATCTGCTTTAATTATTTTGTGATGCATTTCAGAAGGAGATTTGCGATTTCTAAGAATCCGAAAGAGGGGCTGGCCAGAAAGTTTCTAAAACCCAGGCGATGGGCTCTTGGCCCCCCCCCCCGGGATGTGCGCCCCAGGAGCGGCGCTGCGTGCACCACGCTGATCATGGCCACTGGGCTGTAATTGGCACCACACAAGGCCAAGGACACAGACTCGGTCCCTCGGAGGCCTCGTACAAGGAATAGAGCGGTTTGCAGCCCCAGGCACAGCTGGGGAAAGCTGCCTTTGCCCTTGGAGGTTCTCCTTCCCCAACTTGGTGAGGATAGTAGAACAGGTGACTTCTTAGTGGTCAACCCTGGCTGCACCTGAGCTTTGGAAACAACAGGAAGTGTTTGCACCCTGGATCACATGAATCACAACTGGAGGCATGCAGTCCAGACTTTGTAAAGCCTCCCAGGGGATTCTAAAGGACGGACAGCGTTGAGTCCTTCTGGGCCTTCTGGGAAACTCTGTCTCTGCCTCTGGCCTCTTCCTCTCTTTCCCCCGCTCCCTCGCTTTCCTTCCCCCCTTCCTTCTTTCTAATGAAAACTGTTGTAACGATGACTTATTTATTTCCCCCAAAACACCTTCAGTCTCCTCAACACTGCAGTGTTCTGTCTCCAGAGTTTTCTAGGATTACAGGAGCCTTGTTTTCAATACGTGTATTCATGTTTTGGCTGCACCTGTGGGTCAGCCTGGCTGTGGTCCTTGTTGGAAGGAGAAGCTGAAGAATCATGTAATAAGGGGCACCTGGGTGGCTCAGTCGGTCGAAGCGTCTGACTTCGATTCAGGTCATGATCTCACGGTTCGTGGGTTCGAGCCCCGAATCAGGCTCCATGCTGACAGCTCAGAGCCTGGAGCCTGCTTCAGAGTCTGTGTCTCTCTCTCTCTCTGCCCCTACCCAACTCATGCTCTGTTTCTCTCTGTCTCAATAATAAACAAAGACATAAAAATTAAAAAAAAAAAATCACGTAGTGAAACTGAGGAGACTTGGGACAATGATCTTCCATTTCTCCACTGTCTTCACCAGGACCTGTGCCCCCTCCTAGGCCTGTTAAGGACACTGAGTCCTCAAATTCTTTCAAGACAGACAGATGAAAGCTAGCCAGACAACTTTTAATCCTAACAACACACCAGCCCCGTGCTAAATACATACACACTGATGAATAAGAAAATACTTTTACTTTTAAACGGGCTACTATTAAATACTGTATCGTAACACGAGGTTTAAATTTTTTTAAATCGGAGCGTTTGAGCTGAGTCTCAAGGATCAGGTGGGGAGGGGCAGGGCAGAAGAGGGGAAGGGGATCTCTAGGCAGAGGCGACAACAAGCAGGGCTGAGAGGTGAGAAATAGCACGTGCCCCTCAGAACCTGTATGTAGTCCGGGGTGGGGCTTGTTTTTTGCTTGTCGCATGAGAACTGGCTGTTGACCTAACATTCCCAGGCCTCCCTGCCTCCCTCCTCAAGGGCATTCGAGGCTTTGGTTGCTGGTTTAGGACCTTGCTTGGGCCGGCCTTTTCACCAAAATCAGACTGCACCACACATGTCATATGTTTCTTCTTTGTGATGGGGGTGGTTTCCTCCCTTCCCCACAGGTCAGCAGGCTCGGGGCTGGGAGGGGGTGGGGAGGGATCCAAGGAACCCCAGGGTTCGGGTGACTTGTGCAGGTCACACAGCCTGTCAGGCCAGTTGTGCAGAGCCTGCATAAAGCTTCTCTCTCTCTCCCTCTCTCTCCCTCTCTCTCTCTCTCTCTCTCTCTCTAAGTTTATTTATTTATTTTGAGAGAGAGAGCACAAGCAGGTGAGGGACAGAGAGAGAGGGAGAGAGAGAATCCCAAGCAGGCTCCGCACCATCAGCACAGAGCCCAACGCAGGGCTGGAACCCACAAACCATCAGATCCTGACCCGAGCTGAGATCAAGCATCAGACGCTTAACTCACTGAGCCACCCAGGCGCCCCCACCCCCACCCCAAATGAAGCTACTCTTAATCCACACCCTAGATCTCTCCTCTAGAGAGTGGAGGCCACTAGCCTGGTTGACTCAGCGCCTGCTGGGGTCCGGATGTGGTCTGAGGCGCTGTCCCCCACTACGTGATGGTAAGACCCAGCCAGGATGTGCTAGAAACGCTTTGCGTCTGGCTCACGGCAGGAAGGAAGCGTGATTTGTCGCGTTCGCCCACTGTGGCACTGACCACAGATCTGAAGAGAAGTGTGTGCAGTGAAGTGAGGCAGGCTCCAGGTCACCACCAGGCATGGCCTTGGCTCACTGGGGACTCTGCCACCATCGGCCACCACGGCAGGTGCCATCGGGAAGTTGAAGGCCCAAAGTTACAGCAGAACAGGAACGAGAAATCTATCTCTTGAAACAGTGGGAATGTTGGGGGGCTCTGGAGATCTCAAGTTGTGCTCCAGGGGTCCCCGGGGGAGTGGGGGGGCAAGGAATTGTATTTCAGGACTTGGACAGCATGTCCTAGAGTAGGCAGCCATCTTGAGGCCTGAGGTCAAGGGAGGGAGCCCGAAATATCCTCAGTAATCTTCCACAAATAATGTCCTTCACCCCAACCCCCTCCCACTTCTTTTCCCACGCAGATCTGCAGGTCCGCTGGAGAGGATCTCCTCCTCCGCCGCCCCCCACAGACCGGTGTCCCTTCATGTGCTCGCACACTTGGCCCCGGGCCGCCTCTGAGGACGCCTCACAGAGCGTCCCAGCTGCCAGGGGCTGGGGGACTCCGCTGGGGGAAGATGCATGATTCCCTGTGTCCCCTCTTTCAGGCACCAGCAGTGTTTCTATGGGGTCAACCTGTCCAGTCTCCGGGCGGCCGCGGTGGACGAGTATTTCAGACAGCCGATAGTAGTAAGTGTGTCTCATTACAGGCTTTCCCCCATGTGTTCCTCTCTTGATCCGCTCCCTCACTCACGCCCCTGGGAGGCACCGCGCTGCCCGGCTCTGCGAAGCCAGCACGGAAGAGAAGAAAGCTCCATGGAGCCTTGTGCTTTCCAGGCATCCCAGCTCTCATCTCCCCGTCAATTAAGAAAATTCTCAGAGAGTGATCCTGTCGGAGACAAGGAGATTTTCTGACTGCCTTTCAATAAGGAACTTCAGATTCTCCCACTGCCCCGACTCACCCTGTGTACACACTCAGCCCTCACACTTGGTCAATAATTCATATCTTCCCATTGATTCTGGTGGCCCCAGGCATCGAGGAGGGAGCTTTGTAAAATAAATAGCTTAGAGCAGGAGCAGATTGGGGGTTCAGGCCTGGCCCCACCTGACTGTGTGACCTTGGACAACAATAGGTTTGCATTAACTGGCACAGGCTTAATTACTGGCCCTAAAAACCTGCCAAGCCTGAAGCTAGGGACCCATTGTGGGGGTTCAGACAATGTTACCCGCCTCTGATTTTTCTATCCTCATAATTTATCTCCATTGCCTTAGATTTAACACTGTTAGACAGGATCTTCTCTCGTGGTAGGAAAATGGCTTCAGGAGCTCCAGCCTCAGATTCAAAAACTCTTTGAGTCCCCCTGGAGGACCTGCCTTTTTCCAATAACTTGGGCCGAAGCCCCAGGATTAGTCTGGATGGAGCCTGATCGCCCTCCCTGGGGCCGTGGCCCTGCATGTGAGACTGTATTCAGAGAGAAGCAATGACGGATTGGCCAAGCGAGGGTCACAGGCCACACCTGGAGCAGAGGGGAGCGTAAGTTTCTCTGGAACTTCTTGGAATGTGGAGAAGCAGTAAAATCCGGATACATCAGACACCTCCAGAAACACGGGGAGGCCTGAATGCTACAACGTCAGGAAGCGTGCAGCCCCCAGGAAAGCACGAGGCACTTTGTGCTTGACGCGTAGTGAGCGTGAAGTAACTGTTAGCCGCTATCGTTAATTATAATTCTCGTTAAGCTCAGGCCCTCTCGATCCTAACTCTTGTTGACTTAAAACTTCAGGAGGAAAGTCACTTTACAGTCCTGTGTGGGTCCGGTTTATCCCGACAGAAAGATAACTGTGCCTCTGCTTCCTTTCCCCCAAGGACACATTTGACGTTAGGATTTTGATGGCTCGGACGGTCAAGTACACAGTTAACTTTATGGATGCGGAGGAAGCAGATCTGCACAGGTTTGTAAATACCAGCATGACCCTTGGTCTTTAAAGCCTCCCCCACCTTTCTGAGCCCCAAAACCTCAGTGCAGGGTTCTGCCGCTCACACGGGGGCGAGATCTCTGGGGGGGGAAGGCCCACGCGGGGCTGGTAGGCCAGTACTAGTTTCATTTTACTGCAAAATGCAGATAATGCTGCTGCTTTCATGGGTTTAAGAGTTGAATGAGAAAAATGGAGTAGTAATAGCTTGTATTTCTACAGCCAGTCAGTGTGCTGAGCCCTCCACGTATATGACTCATTCCGACCTCACGACCGTGCTCTGCAGATGGAACTATTGTCACCTCACTGTTACTGGTGACACGTGGGAGGCAGAGTGGAACACTAGGTTGCAAAAGATCACAGAATTAGTATGTTAAAAAATTTTTTTGGAGCAGCATGCAAAAGTATTAAAGTGTAAGATTAGAAAGTAGGAATAAGAGGAAAGTTCTTTTATAGAGAGAGGACATCCAAAAGTGGATGCCCCCAATTTTTTTTAATGGTTTTTTATTTTTGAGAGAGAGGGAGAGACAGAGCACAAGCAGGGGAGGGGCACAGAGGGAGGGAGACACATGATCCAAAGCAGGCTACAGGCTCTGAGCTGTCAGCTTAGAGCCTGATACGAGGCTCAGACCCACAGACCGTGAGATCATGACCTGAGCCACAGTCGGATGCTCAACCAGCTGAGCCACCTGGGTGCCCCATGAGTGCGTTAGGCCTGAGAGTTGAACCATTCAGAAGGCTCCAGAGCCTGGGCTGTTTGCCCCCTCCTCGCTCGGGGCACGTCAGGAAGAAGAGCTGCAAGTTGCCGGGTGCTTACTAACCATTAGGTGCTGGGCTAAGTGTTTCACAGGCACTGGCTCATTTTCGAAGAGGACACTCAGTAAAGGTTAATTTTTTTTAATAGTTTATTGTCAAATTGGTTTCCATACAACACCCAGTGCTCTTCCCCACAAGTGCCCTCCTCCATCACCACCACCTCTTTTCCCCCCTCCCCCTTCCCCTTCAACCCTCAGTTCGTTTTCAGTATTCAGTAGTCTCTCAAGTTTTGCCTCCCTCTCTCTCCCCAACTCTCTTTCCCTCTTCCCCTCCCCATGGTCCTCCATTAGGTTTCTCCTGTTCTCCTTTTAGATCTATGAGTGCAAACATATGGTATCTGTCCTTCTCTGTCTGACTTATTTCGCTTAGCATGACACCCTCGAGGTCCATCCACTTTCCTACAAATGGCCAGATTTCATTCTTTCTCATTGCCATGTAGTACTCCATTGTATATATATACCACGTCTTCTTGATCCATTCATCAGTCGATGGACATTTAGGCTCTTTCCATGTTTTGGCTATTGTTGATAGTGCCGCTATGAACATTGGGGTACATGTGCTCCTATGCATCAGCACTTCTGTATCCCTTGGGTAAATCCCTAGCAGTGCTAGGGCATAAGGGAGTAAAGATTAGTTTTGCCCTCCTCCCCTCCACTTGGAGAGACTCCAGAATGAGAACTCATTCCTCAGATGGTGCTATGAATCCCCTTTGGGTCATTTTTCACTAGCATTTTGCCTTCCCCACCCCCACACACCCCCCCCAGCAGAAGATGACAATGCATTTTCTTTTTCTGGGTACGAAATTTAAGACCCTGCCAAGTTGTCCTCTTTCCTGGACTACAGAGGAAGCAGGGGCCAGACCTGGGCAGGTGCAGCTGGCCAACACAAACCCGCGTCCGGCCATCACAGTGGACGAAGGGTGCGGTGTGTGGTCAGCGCAGGCTAGGACCTGCCACAGTAACAACAAGAAATCTTGAAACAGAACAGATGGGCTGAACCAGCTGTGCCACCTGCGTGCCCCAGGAGACTCTGAACCATAGAGAACAAACTGGGGGCTGCTGGAGGGGAGGGGGGATGGGCTGAATGGGGGATGGGCATTAAGGAGGACCCTCGTGATGAGCACTGGGCGTTCTACGTAGGTGATACGTCACTAAATCCTATTCCTGAGATCAGTACTGCACTATATGTTAACTAGCTTGAATTTAAATAAAATCTTGGAAAGAGAGGAAAGAAAAAGAAACCTCAGTGGATTGTAACACTAGAGTCTCTCTCCCCGACACTGTTGATCTGTTATGCCCAGATTTCACTCTATATAGCATCCCCGCCCCCACCCCTGCCCCATGCACCCGCCTCTGTCTGGAACAGTCCTCCGCACTGAGGGAGAAGAAGGAGCATGACGAAGTCGGTACTGGTAATCACAGCTTCTGCCTGGAAATGACACAGATCGCTTCTCTGTAGTTAATTGGCCAAAGCCAGTCACGTGGCTGGGCCTGAGCCTGGGTGAGGGGATAAACGGGAGGCTACCATATGTTCAGCTCAAGAGAACTGGCATTTGGCAACAACTCCAATAACTACCCCAGGCCCAGACCAGATGGACTTCTGTTGACTTGATTTGCCGTCCCGGGCCCCCTCCTGAGTCCCGGCGAGTTTTTTGAAAATTATGTCTGTGTATGCTTCCCAGAAATGTCACCTGCCATTCAATCTATTTGTGTGTTGATTCAGCAAATGTTTACTGAGACCCTACCACGTGCCAGGTAGAGTCCTGGTGTTTGCACAGGCACAGAAAGGAATTTTTAAAAGTCAACCCTTGGGGCGCCTGGGTGGTTTGCCGGTTGAGCATCCGACTCTTGATTTCAGCTCAGGTCATGATCCCAGGGTGGTGGAAACGAGCCCCACATCAGGCTCCACACTGAACATGGAGGCTGTTTAGGATCTCCCTCTCTCTGCCCCTTGTCCCCGCTTGCTCGCTCGCTCTCTCTCAAAAAACAATTTTTTTAATTAGAAAAAAATAAAAATTTTAAAAATTTAAAAAGTCTACCCTCCAAGAAGTCATAGTCTATTTAGGGAAATGCAAAAAATAGGAAGAAATAATGGCATTGCAGTGTGATCAATACAATGGAAGACTAGAAATGCTCTGACGGCCACAGGGTGAAAGAAGTTAGGACTTTGGGGGACACCATAAATGCAAATAAGGTACCACCTCCTTTGAAAATCCTTGGAGCCCTCACGACAACACGTCTCCCCTCAGCAGTGGATGAACAATACCACCTTGTAGTGTGAAACACTTTTAAAGTTTGCAAAGCCCTCTCGTTCACCGTGTTCCTTGTTTGATGCACCCAAGAGCCTTGCAAGGGAAGTAGGAGAGAGCCTTCATCACCCGTCAATGGATGAGGAAACTGAGGCTCAGGGAATTTAAGTGACTTGTCAAGTCAGCGCCTAGGTCTTGTTGCGTCTTCCCCACTGTTCTTTCTGCCCCCGCTCATCGTGCGTTTGGTAGAAACCCACAGCTGCTCCGGCGTGGTGCTCGCTGTGGCCTGGTGGGAAACTCGTGCAGAGTTTTGTCCAGACACAGATTCCGATGTGCGGCATCACCCAGGCATTAGTCACACACCGAGAGGATGTTGCTGCCAAGGCAACTGCGCTTAAGAGAAAAAGAAAAGATTCTCAGATTTTCCCACTGATCCCACGAATGTAGCTAGTGTGCCTGTCAACAACAACAACAAAATAATTCCAGATGTTTCCCCCTCTCTCTTTTCTTTCCTTGCAGAGTAGAAATCCCCTTTGTGTTTCAGATGACGCAGTCTGGCCTCATCCACGGCCTGGCGTTCTGGTTTGACGTGGCCTTTGTTGGATCCGTGTAGGTATCACGTCCTTCCTTGACCGTTCTGCCCCACGCCATTCTCTACATTGTGTAACCGTGACTTGAAAGTGTTTTGAAGTTAATTTCAATAACAATAATACTTGTTTCTCTAGGTTCCAAGAAAGCAAGGCACTTTTAGATTGTTAGAGCCAAGTCAAAATGAGATGGTCTTCCATAATGTCCTCTCAGCTCTGGCTAAAATACTGTAAAAACCTCTTAAGCCAACCGGATTGAGATTTAACGGGAGGAGGAAGGGTCTGGGCTTCATGAGCCTCCCTCGTCTTTCCCAGAATAGACGGCGGGAAGGACCCCCAGCCCAGGCCCTGGCTTCCAGCACATCATCCTGGTTGGAGAACCTCCTGTACCTGGGTGGTCCCTGGGATCGCACCTCTCCTGACTCTGTCCACACCCCCAGCCTCACAGGAGACTCCAGAGAGTTCTTCAGAGACCAGGCAGGGATATACTGCTAATGCTAATTGCAACATGAGGTCATTTCATCGTGCCCTCCTTGCCCTTCCTGGAGAGTTTGCAAAGCTTCAGAGGAAAGAGGCGAAAGACCACCTACAAGTTGACCGTCCGTGTTTGGTGTTCCTCATCAGGGCTGTGTCATTCCCGTACCCCCGAATCTCTCCTCTCCACCTGACTCCTCCACTCTCTTGCCAGGCTGTCTCATGCTCTCTGACTCTTGAAGACAGTGGCTCTGGCTCACATGACTGGGCAAAAGGAAAGCTTTTGCATTACACTCCTCTCTCCTCCTTATAGAAGTTTCCAGGCTCCTCTCCTGTTCCAGGAGAACAGAAGTGCCCGTGGGTCTGTGATAAAGCTCAGGGAGCCCACGGGGCTGGGGGCGCTCCAGGGAGGAGGGGATCCCCGCGAGCCTCGTCTGGGCTGACGAGAAAAAGAAAATGGTGTACACGCCACCCCGACACCACAGAGGCTTATTTGTTCCAGGAATCCATGCGTTTGTTTCTCAGACGTCCCCCCAGTGATTGCGTTCCTGCAGGGGTGAGGGGGATAAGCTCCAAGTGGCCCGCTCCGAGGGGAGAATTCCTTTGAAGTGAAATGCTTTATCCTACACAGCATTAGGGCATTTGCATCCTACTCCAGAATGTGCCTGAGTATATTTGGATAGAAGAGGGTTTTATATTACTTTGTAGTTAAATTTTGTAAAATGCACCCCGCCCCCATGCCCCGCCCCCACCGCCATCTTCAAGTCAGAATGGACCCTGTAGGAATCAGCCGTGCACGTAATGCACACCTTAGTCCATCCAAGCCAGTGACACGGTCGGCTGAGTCACCAGGACAGGTGACCTTGGTGTTGGAGGCCCCAGCCGGGTGTTCTCACGTCTTCGTATGAAAGGAACGCCCGTGTAAGCACTCACACGCACATCCACCTGTCGGATGTCCGAGCTGGAAGGACGGTAGAGACCATCTGCCCCAGGGATTTTCTTGCTCCCAGAAGCCAACTCGGGTTCCCTCACAGGTTGGCGTGAGACAGTAAGAGGCCAGACTCCAGACGTGTTACCTTGAGAGGAATGGCCAACAACCCAGTTCCTACAGTAACTCTGTTCCTTGTTGGGATTCTAGTGAACTTTGATTCAGAAAGACCCACTGAGGGGTGCCCGAATGGCTCAGTCCCTTCAGCGTCCAGCTCTGGATCTTGGCTCAGGTCATGATCTCACGCTTTGTGGGTTGGAGCCCCACATCTGCCATCTGCGCAGAGCCTGCTTGGAATTGTCTGTCTCCCTCCCTGTCTCTACCCCTCCCCTGTTCGTGTTCCTTCCCTTCCTCCCCCCCTGCCCCTCCTCTCAAAATAAATAAATAAACAAACTTAAAAAAAGAGACTGATAGAATGGCCAAATCCACAGGGTTGAAGCCTGGCTCTCCAGCTGCCCTCTGGGTGATGTCATGCATGTCCTTTAACCTCCCTGGGCTAACTTTATCGAGTCACCACGTAGACTTGGTGGGAGAATAGACACAAAGCTTTTGGTATAGCCCCCAGCACATGGCAGTGACGTAAACAGAACTATCCTTGCCTTAAAAGGATCCCATGAGACAAACACTCTGCAAACCAACTCTCAGCCTAAGTTCCCAGTGCAGCCCATGCAGTGTGGCCCCAGAACCTAACTGACTTTAACTCCTCTCCCGCCCCACAGGGTGACGGTTTGGCTGTCCACTGCCCCAACCGAGCCTCTGACTCACTGGTACCAGGTGCGGTGCCTTCTTCACACTCCCCTCTTTGCCAAAGAAGGAGAGACCCTTTCAGGGACAGTGCTGTTTGTGGCCAACAGACGGTAAGCCGGGAAGGACAGACTGCAGACTACTGGGGGGGGGGGGGGGGGGGGTGCAAGAGGCGGGAGCGTTTCCAGCACCTAGAAATGGGCGCAGACTTTACAAAAGCCCGGCTGTCTCTGCTAATGAGGCTCCCGGCAGACTTCTTCCTTGCAGTGAGGGCGGCAGGGACGGGGGCAGGGGGTAACTCAAGGGCAGCGGTCTGCACCTGACCACGGAGGAAGGAAGGGCGTCCACCCGCTTGTGAGAGCGCTTGCCAAAGGCTTGAATTATCAAGGGCTTGAAATCTCACATCAGCCTCCTGACCTTCCTCGCGTCTAGCTGCACACACCCCCAAATTTAGTACAATCAAATCGATTTGTTCCCTGGGGGACAGGCACAGCAGGGCGGTGTGTGGTGCGTCAGGCAGGGCCGGCTGCGTCCCTCTGCTAATGGATTTCACGAGGCCTCTCCTCTGCAGCGATTACTTTGATTTATCTCATTTTTAAAATGCTCTATTTTCTTTCACCTTGTTGGAGCTTCTCTGGGTGAATCAGGGCAGAAGGGAAAAGCAGAGAGGTTCAAGGACTCTTGGGGTGTTAAGGGTGCTCAGAGACCCTCTCACTCCCCTCCCTTCTTTCCCTGCCTCCCGCCTCTTCTCGGGCCTGCGCTTGAACACTCCTGTGATGGGGAGCTCACCACCTCACATGCCAACCCTTCCATGTTTTACAATGTTTATTTTTGAAAGAGAGAGAGAGACCTAGCATGAGTGGGGGAGGGGCAGAGAGAGAGGGGGAGACAGAATCTGAAGCAGGCTTCAGGCTCTGAGCTGTCAGCACAGAAGCCGATGCGGGGCACGGACCCACAACTACGAGATCATGACCTGAGCCAAAGTCAGATGCTTCACTGACTGAGCCACCCAGGCATCCCAGTCCTTCCATATTTAAAGTCTGTATTTTTCTAATTACAAAAATGTAACACACTCACATATAAATTCAAGACCACAAAAGTGTCTGGAGTCCACACAAACTGCCACCGCTCCCACCGCTCCCCGGAGGGACCCCATGGTTCGTGTGTGTCCAGGGGATTTTCCGTGCGTGTACTCATAACATCGTTGTGGGGGTTTTATTGTTTTACATGAAGATTCGACTAGCAGCCTCCCACTCAGGTTTTCCCTCAGCACTAAGTCCTGAATCTGTGCAGATAGGTCTGCTTTGTTATTTTAATAGACGTGTAAGAGTGGAGGGCACAGATGTACTCTGGGTCTTTTTAAAAATCACCGATGAAGGGGAACTTGTGCGGCTCAGCTGGTTAAGCGTTGGACTCTCGATTGTTGGCTCAGGTCATGATCTCATGGTGTCATGATCTGTGCTGACAGCACGGAGCCTGCTTGGGATTCTCTCTCCTCCTTCGTCTGCTCCTCCTCTGCTCACTCATGCTTGCTCTCCCTCGCTCTCTCGCTCGCTCTCTCTCAAAATAAATAAACCTAAAAAACATTTCTTGCCTTTATTTATTTATTGAGAGACACAGAGACAGATTACAAGTGGGGGAGGGGCAGAGAGAGAGGGAGACACAGAATCTGAACCAGGCTCTAGGCTCTGAGCTGTCAGCACAGAGCCCCAAACGGGGCACGAACTCACAAACTGTGAGATCATGACCTGAGCGAAGTTAGACACTTAGCCGACTGAGCCAACCAGGCGCCCCAACTTAAAAAACATTTTTTAAAAACTGTTGATGGTTTGATACTTTGGTTACTTCCAATGTCCTCCCCCCCGCCTTTATTTTGGCCACTGCAAAAAAGTCCTGCCCTCAGTATCCTTGAACATAAAGCTTGCTCGGTGACAAGGACTGTTTCTACCCCTAGAAATGGAAATGCTAGATCAAAGGGTGTGCACCCATGACACGCCGATTCTGCTTTCCTCAGTGGTTGCACCAGCCTTCACTGTCACGGCAGTGGATGGCCGTGCTCATTTCTGCACTTCTTTTCTCTACGCTGCGTGTTCCTGGTCTCTGGGACTTTTGTCAAAAGAGGTGTGTGTGCCCCTGTGGGGGAGGGGCAGAGGGGCGGAGTGAGAGGAAGGTGAAGCAGGCTCCTCACCCAGCACAGAGCCTGATGCCGGGCTTGATTGGCGGTCTCGGATCATGACCTGAGCCAAAATCAAGAGTCAGACACTCAACTACCCAGGCGCCCCTCCAAATACAAGTTTTAAAACTTATATTTTCTTTAAATTACTAATCACCATTTAATTTAGTGGTTTCTTTAATGACTAATAAGGTTAAATAACTTTTCATAGGATCTCTGACTATTGATGTCTTGTGCTTCAGACATCTCTGATCATTAAAAAAGTATTCTTGCTTTTGATCCTATAAAGTCTACTCATTGACCTTACTTCTGCCTCTGAGGTCTTTTCCGAGCCAAAGGAGAGTTGAAATATTTGGAGAGCTCTACCAACATCCTGCCGGTCATCCTGCCTGCCGGCTAACGTCCTCAACTGCTCACTCCTGTAAGAGTGATTTCTTAAAATTGTTGGAAGACCCAAGTCCTCCCCTCTGGAGATTAATCCAGTGGGTGAGACTTTTCTGGAAAGCAGTGTACAAGAAAGGAGTTCCCGTGGCAGGAGACACGTGACCGTCTTCATACGGCCTGCTTTCCCCTGCTCGGCTCTCACTCTCCGTCCTTTTGTGCTGCGGGAGTCCTGCTTCCTGCAAATATGGCTCCTCTTCTGCTTGCTTCGGTGGTTCTGCCCTCCGCCACCCTCCCCCCACCCCAGTGTCTGCGCAGGATGTTACAGACCAGGAGTAAAGCTTTGCTCCTCCTCCTCAGCCCTTGGGTTTCGAGGAGCACCCTATGTGCTGCCCCCGGGATCTCTTGCTTCTCTTTGCACTTCAGTGCTTTCCCCCAGGCGGCTTAACAGTCTCAGGTGCTTCTGTGGCTGTCATGTGTAAGTTAGAGACTGCAGATTCTTTCTCCCAGTTTTATAGACAGTGAGGGCCGTGGTCTGCAGTGTCTATTCCTTTCTGCTTGTTTAGGATGCAGCTTCCAGGAAGGAAAGTGGGAAATGCTGATTTATACTGCTTTCATCCTGGAAGTCACTTCTTTCTTCCTAAATACTCATAAGCCATGTATTTAATGACCAGTTCTAAAGAAAAATTAAATTAGTAAGGAACAGTAGTCAACATCGGCTTGGAGTTTGGACTTGCCTTTTCTGCTTAACATTCTTTTGCTTTCAAATGTTTATATTGGAAGGTATCTTAGGGTATGATCAGGTGAGTGGATTTTTTTTTTATGATGTATATTTTTTCCCCAATGTCTTTTGTTTTTTTATTTTTGTTATTAATAGTTTATTACCAAGTTGGTTTCCATATAACACCCAGTGCTCTTCCCCACAAGTGCCCCCCTCCCTGACCATCACCCCTTTCCCCCCTCCCTCTTCAGCCCTCAATTTGTTCTCAGCATTCAAAGGTCTCTCATGATTTGCCTCACTCCCTCTCCCCAACTCTTTCCCCCCCTTTCCTCTTCCCAGGGTCTCCTATTAGGTTTCTCCTGTTAGACCTGTGAGTGACAACATATGATATCTGTCCTTCTCTGCCTGACTTATTTCACATAGCATGACTCCCTCGAGGTCCATCCACTTTCCTACAAATGGCCAGATTTCATTCTTTCTCATTTCCATGTAGTACTCCATCGTGTATATATACCACATCTTCTTGATCCATTCATCAGGTGATGGACATTTAGACTCTTTCCATGATTTGGCTATTGTTGACATTGCCGCTATGAACATTGGGGTACATGTGCCCCTATGCATCAGAACTTCTGTATCCCTTGGGTGGATCCCTAGCAGTGCTATTGCTGGGTCATAGGGGAGTTCTATTGATAGTTTTTTGAGGAACCTCCACACTCTTTTCCAGAGCGGCTGTACCAGTTTACATTCCCACCAACAGTGTAGGAGGGTGCCTATTTCTCCACACCCTAGCCAGCATCTATAGTCTCTTGATTTGTTCATTTTAGCCATTCTGACTGGTGTGAGGTAGTATCTCAGTGTGGTTTTGATTTGTATTTCCCTGATGTTGAGTGAGGCTGAGCATCATTTCATGTGTCTGTAGGCCGTCTGGATGTCCTCTTTGGAGAAGTGTCTGTTCAGGCCTTCTGTCCATTTCCTCACTGGATTATTCGTTTTTCGGGTGTGGAGTTTGCTGAGTTTCTTATAGATTTTGGATACTAGCCCTTTATCTGATATGCCATTTGCAACTATCTTTTCCCATTCCGTCGGTTGCCTATTAATTTTACTGATTGTTTCCTTTGCAGTGCAGAAGCTTTTTATCTTGATGAGGTCCCAGTAGTTCATTTTTGTTCTTGATTCCCTTGCTTTTGGGAATGTGTCAAGTAGGAAACTGCTGCGGTTGAGGTCAAGGGGGTCGTTTCCTGCTTTCTCCTCAAGGGTTTTCATGGTTTCCTGTCAGGTGAGTGGATTCAAATCATCTTACTTTTCCATTACTTTTTTCTTTCTTTTAAAAAACTTTATTTATTTTTGAAAGACAGACACAGAGAGAGACAGCACATAAGCAGAGCAAGGGCAGAGAGAGAGGGAGACACAGAATCTGAAGCAGGTTCCAGGCTCCGAGCTGTCAGCACAGAGCCCAATGCGGGGCTCGAGCTCATGAACCATGAGATCATGACCTGAACTGAAGTCAGATGCCCAACTGACTGAACCCCCCAGCTGCCCCTCCATTACTTTCTTCTAATGCATCTTGGGTTTCATGCTTGTCAGTCATATTTTTTGACCTCCTCTCTTTCATTCTCCTGATAGTTAAGAAACAAGCAAACCGTTTACCTCACACCTGTGGGGTGACACCTGCGCTCCTCCAGCCTTCCATGCCTTTCTGGAAGCACCAATGTTGTATTGCTATTATTTGCCTATATGTGAACTTCCCAAAAAGAAGGGCTGAGTCTCATTCTGTGGTGTATCCTTCCTCACCTAACACATTTCAGAGATTTGGCAGTGATGGGGAATGGCTGGCTGAATGAGGAAGTCATGACTGAGGATCCTCTTCTTAGTAAGGATTTAGTCTGGCTCGACTGAAAGAAGACGTTTAGAGATTATGGGCTCATGATACTTAGCAGCAGGGAGAAAGGGAGGGAGGGGGAAGGGAGGAAGTTTTTTTTTTAACATATTAAAAACATTTTTTAATGTTTATTTTTGATAGAGAGATAGCACGAACAGGGGAGGGACAGAGAGAGGGAGATACAGAATCTGAGGCAGGTTCCAGGCTCTGAGCTATCAGCACAGAGCCCGACGTGGGGCTTGAACTCACGAACCTCAAGATCATGACTTGAGCTGAAGTTGGAGGCTTAAGCAACTGAGCCACCCAGGTGCCCCCTTTAATATTTTTTAAATGTGATTTTTTTAAGATTTATTTATTATGAGAGAGAAAGCATGAGTGGGAGGTGGAGCAAAGAGAGAGAGGAGAGAGAGAGAATCCCAAGCAGTCTCCACACTGTCAATGCCAAGCCCGATGAGGGTCTCAAACCCACAACCTGTGAGATCATGGCCTGAGAGTTGGGTGTTTAACCAACAGAGCCACCCAGGCTTTCCAAGAAGTTCCTCATCTTAGTAGACCGGAACCCTGGTGTAGTGAAAGAGGCCATCTTGGGGAATCTGATGTGTCCAGTCTCCTCTGCATTCTGGTTGGTGCTTGAGTCATTATGGGCAACCTAATGAATTTCTCTAGTGCCTCAGTTTCCTCACCTCGTCATCTGTAAAGTAGAATCTATACTCACTGTTCACCAGGCTCTGGCAGATATGAAAGGAGACAACATAGTATAGTCGTCAGCACACAGTAGGTCCACAGAAAACCTTAGTTTTCTAAGGTGGGTGGCTCAGTCGGTTAAGCATCGGGCTTCAGCTCAGATCATGATCTCACAGTTCGTGGGTTCAAGCCCTGCGTCGGGCTCTGTGCTGACAGCTCAGAGCCTGGAGCCTGCTTCAGATTCTCTGTCTCCCTCTCTCTCTGCCCCTCCCCTGCTTGTGCTGTGTCTCTCTCTCTCTCTCTCAAAAATAAATAAAAAACATTAAAACAATTTTTTTAAAGAAACCATAGTTCCATTTTTTTCCTGCCTTCTTCTCTTCCTTACTCTCATTATATCTCATAAGATTTTTTTGCTTTAAAATGATTTCTTTCCTTGGTATTTTCCACAAGCCTCAGCCCTTCCTGAAGGTCAGTGCTTTGATGCTCTTTTCAGTCAGGTGATGCTTGTTTGTCCTGCCTTTGGATAGGATCTCCCCCTCCCTTATTGTCAAATATTCTTTGAAACTCTGACCTCCCGGGAGACCCCCCCCCCGGCCCCCGGCGGAGCCACACAGGCACGACAATGACTGCCCTTTTCTTCCCGGCCAGGACCGTTTACGATTGTATGGTTAGCATTTTATTTTCCTCGGACTTCCATCCTTCAGCTGTCACTCATATTATTGCTCTGGACAATAAAATACAACTTACTTTTTTTATGAACTTTATGAAATGTATATCCCTCAAGTGCATGGAAGGTGATGTCCATGAAGTTTTTCGATCATGTGCACCTAGGAGTAAAAACATTTCGTATATGCGCCCCCCAATTATAGACTAGCTCTTAACTTGTAATTATATGAATGTACTACAGTAATAATAGGAAATATAAAACAGCACTCAGTATAGAGCTGTGTGCATTATAGAACACAAAAATAGAAATAAAGAGAATGAATGGAAAAAAGAAATATACATAGGCTAATTTTGGGTCTAGCTCAGCCACTTACCCTGGGCCAAAATTTTTTGGAATGTACTTTAAAATTTTTGGAGTCCTAGGAAGGTCTGCTCTACTCAGGTCTGCCAGGGAATTTGGTTTTCAGGGAGTTTGATGAGCTTTGTTTTATGAACCTGGGAGAAGTGCTGACCAAAGAGTTAAAGGTTTGGAAGCTCCAAGTGGCGCTCCCAAAAGTCATCTATAAACTGCTCTATCTTGCGCTCAGCCTTACTCGGGCCAAATATCTGTGCGTCTGGACAGCTGCGTCAGACGGAGCCATAGGGTGAACTTGTGCACCATTAGCAACAGCGAAGCATCAGCGTGTGCGGGCTCAGCAGTAAGGGATGTTTGATTGTTCTTTGTTGCTCAGATTCTTGTAGCTCCGACCAGTGTGTCCATCCACGGTTGGTATTTACTCAGTAACGTTTGTACCACATTGCGAGCGGTGTGATCACACTCTTACTGCACTGTCCCGCCTTAGCAAAACCTGAGAAACTAGGTGAGCCTAAGAGAGAACCTTAACTCTTAGCTGGTGATTAGAATCCAGCATTTACCTGGTAAATTCACTAGTGTTCCGTATGTGTCGAATGAACGCTTGTATTCATTTCCTAAGGCTGACAAAATTAAAAATCAGGGCGCCTGGGGACTCAGTCAGTTGAGCGTCAGACTCTTTGGGGAAGGTCATGATCTCACGGTCATGAGACTGAGCCCCACATCGGGCTCTGTGCTGGGCATGGAGCCTGCTTAAGTCTCCCTCTCCCTCTGCCTCTCTCTGGCTGGCTGTCTGTCTCTCTGTCTCTGTCTCAAGAAAGAAAGAATTAAAAATCAGAGACGAGCGTTTTCTTCCACCTCTTGGGGCCCACTCACACCCTCTGAAGAACGCTGGTCCAGGCCCAGTGCCCCCGAGGTGCTCATTCCTTGCTTCAACTCTCAGTAAATCCTCAGTGACTTGAGTCATTTTTTTTTTTTACTTTTTTTTTCCAATTTAAACTTCAGCTAACATACAGTGCAGTGTTGGTTTCAGGAGTAGAATTCCATCGTTCATCATTTACGTACCATACCCGGTGTTCATCACAAGTGCCCTCCTTAATGCCCATCCCCCATCTAGCCCATCCCCCTCCCACTTCCCCCCCAGCACCCCTCGGTTTGTTCTGTATTATTAGAGTCCCTTGTGGTTGGCTTCCCTCCGTCTCTTTTTCTGCGCCGTTTTCCCCCCAAGCCTCCTGCCACTTCTGTATCTCCATCCTGTGCTCCCTTGATGGGGAGCACTCGGCCCATCCTCCACTGGACCTTCTGGTTCCTCTCAGATGAACTTCTCAGGAGTCACCACAGGCTCCAGAAAGACAAGTCCTGCATGTGTTGTTCTCAGGTTTCCAGTGTCCGCTTGATTCCGAAAGAAGTGTTGGCATACGCAGTAATGATTTGAGGGTTTTTTGATTTCTTGTTTTGTTTTATTTTTCTTCCTTTTTAGTTAACTAATTAATTATTATTTTAATATAATTTATTGTCAAATTGGCTAACGTAGTGTGTAAAGTGGGCTCATGGCTTTTGGGGTAGATAAATTTGCACTCGATCCTTGAACCAAAGTGTGTCCCCACTTGGGTCTTGCTCCATCTCTGTAGATTTAATTTTTTTTAATGTGTATTCATTTTTAGAGAGAGAGGGAGACAGAGTGGCAGCAGGGGAGGAGAGAGAGAGGGAAACACAGAATCCAAAGCAGGCTCCAGGCTCCGAGCTGTCCGCACAGAGCCCGACGTGGGGCTCAAACCCATGAACCATGAAATCATGACCTGAGCTGAAGTCAGATGCTTAATTGACTGAGCCACCCAGGCACCCCTCCATCTCTATAGATTTAAAACAACTAAATCCAACAAAGAACTACGTTTTTAAAAAGTACGCATTACACATACCTGGTTCAAAAGAATTAATAGTTATTTAGGATCCTGGTTACACGACCTTGAAGATTGTCCATTATTGATTGTTTTATAAACACTGTACATTAAGTATTGAGTTTGGAGCTGGCCTCTGGGGTATCACAGCCCTCCGACGACACCGCTCCTGGGATAGAATGTGTGGTTTTTATGCCATTTCAAGGAAGGACGCACGTTTGTGAATTGATGGCGTGTTCTGTCTTTTTGGTTTGTCTTCTGCCACCCAGACAGAGCTATGACATTCACATCGTGGCGCTGGTAAACCAGACCGGCTTACGATCTGGGAACACTCTCGATCTCAAGAATCCTTTCTTCAGGTAAGAAGCGCTCTGTCCCGGCCGCGTATATAAAATCTCAGAGGACGATACGACCAGGTAAAGAGATTCCGAATAATTCCATCTTTCCTAAGAGGAGAGGCCTGTACCCTTCCTCTTTAAGAAGACTTAGATCCTGAGATGGAGTTGAGCGTTTTCTGTCCATTAACTGGAATTCAGTGTGTGACACCTGATCCTGAAACAGCCCCCAGCCAGAGAGTCCTCCAGAGTGAACTCTTGTCCCCGCTGGGCTCTATGAGCCATGTGACCAGGGGCAAAGGCACTTCCTTCTGGCATTTGGTTTTCTCGTCTGCACGACATGGAGTTTAAACATGGGCTCCTCTGACCTTCACTCACTCCGGGATGGTTTTTTATACATTTATTCCAGTCTGCCTAAAACATGAAGTCCATTTCAAGTACTGGATGAGATACTTTTTGAGATCCTGGAAGTCAGGACACACCCCTCTTTAGAAGCTTTGCAGATTTTCTGTGATGTACAAACCTGCCACGATGAGGCGGGCATGACAGATGTTTCGGGAAAACTCCCCTCTTTACACCTCGTCCATACGAGCCCGTTCAGAATCCACATGTGGGAGCAGACCCCCAATTACAACCACTGGGCACCGTCACTCTCGACTTCCCACCAAAACAAAAAAAAAGATTTTCCTTCATATTATGTCTTTCAAGGCTTTTTATTCAAAGCACCCTGTCTCTGTAGTGTTAAAAAGCCTAAAGAGAAGAAGAAACACAGGAAACCAAACCAAGAGTTCTTTGGCAGAGATGAGAAAATGAAATTGTGACCTTGAAGCATGGGAGGCAAGACACGGGCAAGGTTTCCATCGTCGGTGGCATATGCACCTTGTCACCTTGTCACACGTAGCATGACTCTTAAACCGCCAGCCATTTAGGGATATGGGTCCCAGCCCTCTCCACATTCCTGTCATGTAAGGTCAAGGGCACAGATTGCGGCTTCAGAACATGCTGACTGTTCACTAGTGCAATCTGAACTGCCTAGGCCTCAGCCTTCTCATCTGTGAAATGGGATTAGCAACACATGCCTCACTGGGAGATCGCAAGGACGTCCTTACGACGTCCAGGCACTCAGCAGCTCTCGTTACCGGTGTTCAGTGACTGCCAGTTTCCCATCTGTCTCCCTTCTCTTGCTGGTCTCTATGCTCCTCCTCTCTCAGGAAGTAAATAGATGATGATCTGCTGTTCGTTCCAAACAGAATCATTTGGACTTGCGGATAGGAAGTGGATTTTTGTAAGGTTTTAGAAAAGCCGCGTTTTGAGTGCAAGAACCCTGCCAACTAGTAACTTGAGACCTGTTTCCACTTTCTCTTACGAGAACAAGATTCTTCCCAGGACACACAGAGACAGGGCCTGGCCTTGGCCTTGGCCAGCCCCTGCTTTGCCTGAAGGTCAAATCCAGCAGCCGTAAGGTCAAAGCGAGGGCTGGTCATGGTTGAGTGAAACGCAAGATGCCCACAGCACCGTCGAAACAGACACGCTGTTTAGTGAGGGTGCGGGGGCAGCGGATGCCTTTCCTTTCCCCTCCTCCCTCTCAGCACCAGGGCTGACTGGCATATTTAATTAATCAAGCAGATAAGGCTGCTTCAAAAAGTGACTCCCCCAGGCACTTCAGATCTCTTCTATACTTCTTCACCAAGCCTTTCCTAATGTCTAGGCCCCAGTGTCTCAGGGTCTCGGCACACCCGTGAAGAGGTGTGCTAACTAACCAGATCTTTGAAGAGCACTCAGCAAGGAGTGCGTGCTCCGTTAAATGTTCAGCTGTGGTAGTTCCCTTCTTGCCCCTACAGCCACAGCATCTGGGAAGCAGCACAGGTGTGCGTGTGCGTGTGTGTGTGTGTGTGTGTGTGTGTGTGTGTGTGTGTGCTGGGGAGAACTAAAATAAGTGGGACTACCCAGAGGAATTATTAGTAATTTAGAGATAATGATTAGCAATTTCTTTATCAAATAAATAACTTTCTCTCCATTGTTTCATTCTTAGGGCACAGTAGATTTACACACAGAAGCAAAAAATTGATTTTTGGTGTTTGGCTAATCCCTGGTACCATCTAAAAACATCTAAGTGGCATGCCCAAAATATCTCAAGATCAACAAACTAATTACTGAAACCTTGAATATCCACCATTAAATGTGATGTGCAGGTTTCTGTCCTTCCGTAGGCAGGCTAAGGAGCCTTTTATTTTCACTACTAATTATTTTAAAGTAATTTGAAAATAATAGGCTAACAGATGTTGCTAAGAGGGAGCACAGGGACAGGATGACTTCACCAGCAAGGGACAGCTCTCCAGTAACCCAGCAGTGTCTCCAGGAACTGGGAGGCCAGCCCTTCATCACGCGGGCCCCACACAGTCTGTCCCCGGATCTGGCTGGTGGGGCTCCAGAATAGGAGCAGAGACAGGGGGCTGATGCAGCCCCTGCCTCCAGGAAGCCCGCCTCCCTGTGGGAGGGAAGGTGGGGCCTTCAGTAGCTAACTGTGTAATTAATTATGTCATGACAGTTGTAATGAGTGACAGGAAGGAGGGGTAGGGGTGCCCAGAGAGCATTGATGGGGAGACTGAGACCAGAGTGAATCCATAAAACCTACCACTGGTATCCCACACCCAGCAGTAGCTGGAGAACCCACTACATGGTGGCAAAGTTTATTTATTCATTTATTTTGAAAGAGAGAGCACAAGCTGGGGAAGGGCAGAGAGAGGGAGAGACAGAATCCCAAGCAGGTTCTGCACCATTAGCACAGAGCCCCCACGCAGGGCTTGAACTCACAGACCACGAGATCATGACGTGAGCAGGTTTGACATACTTAACCGACTGTGCCACCCAGACTCCCCAACCGTACCCACTTCTAAGAAGCCTTCCCAGGCCACGGCAGGCTTAGATGTCCCTCCCAGATCCCTCAGCTCCGTGCAGACACCACTTTTAGGGCATGTGTCTTGCTTATTGTGTTCCTTGCCCTGCAGCCCCTCCTCCCTTGAGCACAGGATCTTGCCTACTGCTGTTTGTAACTCTGTTACACAGCAGGGGCCGGGCACATGTTTGATGGATGGGTACATGAGCGTGGCCCCGTGGAGCTCCTGAGTGGCCCCCCAAAGAACGGAGTTTGTAATCAAAATGCTGTAGCTCCAAGAGCGTGCCCTCTTCCATGCTAGCGCTACAAGCCAGCGCTCTATCCCCTTCGCAGCCTCTCCCAAAACAGTTGGACCCTTCCCTCCTCCCAACACGAATTCCTCCAGTTTCCCCAACTGAACTATCACTTCCCTTCTTGCATCATTGCAGTGAACGTATTACCTAGTCGTCGTGGGCCAGACGCTCTTCTCAGTGCTAGGGAGTAACGGAGAATGATGGGAGAATGAAGCGGCAGGTCTTGTGGTTCTAGAAAGTCTCATGGATTGGTGGGTCCCCTGACAGACGTCAAAGAAGTAAACAAATAAGAACATTTCAAATACCAGTAGTTTTTCTGAAAACGATAAATAGAGTAATAGCTACCTGATCTCAAGACTCACGATAACCTACAGTAATCAAGGTAGTGTATCCTCAAGAAAGGATGCCACGGAGGTGAATGGAATGGAGGAGCGGTCAGAAATGGACTCACACATGTACAACCGAGGTGATTTTTGAGGTAGTTGCAAAGACAATTACATGGAGAGGTGATGGTCTTCCAGAAGCGGCGCAGGAATGATTGGATATCAATATGCAGTAAAATTGGTGACCTTCCACCCATATCTCACGCCATCAAAAATAATTAATTCAAAAGAGATCATGGACTGAAACATGAAACCTAAAAAATATGAAACTTTGAGACTAAAACATAGAAGAAAACCTTTGTGATCTTGGGTTAGACAGACATGTCTTGGATAGGACAAAATTCCTGAAAAGGGAGAAATGATAAATTGTCCTGTATCAAATTTAAAACGTATCTTTGCAAAACATTGAAAAGAAGCCTTTTAAACTAGATGAAACTATCTCGGAATCATGTATCTGAGGAAAACGTAGTATCCAGAATATAAAAAGAATGTATGCTATCAAACTCTCAGTATAAGTAATAAGAAAACAGTTTCGTTAAGGGCAAAAGATGTGAGCAGAGCCTCCATCAAAAAAAGATATAATAGCAAAGAAGCACAAGAAAAGATACTCAGCATCATTAGTCAGTAGAGAAACAAAAACTAGCGCCATCCGGGCTTACTGCCGTTAGGTTGATACACCTGCTAGAATTACCGCTTCGGACGATACCAGGTGCTGGAGAGGATGTGAGGCTGCGAGAATCCTCTTTCATGGTTGGTAGGAATACAAAATGGTACAGACAGTCGAGAAGATAGTTTGACAGGTCCTTATATGGTTAAAAAAAATTTCACTTACCATATGACCCAGCAATCTCACTGTGAGGTATTTACACAAGAGAGATGAAAACTCTGTTTATCCAGTTTTCCTTGTAATCACCAAAACTGGAAACAAGAATGCCTTGCAAATGGAGAATGAATACACTACAGTCCGTCCATACAATGGAAGTGATTTTCACTAAGGGAAAGGAAAGACCTCCTGAGAAGTACAGTAATACTTACCTGATGAGTCTCAAGTAAATGAAGCCAAAGAAATTGAGAGCAATCAGACTGAAAAGGCTACATAATACATGATTCCATTCTGTGACATTCTGAAAGAGGCAACACTGCAGATCCAAAGAACAGCGCTGACCTGGGCTTGGAGAAGAGTGGTCTATAAAGAGATAAGGCAACATGTGGGGGCAATAGAACTTTCTAGATCTTGATTGTAGTAGTGGTGGTACATGTCTATCTACATTTGTCAAAGCTTGCAGAACTGCAGTAAAAGGTGAATTTTCATGTAGGTAATTTTTTTCTCAATTACACAAGAACTTACAAAAAATAACTGCACCAAAACTACATAAAGGGATAGCAGAAAACAAATAGAATGTTGTGCTAGACCGTGGCAAGGCCAGGGTGGGAGATGGGTGGTGTTTACACCGAGTCGTCTGGGAGGCCTCTCGGAAGAGGTGGCAGTGAGTGGTGACTTACAGTCAGGAAGGAACCGGCGTGGGCAGGTGTGCAAACAGAGCCACCATCTACAAGAGCCCAGGAAAGGGCAAAGGCCTGAGGCAAAACAAGCCTGTTGAAACAGCAGAGAGAGAGAGAAGTAAGTTAGCGCTTAGCCTTTGCTGTCAACCGATAATGAAAAGAAAAAGTCCTTCCAGCGAACAGAAATCTGGATCATCATCTCAGATCTGAATTTAGGCTATGCATAATCAAACTTACTAAATATAGTGGGTAAATATAGATCTAAGGCTGCCCATAATAAAAACTCCGGGAAGGGCATGGGAGTGGAAAGGAGGAGGGGCAGGGGGCGGGGACGGAGGGAGGAGGGGAGAGGAACCCAAAACCCGCTTGCCTGTGCCTTTGGATGGAGGTCGGACTGACTGACTCTGAATCATAGAAATCACCTTCTCTGTTTTAGGTTTGCTTAGAAGATAGTCACAAGTCAGTAAGTAACAGGAAGGCCGGAGAAGCCCCTCGACATCCAGGTTCATATTTCACGTTCCAAATGTGTACTCGGCATTTTACGAGGACGATTGATTAGGTTTCTTTAAATTCTCCCCACCCCCCAGCTCTAACATGTGCCTCCTGGTTTTATTGACAAATCTGTATCTTGGTGCTTTGGGGACTGGCTCTTCACAGCTTTCTGCATGTAGCGGAACGATTATTTTTTCAATGTGTGGTTTCTCTATTATTTCAGGAAAGCCAATAGCATTGCTTTCATTTCTGAAGTATTTAAAAACAGGAATGTAACCAAACCCTACCTCATGTTTACATGTACGTGGATGTGTGACGTGACAGGAGGCATGTCAGGGGTGAGCTCCGACTGAAAATTTTAAGCAAGTCTCACAAATGTGTTCTGCACGTCAGGAGCTCATTTCTAGCTCAGCCGTGTGTGAAAGAATGTCCGCCTTCTTCATGTAACGGAATAATACAACGTCAGGAACACGCTTCATCGGCGATCTCTGAGGACTCTATGTAGTTAAGAAAATAAAGATGGAAACTTTGCCACTTCTACCACTTCTAGGTTTACAATAAAAACATACAGTGCAAGATCACCAACGAGGCCTCTCCTTTACTTGAAGACTTTGTTATATGCCACACGTCAAATGGTGATGAAAAGATGATCTTTGTAAAGAGCAGGTTCTCCCTTGGCCCCAACGGCTCTTAATAAAAATGGATGTCACATCAGTACATGAGTTCATGAAACCTCCAGCAGCCCGCTCACTGGGGGGTCGGGGTGCAGGGAGCTGGAATGAACCTCAAGTACCTGGGTCCTCTCCAGCCAGGCAGTCACCCCCAGCTCGAAGCTTTGGCTCACTCTGGCCACTTCGTTTCAGTGTTGGCCTCCCATCCAGCCCAGCAATCTCACCCACATCACTGTGGGGCTCCCGTCCAGCGCACCTTCCCCAGTGTGCATCACCGCCCGCCTTCCATACTCACGGAAAGGATGCCTTCCCACACTGACACATCTCCTGTCCATCCCTCGGTCTAACCCTTTCAGCTCTGTATGACCCTGGATCCTGAACACATGCACTTCTTTCTCTTCTGTTAACCAAGTTCTTTGTGGGTCGGAGTGAGTCCGATTCATTTTTTAATTCCCTGCAGTGCCAAGGGTACAGCCATGCATCAAAAGTGCTCGATAAATGTACATTAATTAGGTACATAAATTTATCCTGAAGTTAAGAGTCATTGTAATTATGGAGTCAGGCCAGACAGCCTTGTAAATGCCTCTCCAGCGGAATAGGCAGAAGCTGGTCAACCCTACATCACAGAAGCACTGTATTGCCGCAGCCTCCGTCTCCGCCCACACCCAGAGCAGACATTCCTAATCAATCCCAGCACTGTTACGCACCCAACCAGACAGGTGCTCCCAGTCTTTCTAGGAGGACATTATTTCTGCAAGAGGGCACAAGAAACAAAAACCATGACTTTTAAGGATGAAAAAAAATTAATAGTATTTCCCAGTATTTGAATGATCCCAAAGATAGGTAATATGTATGAATTGTAATTTTGCTGAAGCACAAGTTTGATACAGTTACATGTAATATATACAGGTGTGTATGTGTGTGTGTGTGTGTGTTACTGTGGGTATGGGTATCTTTAGCCACTTAGAGAATGCATCTCTATATAATCAATAACTCTCCTGATAAATTCCTTAAAAATTTTTCCCCCCTCGGGTGCCTGATTCAGTTAAGTTTCTGACTTTGGCTTAGATCACCATCTCATGGCTCATGAGTTTGAGCCCAGCATCAGGCTCTGTGCTGACAGCTCAGAGCCTGGAGCCTGCTTTGGATTCTGTGTCTCCCTGTCTCTCTCTACCACCCATCCCTTGCTCATGCTCACTCCCTCTCAGAAATAAATAAAAATTAAAAAATTTTTTCATCCATTTTACCTTGTATCTGGAAATGTAAATGAGTTCCTCATTTTGCTTTTTAAAAAATGTAATATAGGGTAGAGTTTATTTTAGTGGAAAAATTTAGTAAATTTACTACTTATTCCTGTCCTCATATCTATAGGGTTATTAAGAATCAAAAGAGATTGCGTAAGTGTTAATTTATTGTGTTTTGTGGGGAAATCACATTGCCATAGTTTCTGCAGATTTTAAAGTGACCTCAAAGCATTCCGCTGTGAACATCAAGAGTAGATTGTGGATCTAGGGAAATCTTGGAAATCTCAGTCTTTCATGACAAAATCCCGTCATAATTAAGATAAGGCCAGAGCCACATGGAATCACAGCAGGTTGGCAGGAACTAGTGGCAGGAGCTGCTCTGAGATAACCCACAGCCAACACACCTTCGGGACCAGAAGTCGCACCACCTGAGGAGCTGCAGATCCTGTGCCAGAAAGTCATCTTCAATGCTGTTAACACAACGCCCTGACTGACAGCACCCTGCACAATAAGTTTATCGTGTCTCCTAACAAGTCCAGAGGTAGAATGGATTCAAGAACTGATGACCGTGTCTCAGTGATTTCGTCAAAGACTAAGGCCCTTCCTACCTCGTAGGCCAGCCCCTCTCCAAGGCAGAAGGCCATGAAGGAAGTTACAAGAGTCACTTCCAGACACACGGACATCCCGAGTCATAAAATGGTCAATCACTGCTGGTGTCTCCTCTCAAAATAATGGTGATGACAGTTAACACATAACACTTAGTGTGTACCGGATGCTTTTCTAAGTGCTTTACAATTATCAACTAATTTTTATCCTTACCACACCCCCATTAAGTGTGTATTATAATTAACCCCATGTAACAGATGAGGAAACAGCAGTAAATCACGTTAAGTAACTTTCCTCGTGACACGCAGCTTATAAGTGGTGGGGCTGGGGTGATAAACCCCGCAGCCCACTTCAGAGTCCGTGCCCTTAACCCCCAAGTTGTCTCTACTAAGAAAGCCTTTCCAAAAGCAACCCAGAGCCATGCCTTCTTGCTTGATTGGGCAGAACTGAGTCGCATGGCCATCTCCAAGCCAATCACCGAAAAGAGACCTGAGATTGTCACAAAGATAAGCCAATCAAGATTTATCACAGAGCTGAAGATAGATTCATTTTTCCCGAGGGACAGAAACCTGAAAAGGAAAGTAGAATTCTATTCCCAAAGCGGGGAGATGGACATAAAGCAAGGAAGTAGCATCTCCTGCTATGAGGTTCTGCCTAAAAACAGCCCAGCCTGACGACAAATTCTGTTTCTTCTGCTTTGATAAGGCAAGAGAAGTGTTACCATAGTTCTCCATGCATTTAGCTCGACCTCCTCTTCTGCTCGTAAGCACTCCAAAAATAAGAACGCATCTCACATATCTGCCTGTTTCCCACAAGGCCTGGCATAGGGCCTTGCACACAGAAAGTGTTCAAGAAATATTTGTTCATTGTAATTGGATTTTCATTCTCAAGTCTACTTAATTGAAGAGGTCAACAGTTGGCCATGCTCAAGGCAGGCAGATAATGCATTTTCACATTGATCTAACAATCAAATGAGTTCTGAGAAGCTTCCCTTGCCATGCAAAATAGCATAAAATCACACATTAACATAGGTCAGTGCGAAAGCCCAAATTTATTAAATTGTTAGTGTCTTGCACTCAGCACCCTTGTAGGTAACATTAATGTCACATTTTTATTATAACGTGACATTTCCACTGTATTTCAAGAAACACATCAGAGAATCATAAGAGAGCAGGCAACATAATTTGCACAACCCTATGCAAAAAGAAGATGCAGACACCGGTCTGGGTAGATAAGTTAATCTCCCCTTTCGTGGGCCTGTTGCCTTAACCTTCAGTCAATAGATGACCCCCCCCCCCCCAAGAGACTGTAACTTCCCAGGATTGGGAGTTCATGAGAAGGTCACATGGAGTCTCCCACTGAACTTACTGTGATCAAATCAGCCCACAGCCGAGATTAGTATTGCCTTGCCCTACCCCAAGAAGCAGCAAGATGTATGCTTGACCTTGACCCTGCCTGTGCCTGTGCAGGGCAGAGTGTGGCAGTGGGCCACCCCTCCCTGGTTGCTGTAGTAATCAGAGGCAGGAGTAGAGACATGGGAGGCCAGGCAGAGTTTGGTGGGTGGATGAGCTCTCATTCCAGAGGGGCACTGGGGAGAGGGGACCACCTGTGGGCTAAGGCTTTGAGCCCCAGGTGCAGGGCATGGCTTCAGCATATTTCACTTTCAAACACAAATCCAAAGATAAAAGTATTTATAGATTTCAAGATGATGACCACAGAGCACCACACCCTTCTGAGCACAGGACCCTATGAGCTTGCACTGATCACACTCCATGGCCACAGAGGTGAGGTGCAGCACCTCGTTTCAATGGAACATCCATCCGTGGGGAAGATAGACACAATTTTAAGACATGCTATTATAAAAGGCTTCCTGAATGAATGAACTTATCTAATGGAATGGGAGAAGGGAGAAGGAAGAAGTTGGGCTGTGAAGAGGGTAACTGCTCCCTGTACAAGTGTTCAGCCCATGTCCCATTCAGCGGCTCCTTACCAAAATGTATGCCATGGCCACTTTGGACTTTATCCTGCAGACAGGCCACAGGGAGCCTTCTCTGCACTCTTTGAGTGGAGTCACATAATCAGTGGATCTCTTTGGTGACTGTGTGGAGTAGGAATTCAGGGAACAAGAGACACCGGGCAGGCAAATCAACAAAAATGTAGATGGACTGTTAGTGAAAATGACATTATAGCGCAGAAGCTAAAGGCCTGGGCTCTTTAGTTAGAGATCCCTGAGTTCAAGTCCTGGTTGTCCCGTCCTAGATAGATTTGGGCCAGTCACATACCTTCTCTAGCTTCACTTTCTGTATCCGTAGAAATGAAGTAATAGTGGGAGGATTCTTTGTGAGGTTGAAAGAAATGATTATATATGAGGCAGAGACAGTGCCTGGGTCGTTACATAGAGCTATGATTATATTATCATAGGAAGTGGATTCTTCTTGTTTCTCTTAGTCTCGCATTTATATACTTTTCAAAAGTTCTGTGCTTTCAGTTACAAGAAGGAAGCACCCGCATGCCTGACCACTGCCATCAACGGGACTCTCTCCCTTCTGCAACCCAAAGTTCCTTGGGGCAGAAGGGGTGAGCTTTCCTTCTCCTACTTCATAATCTTATGCTCTACCTTTGGGCAGCAGCCTCAAGGTCTAACTCTCCAACATGGCGTAGCATCCTCTCTACAGAAGGAACTCTTGGCAGCTTCCCTCATTTACAAAAGGAATTTAGAAATCCACCTTGTGTTCATAGCCTAATTTTAAACACATCATCTCGCTAAAGAAATCACCTCATTCATGTATTCATTCCTTCATTTATTCACCCTCTCTTGCCCCAGGTGATAAAGGATGATAATTTAAGGAAGAAAGAAGAGTACGTTACTTTGAAATGTAAGGTATATTGTCTCCATTAAAAACATATTTCATCATTGTTGTAATAATGTAATGAGTGAAATAACTTATGGAAGTCCCACTTAACCTGTAACTGACCAGGATCCAAGTTATGTGGGGGACACAACAAAAGCACGTGTACCTCACAAGTACTCGAGGCTCCTGACACGGTTTCCCAGGTATTAAGAAACACTTTGAAACCAAGGTGAAAGAATAAGGTTCATTAACACAGAAACTCTAGGGCCACATTCTATCAAACATGGAGGCACCATGAGCTTCAGAGTCAGGCACACGACGTTTGCTCGTGTGTGAATGAAAGTGCCACCTCCCACTATTTCCAGTGTTGTTCTGCTTCCGGGCACATCAGAGGATCACATTTCCTAGGACTCTTCAAGTTCCACATGGTCTCGTGATTTGCTGTGGCTTCCACAATGTGAGCAGAGGTGACCATGTCCCCTCCGTGTGGAAGCATTTAAGAGATAGTGTGAGATTCTCCAGACCTGTTCCTCCTCCTTCCTCGGTAATTGTGGAAGTCACTGCACGGAGAGCTGCCTTCAGCCCGAGTCTCTGAATACCTCAGAACTCCCCTGTCGACCGATGTTATACATGTAGTTTGAGCAAAAACAAACCTTTGTTGTCTTACACCACTGAGCTTTGGGAGCATTTCTTATCATAGCATTAACTAAACTCACCCTATGCAATACCGCATCATTCCAGGCTCCAAGGATACATGAATAAACAAGAAAGACTAAGTCTCCCTTGCACATGACGGTGGGAGGGATAAATGCAACACACAAGTAAATAAATACATAAAATACTGCAACGTGCAGAGTGCCGAGAAGAATATGGTGGAAAATGGAACGTGGAGGGCCATGGAAGTTGCTGTTTGGGCACCAGCACTCAGAGGAACTCACCAAAGTCCTGGGTGCTGGGCTGGGGAAGAAGAAGCCACCTCAAAATTTAGAGGAACAAACGCAGGCCAAAATTTAGCAGCAATTCAGAAGTTCAATGCTGAGAGTGATAGGACTGAATCTATCCCATCTACCGGCTCACTCTGATCGCTTTTGGAAAGCAGACTGTATGTGCGCAAGAATGGGAACAGGAAAATCCAGATGTAGTAAAAACAAATGAGTGGGGGAGGGGGAGTAGGTTGACAGTGACCAGGTTCAGGATCAGGTGTGGAGATGGTAGTAATAGAACTTCCTGATAGACTGGCTGTAGTAGGGAGGGAAAGGAGAATCAAAAGCAACTCCTGGGCTTTTGGTCTGAGCAATTGGTTGCTATTTACAAAGATGGAAAAGGTGGAGAGCAGGTCTGGGAGGGAAAATCAGGAGTTCTGTTGTGAGTTTGTGGGGTTGGAGATGGCCACTTGACGTCAGAGTGGAGCTGTCGAGTCGGCAGTGAGATGTATGCGTGTGGACTCAGGAGGAGAGCATCTGGAGATGGGGGTTGCAGAGTCATGGAGCGGACGTGTGGTTATTCAGGCACTGGCTTGGGTGTGGTCCCTTGGAAGTTACCATAGAGAGGAGAAGAGAACCAAGAGCAGGGAACTCTAACAGGTAAAACTTAGAGCAGGAAGGGTCATCAGGAGAGACTGAGCAGTTGGCCCAGTAAGGTTGGAGGGGTGGAGTGACATGGAATAAAAGAAGAACTTGTTTCGAGGAGGAGGGGGGAGGAGGGGGGAAGCACGTTATGTCAAATGTGGCTCGCAGGTCAAATATGATGGGAACGGAGATTTGGCCATTGCAACAGGTAACATGGACTTGCTTTGTGGGAGTAAAGAGTGAATAATGATAAGGTAGAGAAAGTAGACCTAGACACCTCTCCCCCCAGAGTTTGGATGTGGATAACAGCAGAAAAATGTGGTGAGAGCTGGGTCCCTGTATCCAGATCTGCCTTGACAGCATGCCTAACCTCATGTCCTCCAACTCTGGTTAGACTTGAGCCCCTTCTTGGTCTTTACAGACTCCGTGTGGGCTGGAGTCTCTTGCTGAATCTTCACCCTGTGTCTGGGAACACGTAACTGTCTGCCAGACTACTCTGAGCACGACTTTCTGCCTCCCCAAATCTCCACTTAAAGTAAGACTAAACCACATACCCTGGACAGATATGGACAAAAAGAGAAAGAAAAAAGTTTCATCTTTTCCTTCCAAACCCACAAAAGTTCAACGTGCTTGAGAGCAGTCAGTGACGATGCTGCACTGTCCCCCAAAAGGCATGACCATCAAGATGAGTTGCGATGGTAAGGAAGTCAAAGACTTCATGGGAGCAGCAATTAAAGTCAAGGCGACAGATGGTCACAATGCTGGGAATTCCTTTAATTTTTGAATTGTCCATACAATCACATGGTTCAAACCTCAAAATGTACGAAGGAGGTGCAGTGAGGCCTCCTTCCGACCCCTGTCCCCCAGCCTTCCCATTCACATCTGCAGCATCAACTAATGTAAGTTTTTCGTCCTTCTTCCCACACACACCTGCAAATACACATTTATCCTTTCCTCTCTCCATCTTTTGGCTCAAGTGCTATTACACCCTATGCACTCTTCTGCATCTACAAAGCCAGAAATGTGACAACATGGAAGGAAGTGGATTTTTACAGCTTCACCTAACAGCTACTGAATTCATGCTAAATATTTTTAGGAAAGTTTTTTATTAGGTAGTAGGCATGCTACATGGAGTCTAAATTGAGTTCTCATATGTCTGGGAGCATCTGTTGAATGGGGTGAACCTGTGAGGAGCGGGAAGGTTCCCAGGAGAACCAAAATAGGAAATGTGACATTTGTGCCTAAGCGTTTTGATACAAGTTCCCAGAGACTGTCACAGAACCTAGTCGTCACTGATGTGCTTGCTCGCCATAACCCCATCCCTTCCAGCACTTCTGGGAAGGCTCTGCCCTCCTGCCAGCACACCCACGGGGGGCCTTGGCTGGCTCTCTCTCAAGTCCATCAGCTGCCAAGATCACCACCTGTCCCCTGTCAAAATCGGGCTTGAATTGCAAATGTCTCCCTCCTGGCTGACCATCCTCGGATGCCTCCATCAGGATTTATTGTGTAGCCAGGTCCCATGCTCCTAGTCTCATGTCCCACCAGCAGCTGCATGTCTGAGCCCTTCTCCTAGCGGGGAGCCTGTGCCTCTTGAATGCGAACCAATTCTAACACTTGAAAAAAAAATTGGACCCAGTGTTTAAAATTATCATGTGATACGCCAAGCGAAGTGAAGCTCATTTTCAAATGATTCCCAGCTGTCATAATAGCATCATGCCTGGATGGCTCAGGCATCGCAGAAGCAAGGAGGGCAATTTGATTTCATATTTGACCTGATAACAGGAATTGTGATTGGAAATCAACTTGAGATACTTAGAATAGCTACTTATAATCGCATCAATTAATGTTGGTACATTGCTTTCCCGTGTATAAAGCACTTTTATGTACACTGTCATAATATGTTAGAGGTGATGATGGCTTCAAGGAGAGAAAAAACTGAATGATTTCATTGCATAAGCTTATAAACAAGAAGGAGACAAACAGGCTCTTACAAAAGGAAATAGCAAAAGCAGATCATGGTGCTAAGCACAAAAGAATACGCGTTACCTGTGCCAAATCTAGGGAGGCAAGAATGAAAACATTGCCAATTCAAGAGAGACCGCCGTGGGCGGAGGGTCAAGCCAGACTGAGGGCCTGTAAGGAGGTGTTCAAGACTGAAGGCTGTTGAACAACTGTTTGGCCAAAGGAGGTTGTTTGTTCTTTCATTTATTACATTGGTAATATATAGCTTTGATTAAAATATCACGACGCAGATAAACCAAGAGAAAATAAGTAGGACTTTAGGCTTCTCTGTCTAGCCTCTCTTCTGGCCACATTCTTGGAGAGAGATGCCTGATACCCATCGCCATTGACACCCCCCATTTTGCTGCTTGTCCCCCGACTTTCCAGAAAAGCACTTACTGGCTCCCTGTCCATCCTGTTCTCTTTTCCAGTGGTTTGGGAATAAGTATTTTCCTAGCTGTTGATAACTCAGTAATGGGCTTCATTGATGATAACTACAATCCCTGGAGAACCGGTCATAGTTATCGCTCTTCTCGGAGGCTGAAATGCACAGGATGTCCATACAAATGGTGGAAGAATTCTGCTTGATTAATGTTACGGCAATGAATGCCAAGCAAAATCATGATTCACCACATCTGTTGATTTTGATTTGCCAATTCTGCATAAATATTTTCTTACAGTCCTTTCCACAGAACTGGCTCGAACGCATCTTGGGGTTTCTAGTCTCCGTCTTCATTGCCTTTGTCTATCAGATTCCCTGCATACAGCAGGTGATCAATAGATGTTTCGTGAACGAGAGTCTTCTTAGTTGGCGTGTATTGAGGCTCCACTGTTGAGCAGACTCTGTAGGCTTTGTTTTTTCATATGTTCCTCCCGGATGAAGCCATTGTCCTGATGAGCAAAAATGGGAGTTGACTTGTTGAAAGGGTTGATTCTCCCCTACTTGGGGGTAAACATAAGGCATGTGTGAGGGTTAGTGGCATGACTAACATGTGACAAGTCCAGGTTGTGCACGTGTGTGTAGGCATTGGTTCTTTACCCCCAGTCTATGGGAAGTTTCCAGCATGCGACTTTTCTTACCAGAAGCGAATAGCACAACTTCTGTCTTCTCTGATGCTTCCCTCCTCAAGGCTCCCCCGCCCCTCCAGAATTCTCATCCATCTTATTGCAGTTGTACCCAAACGCCTCCAATAAAAGTTGACCTTAATTATTGGAGAAAACTAAATGCAGGCCATCCCGGGCAGGACACAAGCTGGAGGTGAGCTCTCCAACATGAAGACCAGTGATGGACCAGAGAATGGAAAAAGATCAGAAAAGCCGTCAATGAGATCAGTACTGGCCTAGCATTATTGGTGCACAGGTGAGGGGCTTTTCTTCCCTCTTTTTTTTCTGGACAGTTCTAATAGTGCTTGTAGCCTGTAATTATCCCAAGTCCTATCCTGACCCAGAAATGAGGACAGGAGGCAGGAGAGGAGAATCCATGCAAAGGGAAGCTAAATTATGGGAAGAAAGAGAGGGGAACTATAAATGGAATTGATGGAAATAGTAAAGTTTTATCAATAGCCCTTTTCCTAGATGGAAACGTATCTATTTATATTTCTGTCTACTGGGGCGCCTGGATGGCTGTTGGTTAAGCATCCAACTTCCGCTCAGGCCATGGTCTCACAATTCGTGGGTTCGAGCCCCGCATCAAGCTCTGTGCTGACAGCTCAGAGCCTGGAGCCTGCTTCTCATTCTGTGTCTCCCTCTCTCTCTGCCCTTTTCTTGCTTGCTTTCCCTCTCTCTCTCTCAAAAATAAATAAACATTAAAAAATTATATTTCTGTCTACCTAGCTGTACATCTGTGCACTCCTCCATCCATCCATCCATCCATCCTGTCTTTTTTGGAAAGAATTTACATTAGTTTCCAAGGATAAATTGTATATGATGATATAATCTAAACTATAATTGGCTAGAATAACAAAGAAATACTAGGATGGGGACAAAATGGAGCCAAGAGTCGGGCTGACCCCACACACCTGCTGGGTTGGATCTTGGTGCTTCTCTAAGAGGTGGCCTGTGACAAAAAGAGGCAGGGACACCCATACCCAGAGGGGGCATCTTGCTAACCCCGGGGCTCTGGCCTGTGACTTGTATCTTTCTCTTCAGATCCGCCTTTCTGGTTGTGTGTGGCTTGGACTAAGCACACCCAGCTGGGTTCCGTGTGGTGGACTCTGCGGAGCAGGTGGCCAGGAGCAGGCAGAACTACGTATGTGTGACCTTGAGTGTCGTAGATGTTAAAACCCCAATGCAAATACTGCTTCACTTGCAGAAGGCACACGGACAGAAAGAACCCGCTCAGCTATAGAAAATACATTGTCGGAAGTTATAAAACACTAATTTTTTTCAGAGCTCAAAAAATATCAAATTTTAAAATCTTTTTTTGAGTTAAGAAAAAAGGAAAGGATTTAAAATGATACCGACAGGCCCTGTGAGATTCTTTTCTTATCTGACATCTCCCTCTACTGACTGTACCATCTCTGTCTTTCCCCTGGCAACCCAGCAGGGACGTCCTTTGAAAGCGAGGTGCCTCTGAGTCCTTGCTCACAGATTGGAGGGGGCCAGTGGGGAGATTATAGGATCTGCTTGGGACTTGGGGGATTGGGCCATCTGAGTGACGTCAGCAATAGGATGCAGGTCTCGAGCTCAGAAGAGAAGCCTCGGACAATGAGAGGGGCAGCAGACTGTTCTGGGGAGAGGACGAAAGATGAGAGGAGGAGAAGGGGCGCCCTCGCCTTGAGCCCCTCAGACATCAAGGTCAGGCAGATGAGTAGGAGGAAAACAGCGTAAATTCACTTGTTCATTCCTCTGGAGGCTTTTTATTTTAACCGCACTTCCTCCTGCACAGAGGCCATCCATCTTTGACTTGTATCATCTCAGTGTTGGGAAACTCACCCCTTCATCGTCGAGAACTGTTCCACCATGTTTATTGTTAGAAAGCTACCACTTAAGAAGAGCTGGAGTCTGTTCCCCCGTGTTTCCAGCATTTTTATCATTCTGTGTGATCCAAACTCTCCCCTCGCTAGTTTACCCAACAAATGCTTCCCTGCGAGAATCCCCTGAGAGAAAGCTGGTTAAATGGGTCATTTACCCAATTCGAAGTCTATTCTCTTCCCTCCCCCTCCCTGCTACCCTACCTTCAAATCTGTGTCTTACTCCCCTTCCTCCTCAGCCTCCAGCCTATGAAACAATTCAGGGAGGCTTTCTAGGAAGTAAGTACTTCACAGGCACGATCTCCTTAGACGTGGCATCAACTGAGTGAGCCAGACATCACCAGTATCCACATTTACAGACGATGAAACGGAGGCTCCGGAAGATGTGTAGCTTGCACAGAGCCATATGGCAAGTGTGTGGATGAGCCCAGCTTAGAATCTGCGTCTGCCCATTATCAGAGCTTGGGCCTCTTAAATCAATGTGATTCTTCCTATTTTGTCCATAGACAACATGGAGCACATGAAAAAACCCCACATCGGTGTTCACTGGGCTGGGCCAAATTGTGATAATACCTTCTTGAAAATTGGCAGTTGGGACCATGGGGTCATGGGGCTCATAGATGAAACAAGTAAGACTTAGGCTCTGGGCCCAAATCTCTTCCCTGTTGACCTGCTGACTCTTCCTCATCTAAGCGCCAGCATCTGGAGACAACTCTCCTTCAGATTTTGTTCCCTCCACTTAGCAGTTCCCACAGTGACCTCTTTCCGACTCCGCCTGCAGCGCCACCGCCCTTCAGCCTCCTCCGGGAAGCCCTCCAGCCGTATGGGGCTCCTGCTGTCCTTCAGGTGGGGGGGCTGCAGCTCCCATAGTTCTGTTCTGGATTTCCTCAGAGGGCAGCAGACTCCTGCTGGCCATATATTGGGTGTCACTGGCTCCCCACTAACCACTGTGTAACCTGAGGTGAATTACTTAACTCCTCTGAGGCTCGTGTTTCTTATTGTTAAAAGGGAGGAAGTACCTGACATAGTAGGTACAATGTAGTAAGTTGTGTCGTTGAGAACGTAAGTGAAATATTTAATACAGTGCCTGCCCCACATCGTAGCTACTCCAAAGTCACTGTTGTTCTCAGCGTGGCGGGGAAATTGAAAAATCGGTAATTATCGTTTGTACCTGGAGAAGATGAACAATTAGAAGAAAGAGAGGCAGCATCCGGAAAGCAAAGTCATGGGTGTGAGAAAGCAAAATAGAATGTGATTTCATGGAAGCCGTAGAAAGAGTATTAGTCTCACTTCCTGTTCCCTAGTGGGCTTTCCTGCGGCAAAGAGAGGCACGGGACTTCCAAGTCTTGTTTCTGTAGAAGAGTGGAGATAGAGACGGAGGGCAGAGAAACAGAGCAAGGTCTTAAGAAAGGCAGTTATTGACGACTCTCAGGCTTGGCAGGAAGAGAAGGAGGAGGGGGGCAGCAACCTAAGGCCAGTGGGTTCTGTCAAACCAGTCATTGCTAAGAGCCCCCCCCGCCCCCCGAGTCAAAGGCTGAGGGAGCATCTGAGTGAGGGATGAGTGAGTGGGGAGGCCTGGGGTCTCACTGAGTGATTGTGATCGTGCTGACATGGTTAGTCTGCCACGTACGCCTCGTTAGTGATGGGGGGAGCAGAGCTGGGAGGATGATACAGTATTTTCAGCCCCCCACCCGCCCACACTCTAACCGAGAACATCAGGTAAAAACTCTTTCACCTGCTGCCATCTGTGGCTCTCTAAACGGCCAAGCTTTTTCTGAGGTGCCCTCCGGTTGCATGTGATCTGAAATAAGGTGCCAGTCAGTGAAGACTCCGGAGCATTAGTTCTTGGTTTGAAGCTGGTCATGGAGGATTTAAGGACGGGTAAATATGAGTCTGAAAATCTAAGTCCACTCGGGAGCGTCTCCTGAAATTCATTTGCTCACGTCGACTGAGGCTGGATGAACACCTCTTTATTGGTTCCCCTCAGCTCACTACCTAGAGCCAGAGCCCCCCTCCTTGAATGCCGTTGATGGCAGAAATGGTCTACGCTTTGCAGGGGCGGGTGGTGAGTGTCCAACTGGCCAATGACTGAAGATCAGGGCTTGTTACACTGTAATGCGCATCAATATCGCCCCTGGGGATCTTGCCAACATGAGGTTTCTGCCTCAATTAATGGGGCTGGGGTGGGGGCGGGGATGCTGAGAGACTATTTTTAACAAGCTTCCAGGGGTGCTGGTACTTAGCTCCGAACACCAGCATGAAGGCCCATGTTTTGAGAAGCAAGACTTTGGCGTATCTGATAGGTTTGCCCACACCCACCTTTGTGACATCCGATGGGTTCCTGCCACACTCCCGGGGTCAGTTCACCTCTGGAACGGCTTCCTCCCCTTTCCGCCCACCCGCCGCCACCACCACCACCTGACCAAAAAAAAAAATGCAATAAATAAAAATTCAGTTGATTAGAATTCTGTATTCACTGCTTAGAGGTAGCTTTGCTCTGTTTGCTTTGGGAGGAAAATGTGTTTTCTTCCTTTTTAGATCCCAGAATTCTTGATTTTTCTTCCCCTTAATGGTTTGGCACAAACCTACCTTTGTTGATTTGGTATTTCCTCTGTGGATAAACTTTCTGGCTTTGGAAAAAGCCTCCTTCTTTTATGAGGCACTTTTAACCTGCAGGATTTCCATTTAGCTTAATTGGCATATTTATGTATTGAGATGGGTACCTAGAGGGCTTGGGCCACAGCACTTTTGTATAAATCGAAAAAAATGAAATGAGCTGTTCTCACAGTTGTGTGCCCTTCAGTCATGGAGTGCGGTAAAAGGCTCATCATTTACAGGCTGTGAAAGCTTAGGAAGATCAATAGGCATAATGCAACCCGGAGTCATTTAAAAAAGCAAAACTCAGGATTTTCAAAGCCCAATTATTCCAGGAGCTTGGCCATTACTAATTCCCTGTTAAATCCTTCCCGGGCCCTCATTCCCTCGCCATGTTAAGGAATGGCCTTCGGAACCCCTGATGAATCGTCCTCCTGAGATGAAGCTGGAGAGCCTTGTCCTGAGGGTCGGACCATTTGTAAACTCTGAGCAGCTGACTGTTCCTGGCCGGCCCCTTCTGATCACAAGCCCCGCCACAGACTGTTACTTTCCAGGTCACTTCTGAAGCCTCACATGCTTTGAAGGCAAGCGTGGGAATTGATTCTTATTGGTTTAATATACCTATGGCTAATGGCTTATAGATTTTTATATAGTCTGGTCCCGCTAGGCATGTCTGTGAAGTCTCTATTAAGGGTGACAGAGGAGAGGGAAGGTCAAAGGACCTAGGAGGACATGTGCGTGGCTTTCCTCCAAGGCTGACTGAGCAACAGCTCCTTTGTGAAAATTCCAATGAACCCCTGAAAATTTGAGAAAGAGGAACCGTTAGGTGGATACCGGAGGAATTTGCCTTCTGGGCACAAGAATGCACATTTCACAAGAGGGCCAGGTGACATCAGGAGCGCAGAAGCCCTGCTTAATGAGTTCATGAAGACGGATAGAGGTGAGCCAGCTACGCTTGGAGGCTTTAGCTTCTGCCAGGAAGTCTAGAGGGAGCTGAGTGTGGTCCCCGAAACTGTGAATGTGACCTTATTTGGAAAAGAGGTCTTTGCGGATATAATTAAGTTAAGGATCTCTGGCTGAGACCATCCTGGATTAGCTGAATGGGCCCTACATTTAATAACAAGTGTCCTTCTAAGAAGAGGAGAAGACACAGAACGGGAAGGGCCATGTGAAGATGGAGACAGAGATTGAGGGATGCCTTGCAAGCCAACGAGCCCCAAGGGTCGCTGGAAGGCACCAGAAACCAGGCAAGAGGTGCTGAACGGATTCTCCCTAAGAGCCTCCAAAAGGGGGCAGTCCTGCCAGCAGCTTAGCTGTGAACTCCAGTCCTCTAGAACTGAAAGAGAATACCTTTGTGTTGTTTTAAGCCACCAGGTCTGTGGCGATTTGTTTCCACAGCCCCAAGAAACTAATGACTAACTGCTACCCAGGCTGCTGGCTCTGTCCTCCACAACCGCCATGGTGCTTGCTCCTCAAACTCAAGTGAACTCATACACACAAGCCCTTTGGGTTCCATTCCAAGCAGGATTTCTGGAACAGGAATTTTAAGTGAACTTGGGGTACCTGGGTGGCTCAGTCGGTTAAGCCTCCGACTTCGGCTCAGGTCATGATCTCACAGTTCGTGGGTCCGAGCCCACATCAAGCTCTGTGCTGACAGCTCAGAGCCTGGAGCCTGCTTTGGATTCTGTGTCTCCCTCTCTCTCTGCCCCTCCCCTGCTTGTGCTCTTGTCTCTTTCTTAAAAAGTGAATAAACATTAAAAAGTTTTTTAAATAAATAAAATGAATGCAAAACAATGCCCGAAGTAAGGGACAATAGGTATTTGAGACAACAAGAAATTAAAAAAACAGGCCAAAACTATGATATTTAAAATAGGAATATAATAAATGGAATAAATAATATGGCAGCTGCAGCTGAAGAATAAAGCAATGGATTTGATCAGTTTGTAACAAATACAGACAGTGGGATGCTAATCAGAACGTACAAAGAACCCGCACAAATTGAAAGTAACACCCCTTAACACTCCGGTTTTTAAGCCTGCAAAGGAGAGGAGCAGAAATTCCCAACATAAATAGAAAAAAGAAAAGGCCAATCAACATGAAAAAAAATCCAAGCTTCCTAGAAATAACATACATACAAGATAAAGCGGTAAAATACTGTTTTAATCCCAAATTGTAAAAAGTGTAAAGCAATTAAAATGATTAGTTTTCAATGTCTTTGATGAGTGTTTAAAGTTTTGTTTTTTTTTTTAATTTTGAGAGAGAGAGGATGAGCAGGGGAGGGGCAAAGAGAGGGAGAGAGAAAGAATCCCAAGCAGGCTCCGTGCTGTCACGTGGAGCCCGATGTGGGCATTGAACCTATGAACCATGAGATCATGACCGGAGCCAAAATCAAAAGTTGGATGTTTAATCAACTAGCCACCCAGGCACCCCAATGAGTGTTTAAATGGAATGATTACTGGCAGAGCCATGGGCTTCATGGGGGATACAGATCTTTGAGTCCTACCTGAAGCTGGGGTTTGGGAAGAAGACGGAGAAGAGCATGGGTGCACTGGGTGCTGGAGGTGAGGCCGGGCAGGGGGTGGGGCGGGCAGTGAGGCGGGCATGCTCTGCTCTTAGACCGTTGGCTCACAGCTTCTCTGGAGAACAGCTTTAAAACTGGAATCAAGATCCCTTTGGCCTACGTATAATCCAAGATCTGTACAGAGATGCGCGCAAAGACTTGTGACAGCCTCTGACTTCTGACCTCTGCTCTGTCAGGGGGCGTTTCCTTCCCCTGTTGTCCATTCTGGCCCTCAACAGCGAAGTCCCGTTTTGGGACTTCCTGTGACCTGTTCACTTCCTTCAGGCTCTGCTAAACTACACAACGAGTGGTGCTGTCTGGCCGCCATATTGCATAATGAGGCAAGCTTGCCGGGCCGGCCCTGGCCCAGGGCGATGAGGCATGAGGAAGGAAAATGTCAGCATTCCTAGTGCCAGAGAGTTGCCTCATCTGCCTGCCTGCTCTGGATCTTTTTTTTTTTTTTTTTATTCCAGGCTAGTGAAGCGTGTTCTATTAGTTTCAGTTGTACGATGTAGTGATTCGGCAGTTCTGTACATTACTCTGTTCATCATGATTAGCATACTCTTCATCCCCTTCACCTATTTCACCAGCCACCCACCCACGTCCCCTCTGGAAACTACTAGTTTGTTCTTTGTATTTAAGAGTCTAGATTTTTGTCTCTTTCTTTGTTCATGGGTTTTGTTTCTGAAATCCCACATAGGAGTGAAATCATACAGCATCTGTCTTTCCCTAACTTATTTCACTTAGCATTATATTCTGTAGATCTATCCATGCCTCTTGCAAATGGCAAGATTGCATTCTTTTATACGGCTGAGTAATATTCCATTGCATACGTGTGTGTGTGTGTGTGTGTGTGTGTGTGTGTGTGTGTGTGTGTACCACGCCTTCTTTATCCATTCATCTTTCAGTGGACACTTGGGTTGCTTTCATAATTTGGCTATTGTAAATAATGCCGCAGTAAATCTGTGGGTTCATATATCTTTGAAAATTACTGTTTTCCTGTTCTTTGCGTAAATACCTACTTGTGGAATTACTGGGTCTTATGGTAGTTCTATTGGTAACGTTTTGAGGCGTGGCCATGCTCCTTCCCACACAGCGGCTGCACCAGTTTGCATTCCCACCAACAGTGCATGAGGGTTTCTTGTCCTCCGCGTCCTCACCAACACTTGTTTCTTGTGTTTTTGATTTTAACCATTCTGCCAGGTGTGAGGAGATTCTCCCTGGGGTTTTGATTGGCATCTTCCTGATGATTAGTGGTGTTGAGTATCTCTTCATGTGTTTGTTGGCCATCTGTATGTCTTTGCTGGAGAAATGTCTGTTCATGTCTTCTGCCCATTTTTTAATTGGATTCTTTGGTTTTTGTTGAGTTGTTCCTAGTTGAGTTGTAGCAGTTCTTTATACATTTTGGATACTAACCCTTTACTGGATATGTCATTTGCAAATATTTTTCTCCCGTTCAGTAGGTTGTCTTTTAGTTTTGTTGTTTCCTTTGCTGTGAGGAAGTTTTTATTTTCATATAGCCTCAATAGTTGTTTGTTTGTTTGCTTTTGTTTCCCTTGCCTCAGGAGACATATCCAGAAAGAGGTTGTTATGGCCAATGTGAAGGAGATTACTGCCTGCACTTCTTCTAGGACTTTAATGGTTTCGGGCTTCATATTCAGGTCCTTAATCTATTTCGAGTTTAGTTTTGTACATGGCGTAAGAAGGTGGTCCAGTTTCACTCTTGTGCATATAGCTGTCCAGTTTACCCAACACCTTTGTTGTAGAGACTGGCTTTTTCCTATTGTGTATTCTTCTCTTTTTAATGTTTATTAGAGAGAGACAGAGACAGGGGGAGAGAGCTTGAGCAGGAGAGGGGCAGAGAGAGAGGGAGACACAGAATCCAAAGCAGGCTCCAGGCTCTTAGCTGTCAGCGCAGAGCCCGATGCAGGGCTCAAACTCACATATCGTGAGATCATGACCTGAGCTGAAGTTGGACGCTTAACTGCCTGAGCCACCCAGGTGCCCCTCCCATTGCATTGATCAATGTGTCTTTGTGCCAGGACCATACTGTTTCAATTACTACAGCTTTGTAGTATATCTTGAAATCTGGGATTGTGATACCTCCAATTTGTTGTCCTTCAGGACTTCTTTGGATATTCAGGGTCTGTTGTGGTTCCCTATAGACTTTATGATTATTTGTTCTGGTTCTGTAAAAAATACTGTTGGTATTTTGATAGGAATTGCATTGAACCTGTAAATTGCTTTTTGTAGTGTGGACATTTTAACAATATTTGTTTTTCCAGTCCATGAGCATGGAATACCTTTCCATTTATTAGTATCGTCTTCAGTTTCTTTCATCAATCAATGTTTTCAGAGCCCAGTATAATGTTTTCAGAGTTTCTTTCATCAGTGTTTTCACCTCCTTGGTTAAATTTATTCCTAGGTGTTTTGTTATTTTTGGTGCAATTATAAATGGGATTGTTTTCCTAATTTCTCTTTCTGCTACTTCATTATTAGCATATAGAAATGCAACAGATTTCTATATATTGACTTTTGCATCATACTGCCTTACTGAATTTATTTATCAGGTCTGGATCTTTCTTAATACCAAAGAATACACCCCTCCTGGGTTTAAGTCGCTCAGATCAGGTCTGTGAGTAATGGCAGTCAAATGCAATTAAACGTTTAATAAAGTTTTTGAGCTTAGTTAGCTCTGTTCACTAGCACACGTGCCATAAATTTCTCTTAGGTTGCAGGCATTTGGATAACATCCATTTCCTGAAACGCTGTGAAACCTACATTAATCATCAAGTAGTTTGTTTTCTGGTGTAAATGTTTCGGATCCAGCCGTGCTGTGGCCGCTCTGGAGCAGGCGGGTGATGGTGCGTGGAGAGGCCTTACCCAAGTAACACACACGGGTGAGCAGATGTGTGCGGTCAAATGGGAAGAGCATCTGTAAAATACATTTCCTCTAGCTCTCCGTGTGTAAGTCAGCCTCCCCCTCATGACTCTTAGCAGCCTCCTGGCTCATGTGGAGGAGCTGGTAAGAGATGAGTCTAACGCCAGTGGCCAAATGCGTGTGTTGCCTGAACGGAAGAGGGAAAGCAGGTGGCCCTGAGGAGGGGGACGTGTGTGAAGCGCTTTCCGTGACACCAGGAAGACTCTTGCCGCCTCTCAGACATCTCAGGCCGGTGCCTAGACTTCCTTCCATGGATTTTTGTCACTTTACTTAGATCCTTGGTGAGAAGAGACTAGAAGGAAAAGGATCGAATTGCTGAGAAGAGCCAGGGAGAATAAGTTCTTTATTAGAACGCACTCCGGAGGTCTGAGGAATTTGGAAGGGACAGTACTTCTAATCAAAAAGCTGTAGCTCCGGAATTCGTGCTTACGAATCTTACATGTCCCCCTTGACATCATCAGAACCCCATTACCCAGATCTCTTCCACTGGGGGGGCTCCCCACTCCCACCCCCCCGTCGTCAGGAATGTTTACAGAATCAAGTTTATTAACATAGTCTATATTTAAAGCTTCCTTACAACTTGGCCTAGCAGGCTCTCTTAGGCCTCAGAGATTCCTCTCTTGTCTTTGGGGACATTATCTGAGAAAATGAGATGTTTTGTTTCCATGTTTCTTTTATCTACCAACAACTCCCTGGACATGGTCAAGTTGTATATTACAGTGGAGCTTTCTTACAGACTGATTCTTCGTATGGCACAGAGCCAGCCCCTTTCTTCTGCAAATTTTACCCGTTTTCCTAATGCTAAGTTATCAACATTCTTATATAAAGGCAGCGTGAAAATACATTTAGAGCTTGTGAAACTCTGTTAGATGTCTTTGGTTCTTATTTAGGCATAAATGTCACTGGGGAGTAAAGGGGCTTTATTGGTGATGTAAACTTTAGTTGTAATTCCTGAAACAGAGTCAATAGAAACTTAGAAGGAAGAACATGAGTGCCTGAAAAGAGGAGGACCTGGGAGGAGGGAAGGAGGTGACCGGGACCACCAGAGAGGCTGGCATAAGAGGGACAAGGCAACGGCGTGGTGGCGCTCTGGCACGTGGCCGTTTTATGTCATCTCGTTTCTCGACTCACATGAAATATAAAGTTGGTCTGAATGATCCATCAAGGTCATTTGTAAGTGTTAAGGCTTTAAGAAGAGTCCGTCTCTGGTCTCGTTCCCACACTATTGGATATGCAGAAAAATTATTTTTTACTGAAAAAGTACGAGAGGGTAATTTTCTTATAGCTCAACTCTTCTGAGTCTAAAAGAAGGCAATGAGAATTGCATAAGCAAGTATGTTATGAAATGGGCATGGATGACAAGACTTCGTAGGGACGGCTAGTGGGAAGAGGGAGGGAAGAAAGAAATGGAACTTAACAGATCTGTGTTTTCATTACTGAAGATTCAGTGCAAAAGCAAAGGGCAAAGAATAGCCAGGACGCTTCTGAAGAAGCACAAGATGGCAGGAGGCGCTCCGTCATGTATCAAGACGAATTATTGTGCCGTAGATACAGGACAGTGAGGTACTTGTGCGGGGATGGATGAGCAGACAATGGCACGAAGTAGAAAACCAGACATGGACTCATACATAAGTTAACAGTTAATTTATAACTAAAGAACCACTGAAAAGTCATAGGGGAAGAATGTCTTTTTAAACAAATGGTGCTGGAACAATTCAATGTCCTCAAATGAGAAAAGGAGCAGGGAGAGAAGGAAGGAGGGAGGGAGGGAAGAAGAGGTGTTGATTTTTTCCTCAAACCATCCATAAAAATCAGCTCTAGGGAGTGAAATCTCTAACTGTGAAAGGCAAAACCAATCTTTTGCAAGATAATATACTGGAATATCTTCACAGTCTGAGCGTATGATATTAAACAGAACACAGAAAGCGCGATTGTGGGAATACATTAATACATTGGACAATATTGAAATTAAAACATTGGCTCACCAAAGGATAACATTAAAGACTGAATGTGCAAACCATCGAGTGGGAAAAGATACATGCAACACCCTATTCAGAATCAGTGAAGGGTTCGTACAAGCAATAAAACAACTCTATAGAAAACATGGGCAAAAGACTTAAGCACTTCACGAGTGAGGTACCCGCCTTTATTAATACAGGGGCCACATAAAGCAAAGCCACCATTTCAGTGCTCAGCCTCTAGATTGGCTAAATTTAAAAGCTCTAGGGGCCCCTGGGTGGCCCAGTGGGTTGAGCTTCCGACTCTTGATTTCGGATCAGGTCATGATCTCACAGTTGTAAGATCGAGCTCCGTGTTGGGCTCTGTGCCGCCAGCATGGAGCCTGCTTGGGATTCTCTCGCCTCCCCTCTGTCCCCCTCCCCTGTTCATGTGCATGCATCCTCTCTTTCAAACAAACTTTAAAAAAACAAAAATAAAAGTCTAACATTGTCACGTGTGGGTAAGAGCATAGGGCACTGAAGGAGGTTTCACACGCCTTGTTGACGGGAGTATAAATTTGCATTTCCACGCTGGAAAGTAGTTTGACACTATTCAGTAAAGCTTCAAATATGCATCCTCTTGATCCAGCGCTCTCACTTCTAGATACAAACTCTAGAAGACGCCTGCGTAAGCACTTCAGGGGATGTGTAGAAGACTACGTAGAGCACCATTATTCAGAATTGCAAAATTAGAAAAAAACGACCCTCAAAATAACGTTGGTAAGTCGTGAAATGTTTACGCAGCGGTTTTTTCCGTCTAGCAATGAAAGTCAAACAACAGGTGTTGGCGAGGATGCGGAGAAAGGGGAGCCCTCTGGCACTGTTGGTGGGAATGCAGACTGGTGCAGCCGCTCTGGAAAACAGCCTGGACGTTCTTCAAAAGGTTAAATGTAGAATCACTCAGTGATCCAGCAATCACACTACTAGGCATTTACCCAAAGAGTACAAAAACACTAATTCAAACAGATACATGCATCGTAATGTTTATTGCAGCATTTTCTACAGTAGCCAAAGTATGGCGACAGACCAAGTGTTCACTGATTGAAGAATGGATGAAGAAGATATGGTACATGCAGATACGATGGAATACTACTCGGCCTTCAAAAAGAATGAAATCTTGCCATTTGCAACAACATGGATGAAGCTAGAGAGTATTATGTGAAGCAAAATAAGTCAGAGAAAAACAAATACTATATGATTTCACTCATATGTAGAATTTAAGAAACAAACAAGCAAAGAGGAAAAAAAGAGAGAGAGGCAAACCAAGAAATGGATTCTTAACTGTATAGAACAAACTGATGCTTACCAGAAGGGAGGTGGGGGGGTGAAATACATGATAGGGATTAAACACCTGTTGTGCTGAGTGCCAGGTGCTGTATGCAAGTGCTGAATCACTCTATTGTACCCCCGGAACTAATATCAAACTCTATGTTAACTAACTGGACTGTAAACAAAAGCTTAAAAAGATAAACCACAGTGGCAAACAACTCTATGAATAAATCCTTTTTTTTTTTTAATGTTGGGCAAAGGAAAGTGGACCTGAAATGAATCTTGTCTTACTCCATTCGGGCAGCTATAACAAAAGACACAGACTGGGCGGATTATGAGAAGCAGGAATTCATTTCCCACAGTCTGGAAGCTGGCAGTGTACGATCAGGGTGTCCACACTGCCCAGATGCCCCCCCTGGACAACAGCGATTGGGTCAAGTCATCGTGCATGGAACGGATATTTGATTTTCATAAAACTTGTATTTCATACAAAATATTCAACTTACGTCAGTTCGTCTCTGCAAGAGGAGACGTGACTAAGAATGTTCAGAGCAGCACTGTTTAGAATAGCACAAGACGTGTTCAGAGGTGCACACTTACAGGGTGAGAGTGTAAAGACAAGTCAGGAAGGGGTGAGCACGGGGGGGGAGGGCCTGACGTGCCCTAACCCCACTCTGGCCTCACCTGGGAGGTAAGTCAAATGTCAGGAAATCTCGTTCCCCAACAACGCTCAGTCATTACTTTCTAGAATTATAGCATCTCAGGATTGGAAGGGACCTTAAAGATCACTAAGCAAAACCGCCCTTTGAGTTTTTTCTTATTTCAAGTTTTATTATATCTTGAGACTGGTGAGGATTGCCAAACTTTTTATTGTACCAGGTAGAGAATATTTTAAAAACTACTGCTGTTTATCATTACATTAGTTCATAAAAGATGGTATTGTATCCTTATAAAGTAAGGTAAAGTAAGAAGCAAAAAGTATCAGAATAAATAATAGTCCTTTAAATGGAATACGTTAATAAGATTAATGATGCATCTTCTTGTATCTTTCTAGGGACTTTATAAAAATTTTATACTTGACTGTTGCCCATATCTAGATTAGCATATGGTGAACCTTGACCTCCTCTAGCACCCACCTAATACTCGAGTTCTTCCCCCAAGCCCTGGAAAGTGTAGCTAGAACCCATCCATGATTGAAGATTTGATGAATGAGAACTCACTCCTTCCTAATGATACGTCTTCATCTCTGAACATCTGTGACTATTTGAATGTTCTGTTTGTGGAACCAAATTCCAGCTCTTTCTCTTTCCTTACTGGTCCTAGACAAGCAACTGCACATTCTGACCAGACCGCACAGTATCTTATTGGCAGCCTGGAGATTTGAGTAGCATACTTCCTCCCCCTATGACTCCCGTTCCCCCTCATCTTTAAACATGCCCAGGTCTTATGTGGTTCCTGTACAATATATCCCAAGCCCTCAGCATCTTTGTCATTCTTCTTAGAGTGTTCCAGTTTGTCTGTTAAAAAAAAGAAAATACGGGGGCACCTGGGTGGCTCAGTCGGTTAAGCGTCCGACTTCGGCTCAGGTCATGATCTCACAGTCTGTGAGTTCGAGCCCCGGGTCAGGCTCTGTGCTGACAGCTACCTCAGAGCCTGAGCCTGCTTGTGATTCTGTGTCTCCCTCTCTCTCTGACCCTCCCCTGCTCATGGTGTCTCTCTCTGTCTCTCAAAAGTAAAAAAAAAAATTTAGAAAAAATACGGCATTCCAAACTAATTTTAAGTTTCCCAGGAGTCCGTCTTGCCCAGAGCAGAGAAAACCCATCTTATTCTAGATATTAGACCTCATTCAATGCAGCCTAAAATCCCCCCAAATTAGCCCTCCATTTCTTATTAGCACATTTGATGAAAACAAATTGATATGCCAGTGTGGGTCTAAAAATTGGCTGATCATAAAAAGAAGGGTAGGGTAACATATCTTAAAATTTGGAAGATTTGATAATGGCCAGTTATTTGTTTTTAAGTGCTCTGAACTCACCTAATTTGTGCTTAGCCTACCTCTCTTCACTTGTTAGAAATACACCACCATTAGTGCAGTCTTCCAGCGTCTTTCAGGGGCTCACATGTGGTCCTGGTGTGGAAGTCCAGGGTAGCGCTCAGGAGGAGAGAGACATTACCCAGCGCCACTAGTGCGTGGTGACGACGCACCGGCTCCACCTCCTGGCACAGGGCTCTGACGGCTTGTCCCGGCGGGCTGACCGCTCTGTCGCAGGCACGCAGCTTCCCAGTCTGGTATTCGCAGAACTTTTTCTCTTCTTAGAAAATTAGAATGCTATGGATTTTACATGTAGAGTCTCCTGTTACTCGTGTTACCCATTAGGCTACAAAAGTACCACCAGGAGCAGTTCAAGATCTCAGGAAACTACCCCTATGTTTACCCGGGCCAGCACGCAGGCATGCGCACACACACACACACACACACACACGTGAAATGATTAAATATCCTCATCTGTCTTGGCTTGATGAGAAAGCAAGACAATATACAAAGCAATTAAACTCTAAATAATAAAAAGAACAACTTGCATTTCTTTGTGTGTGAGTGTATGTGTGTGTGTGTATATATATACATACATATATAATCCCAGCTTCTAATAATTTGCAATATGTAGGTATCTCCTTATATACATATATTCAATTTTATATGTGAAAGAAATTCACTCAATAGGAATTCACATGCATTTTACAGACAGAGAGTATGAAATACAGGATTTCTTTCTTCATATTTCAAAAAGAACAGAAAAACATTTGTTTTCATTAAATATTTTCTAGCCTATATAACAAGGCAAAAATATACTTGCATTACATAAACTTCATTTTATGTAATAGGAATATGATATTGATGTTTGTATCACTTACAATTACCAAAGTGCATCCTTTCTTTCAGTCCTGTAACTCTTAAGAATCACCTTCTCCAGCATTCTCCATCGCCCTGTGGAACGCCCTCTGGGTGTTTTTGTACTTCTAGAGCCACGAAACCGCAATGGTGGGAGAAAGCCTGAAAATAGGAAATGCCAGAGGTATTTGCATTCCCACGCCATTCCAAACCAGTCCTTTCCCCTAACAGACACCACGCACCTGCAGTCGGTGGGCATGTCCTATACACACCCAGCCCTGCTGTAGACCCTAGAAAGTTCATTGTGACAAAGACATCCCTTCCCTCATGTGGCTTGCATTTTAGCGTGGGAAACGGACACTCGCAGAGTAAATACAAACGACTTTCAGGGAAGGGTCAGAACTATGAGGAAAATGAGACGGGGCACAGGACGGAGAATAGTGAGGGGTATTGAGGGAGAATGCTATGGAGGTTTTACAGCTGCTGTGTTTTGTTATTCCGATGATGGGGATTTGCTGGCTTTCATCAGTTGCCACGTCCTCCCTCTTCCTCCTCCACCTCTGGAGGGAGAAGAAAGGCAGGGAAAAGCAGAGGGCTGAGCGTCATTTCCGGGACAGAGGGAGACTCGTCTGTTCTCTGGTTGGAGAAATCAAGGGAGGAGGAAGGAGATTCCCCAGAAGTAGTTCTGGCTGCAGCTGCTGACGGAGAGCATGAACCCCAGGAAGAGAAGATGGTAACGAAATTGTAGAGCTTGGGAAGTGCGACGAGAAGGGACGAGGAGAGGCAGAAGTGTAGGGCAGGGTGGCAGGGAGGGCGAGGAGGAAAAAGGAGTGTTGGGTCTGGTACGGAACCGTTCCTCCGTGAACTTGAGACTGGCGAGCTTGAATGACCTTTTGCTTCCTTCGTGTGTCCAATGTGCAACAGACCCATTAAAGAGATGTTGGACCGAGGATTATGAACTTAGGGTCTTGGAATCTCCAAGATGAGCCTGGGTGGAATTGAAGAGGTTCGTGGACTGGTTTAAAAAAAAAAAAAAAAGGAAGGAAGGGTAAAAGAAAAAAGAAAATACATCTTTATTTTTGCCAAATTCTAACTAAAAGGAGGCAGTTTCATCAAACATGATTGCCGGCTACCAACATCACATTAGAGGTGTTGCAGATTCTCTTGAGATATCATTTTTGCTCACTGCTATTTCAGAAGCGCACTGGACATGCGGTCCATCCCTGGACCTCACTCTTTAGTGCATTAGGAAGCACATGCATTACTGTATCTCACAGTTTCGTAAATGTCCTGATGATAACTGCGTTTCTATATAATTGGTTTCCTCCGTAATCCTATGACTTCTAGTTTATGCATTTACCAGCAGGGTGCTGAGGAGTTCAGAAGTCTCCGGGCACTGCCAAAGGGGCTAAGAAGCCCTGTGTTAAACTCTGTTGAGAGTTTCATTGGGAAGAACCAAACCTTCAAGGCGGTCCATGACAGAGGAGCCTGCAGAATTGCTTCAGAACAGACAGGACCACATTCACGCCTTCGCTCTGTGGCTCCAGGCACTCGACTTTAGGAGAGATTAATAATAATCGCCACTCTTCTGTCGAGCTTGCCGCGGATCCTGGGGAGTCAGTCGCGGTGGGTCTGGGTTCCGCCGGGCAGTTCACGGGGGATAGCGCCACCTGGCGGCAGATGCTCTTCCTCGGCCGCACACTGCCGTTTGTCTAGCGGTTGGGAACGGTCAGGACAGTCAGTGCGTCAGTGCGTGGCTCTCACCTGTGTGCCTCGCCTCTGTCCAGTCTTGCCAGTTCCCGGTCTAACAGAGGCAGTGCACGGTAATACTCGAGCGAGGTTCTGCAGAATCACGGTTTATGTCTCCTCTTTAGAAACACTGAGGCGGGGGAGGGGGGCAGTGATTGGCAGTATTTGAATTCCACTTCTCACAAGGCTTCAATAACACGGAGGGTCTCTCTCCCATCAAAAAAGCATTTTCGTTTGTGATGGTGGCTGGTGCATTTCAAATGCAAGGTACACGGAGGTGGGAGGGAGATGGGGGAAGTCCATTTCTGCCTGTCCAGAGATTTCAGGTGGCATTGACCTCAGTGGGCTCTGGCTTTGTGACATACCGACCCTGGACCTCCCTCCCTGGTTTGGCCAACTTGTCCTTAAATCATCCCTTGTGATGCTGGCCCTGCACCTGCTGCCGCTTCTTCTCCCCACCTCCCTGCGCCCTTGTCCTGACTTCCCTTCTCCCTCCCGGGTCCTAGCCTCCATCCTTCCCTCTGGGATTATCAGGACAGCTTCCCAGCTGCTTTCTATTCATCCGTGTGGTTCCTTAGTTCATTCTCCACAGGGCGGATCAGATGATCCAGCAAAGACGCAAGTCCACTCCTCTGTTCAAAATCCTTCTCACTCAGAGCAAAAATACAGAGCCTCACACCACCCTACAGGGTCCTGTAATCAGGTCTGCAGACAACTCTCTGATCTCATCTCCTCTTACAGTAACTCTCATCAACAACCCTGGCCTCCTGGTAGTTTCCCAGGCAAGTGCATCATGCTTCTTCTGCCTTAGGACATTTGCACCTGCTGTTCCTCCTGCCTTAAACAGAGTACCTCCAGGTACCAACAAGGCTCATTCTCTCCCTTCTTTCACAAGGCCAGAGGCTCATACCCTTTCTTTATTTCATGTTCCTCCATAGCGTTTATCACTTTTGTTGCCGTCCTCCTCCTGCCAGGACATGATTTCCATGAGAGCAGTGACTACCGTCTCTTCAGGTGATTGTAGCATCGCTGTGTCTACACAGTGTCACCCACAGAGCAGAAAATCCAACATCCGTTGGACTAAAGGCTCCGATTTCCTGCCATCAGGAAATTACACTCCACCTTGTGGATGGACCGTGTTTCACTGCTGGCCGCGAGATCTGTCCCCCGCCACCAGCCCCGGACTCACCAAAAGCAAAACTCCAAGAAGCAGAGTGGTCCAAATCTACTTTTCATGTCAACCATGAATACCAACCTCGGGACACAAGGATCACTCAGTCACAAGTTTTGGCTGAATACCCGGGAAAGTAAGAGCATACAAATTGACAGCACTTGTATAGGAAGGCTGTGTTTTCGTTTCTCCTCATGACCGTTTTGAAAATGCCAGTGCTACAGGCGCCTGGGTGGCTCAGTCGGTCAAGCATCTGACTTCGGCTCAGGTCATGATCTCGGGGTTCGTGGGTTCGAGCCCCACGTCAGGCTCTGTGCTGACAGCTCAGAGCCTGGAGCCTGCTTCTGATTCTGTCTGTCTGTTTCTCTTTCTCTCTCTCAAATATAAATAAATATTTTTTAAATGCCAGTGCTTAGACCCCTCTACTTAGGAATTCTGATCCCTTTAAGTCTGAGCTGGGAGATGAGGGGCAGGGGGATGGCCAGGCTTGGGGTAGTTTTAAAAAGCTACCAGGTGATTGTAAGGTACAGCCAAGGCTGAGAACCACTAGCTGAGTCCTTTATGACGGACAGAGCATAACCCTCCATTGCTGTTCTTGCTTCTCACAAGTCCGTGTGATGATGGGAGGAGGGGCTTGGCAGGTGGTCTGGTTCCCATTTTATAGGAGATCCAAGATCATAACTGACTGGGCCGGCTAGGAAGTGTAAGAGCTAGGATTTGAATCCGGTTCTGGCCCCAGATCCAGGACTCTTTCCCACTAGAGGATAACAAAAGTCACCTCTACGTGACGGTGTGTAGGCATACATGACAACCTCTACTTTGCCTGGTAGTGTACTTCCCATTGCGTTTCCTTGTCTTCTCCTTTTATGCCCAGCACCCAGCACATTCTAGACCCTTCACAGATGAGTGAGCGAATGAGTGAATGAATGAATGAATGAATGAATGAAGCCATTGTGTCCTTGCTGTACTGTTCTCAGCAAACTCATTGTCGCTTCGGGTGTGCCCGTCCTGCCTCAGCGGGTTCGCTTCCTGGTCAAGCTAGACCCCAGGCTGCTTCTACTCCAGGAATGTGGGAGCTCACATCCTACCCAGGTCAGAGGACCCCTCTTTCCTTTCCTTTTCTCCAGAACATTTCTGCATCTGAAAGAGTGACTGAAAGCTCAGCATGAAGGAATTAAATCTGTGTCTGCTCAGAAATCCCAAACCAGCAGGCTTGTCCTGAGTAGGTCTCGGTGGAAAAATTAAGGATCCTCATTAAGACGTTGTCACCAGTTCCTTTCCAGATGAACCTAACGGTGCCCCACGAACTGGAAAGCACGCATCACCCCCAGTCACCGAGGTCACAGTCCTGTGAGGAGTGTGGGGCTGCAGCCTGGGACCCGGGGTTTCTCGGCTTCCGCACTGTTGACATTTGGGGCTGGGTAATCGGTTCTTTGTTGCGGGGCCGTTCTGGGCCCTGGAGGACTGTAGCAGCATCCCGGCTGCCAGATGCCAGCAGCTTCGGCTCCCCATGAGGCTAGCTTTGTGTCGACCTGGCGGGCCCGGCGCCCAGCTGTCTTGTCGGACATTATGCTGGGTGTTTTTGTGAGCATGGTTCGGGATGAGCGTGCCATTTAAATCAGTAGAGTTTGAGGAAATCAGATTGCCCTCTGTAATGTGGACAGGGCTCGTCCGATCCATCAAATGCCTGAGTAGAATGAAAGACTGGCCTCCCCGGAGCAAGAAGGGCTTCTGCCAGGAGGCAGCCTTTGCTCTTGAACTGCAGTGTCAGCTCCCCACTAGGTCAGCAGCCCCATGGGCTTTTGACTTGAACTAACAATTGGGAACTTGTCAGCTCCCATAATTGTGTGAGCCAGTTCTTTAAAATCAGTCTCTCTGGGGGCACCTGGGTGGCTCAGTGGGTTAAGCGTTCGACTTCAGCTCAGGTCATGATGTCACAGATCACGGGTGTGAGCCCCGTGTTGGGCTCTGTGCTGACAGCTCAGAGCCAGGAACCTGTTTCAGATTCTGTGTCTCCCTGTCTCTCTGCCCCTCCCCTGCTCATGCTCTGTCTCTCTTTCTCTCTCTCCTTCAGAATAAATAAACATTGAGAAAATTTTTTTAATTAAATCAGTCTTTCTGGACCCTTAAGTACAGAGAACAAACTAAGAGTTGATGGGGGGCGGGGGAGGGGACAAATGGGTGATGGGCATGGAAGAGGGCCCTTGTTGGGATGGGCACTGGATGTGGTATGTAAGCAATGGATCATGGGAATCTACCCCCAAAACCAAGAGCACACTGTATACACCATATGTTAGCTAACTTGACAATTAATTAGATAAAAAATTGTTTAATTACCATATGATTTAGCAAAAAAAAAAAACTTAAAATCAGCCTCTGTGATCGGTAAGATGTATATATAAACACATCTTACCAATTCTGTTTCTCTGGACAACTCTAATACAGCCCCAGGAGTAACAACTCAAAATGTCTCAAGATGTTGCCAAGTGACCTCCAGGGGCAGATGAGGCTGGCATTCCCTCACGGCAGAGTTTCTGGAGAGGCTGACCTGGATAGAATAGTCTAGAACCCACTGGAAGCCGAAATATCTTCAGGGACATGTTCTCTCTGTAGAATTTGGTTGGAGTTCTCTGTAATCTCTGGAATATCTTTAGGTGAAATGCATCAGCCCTCGCCTTGAGCCATTGAGTTCTCTTCTTTAGAAAAAACTATATTCTACTTGCCTGAAATTTACACCAAAGACAAATAAAAGAAAATCACCTTTGAATCCAGTCCTTACAAATGTTCTCATTAATAGGGCTCATTCTCAGTTACTTTATATTGAAAAATATAGTATTGCTTGGAGAAGATGAGCTGTTTACTAGCTCCATTAATGCAGACTGTGGATGCTGATCGAGGCGCCTGAAAGAATTTGTTTAAAAAAAAGCTATATATATATATATATATGTATATATATATATATATACACACATACATACATACATATAAGTAGAGAGAGAGACAGAACACAAGCAGGGGAGGGGCAGAGACAGAGGAGGAGACACAGAATCGGAAGCAGGCTTCAGGCTCCGAGCTGTCAGCACAGAGCCCAGTGTGGAGCTTGAACTCAGGAATGGTGAGATCATAACCTGAGCCGAAGTCGGAGGCTTAACCGACTGAGCCACCCAGGCGCCCCTGCATATTGTTTTAAATGTGGCTTTAAATATGTACATGTTGCTAAATACATGAGATGTTAATAGGAGACATGTGGCTAGTGCACCTGTATGCACACACAGTTAGCCAGCTGGCTCGGGGGCACTCTGGGGGGCTCTCATTGACACACGCAAGGAGCACCGAGCAGTGAGTATTCGGGCGTGGTTAGCATTCGCTAAGGCAGAAGGACCGGAAGTTCAACAATCCCCTCTTCCTTCTCCCTCGCTCCCTCCGCTTGTCTCCTTCGCCTTTTCTTCCCAGCCTCCTGTTCTGCTTCGCTCCCTGGTTTTGTCTCTTCTCTTTGCTTTGCTTTCTCTCCTTCCTCCGTCCTTATTCCTCTCAGGCATGTATCTTTCAAAGATTTCCATCCCCTTGGGCATAGATACTCCCTCTTTGTTCGCATATCAAATTCTGATGGAGGGGAGAGAAAGATCCAGAAAGGGGTGGGGAGCCAATTCTGAGACATGACCAGGGATATCGGTGCGGAGCCTATCCAGATGGACAGGGGCGGGGAAAAATCGTGCATTTCCAACCACAAATTCGGCAGAATAGCACCCACTGCCCCCCATCCACGTGAATCTCAAAACGGGGCTTCCCACTGCACAAGTTCAACAGAGCAAACAGGAAAAAAAACGAAAAGTAAAAGTTATGCCTTAGTTATTCCTTCCGTTGCAGGTGCAAATTTGCTGCAAGAGTCAGCATTTTTTCTTTTTACATCAGATTGATTTGCCTCCACTCCGGCTCACCAGAGGTGGTGACTGTTTGCTGCCAGGTCTAGAAAGGCCCCCCCTGTTCATGGGTCATGGAGTCCTCCAGGGCTCTTCGCCGCCTGTAAAACTGAGGAAGGGGGCCTTTAAGACTTTAGTTCATTGTGGGTGCCAAGGAAATGCCTGTCTCCCAAGCCCCATGACCTTCGAGGGGAGTCTAAGCTGCCCTGATCCCACCTCTACCCCCTTACAATCCCCAGCCCCCCAGCCTGCCCAACCTCTGCAGTGGGTTCCCTCCACTTTGACCATTCTTCCAGGATCTCCTCTTGTTCTCTCTTTTTCTTTTCCTTCCCTTCCCTTGCCTTCCTTCCCTTCCAGCCTCTCCTCTCCTCTTCTCGTTTCCCTTCCCTTTTCTTTCCTTGCTTTCTCCCTTCCTTCATTCTTTCTCTTCTTTCTTTCTTTCTTTTTTTCTTTCTTTCTTTTCTTTCCTTCTTTCTTTCTCCTTCCTCCCTCCCTTCCTCCCTCGCTTCCTTTGTCTGCACTGCTGAGGAGCATGGGGTGAGGAGAGGGGAAATGCCTCTCGTCCTTTGAGTCGGAGCCATGAGAATGAGGCCACACTCGTGCCCTAATAACTGATCCTCCAGAGCTTCTGTTCTCTGATTTCCAAACTTTGATGAGTTTTCTCAAAAGCTCCTGCTTGAAATATTCGAGCCAATTGTGAGGTTGTACTAACCGTATCTATCTGTCTGTCTGTCTATCTATCTATCTATATCTATCTATCTATCTCGGTTACGCTTAGATAATGCTCCCGATTCACATTATTTCTTCATTATTTTTTCTTTGGTTCCCAGGAAAAAGGCAGAGCGGCTAAGATGAGCGAGTCTGGAACTGGGTCACGTGTTACCCTGCTCTCCCTTGAGCGTGTCTAGAAGCATTTTCACCCGTTTTCCCGGGCCCTTTCCTAATGTATGTGATTTATAGGTATTTTTAAATTAGTCTTACGAATACTTATTTTCCGGGATGTATTCCAAAGACGGCCTGTGGGGCCAGGCCAGCATTTCCGAGTTTAACCTCAATGTCGTTACAGGGGTAGCGTCACTTGTCCTCTTACAAGACGAGAGTCTGGAAGACCACACTTGCGATTCTGCCTTTACAGGAGTTCTTAAAATCTGTTCCTTCCTTTCACCCCCCGCTCTCGGCACCTGGGTCTGGACCCACGTCCCTCCCTCTGCTCAGGGGGCTGCATGATCCTCCGTCATTCCTGCCGGGGGCCCGTCGTGTCTGCCCCGGCCCCTTCTTCCCCCAGCACTGTCCCCCGCCTCCCTGCCGGGAGAGCCTCCTTGAGGGGCTTCTCCAATGCCACCAGATGACGCCTCGCGCCCTGGTGGCAGGCTGAGCGCCGGGCACCACCGCCCCCACCTCAGGGAGCGGCCCTCAACCCGGAGCTGGCAGAGCTCGTGTGTGTAGACACCGCAGCTCCTGCACCCGTGGGCGGGACCCCGAGTTCCCCACCGAGATTCCTCCCCGGTTACCCACAACGTGAGCAGCTTCACAGTGGACACTTTGTCGGCAGCCTTTTTTCCGCACCCCCCCCCCCCCATTTCATACAGAATTCCACTCCATTCCAGAATCAGTTATTTCTCCTTGCATTTTTGCTTCAGGGCCAACTTTGGAGAATTCAGTTCCAAGACCCTGCCTGTCATGTTTACCCCCGCTAAACAGTGTTGGCACAGTCTTGTTCCATTGAACTTCCTTACAAAGTCCAAAGAGACTTGGGACACCTGGGTCGCTCAGTCATTTGAGCATTTGACTCTTGCACTGGACTAGTCATGTGACTGCGGCAGGCAGTGCGCATGCTCCCAGTCCCCCACAGGTCAGAACCCACTGCCAGCGGAGAGGGGCAGGGTTGGCCACCAGCCTCCTGCCCTCACCCCTTCAGGGTCCACCGCGGCATTCAGGCCGAGGCCCCCGTCTCCCAGGGTTACTGCAAACCAGGCACACAGCATGCCAGGGTGCAAGAGCTACACTCCTGTCCCACCTGGGACTCTTTCAGTGACACCCTCCAGCCTGGCCAGAACCTTCCTCGCTTTTCTCTGGGTCTCTTCCCATCAATCCTTCCTTCCTGCATGGCAGTTGGGGCCTCTCCCACACACCCTGTTCCCACTTTCCTTCACATGCCCTGCGTCCCTCTCTTACATTTCTAACTCTGTCTTTGCTTTCTGCTTCCCAGAAAACTCGAAATAACACAAAGGGTACCAGGAGTGATTCCAGAAAGCTGGCACTCAGATGGGGGTTAGAGACTGGATTATTCACCATGGCTGGCGAGGAGGATCACAATCCAAGCGGCATGTGAGGCACGGCCAGTCCTTGGCATGAGATGGTTGCTCAGTTACCGAAAAAATAAAAATAAAAAGTCACTGCGGATGACCGGGAGGCCATCTGGTGGCGAGGAATTGCCAGTACAGGGGCCCAGGCATTTGAAAGTTAAAGGGGGCCCCGTGTATTTAAGGAGAGTGAAGTTGGAGGGTTCCTGTGGAGTGATAATGAGAAACCGGAAGGAAGCAGGTGAGTGAAGCCTGCCGGGAGAGCCAGAGGCCTCCGAGGTGACTCACAAAGGGAGTCCCATGCAGAGCGCACGCCTTCTAATTAAGAGCTCGACTCCCCTTGTGCGGGAAGACACTGCAGAGCCCTCTCCCGGGAGGCAGCACCCACTCCCCGCTCAGCTGCCCCTCCTGGCTGGCAGGCCCGTAACCGAGCAGGCGACAGGCTGGACCTGATTACAGAGAAGAGAGAGTACGCCCCCAAAGACCTGCAAGGTTGGCCCGCATACATGGTCGGGGAGGAGGAGGAGCCAGCGGGTGGGCTCTGAGGGTGTTTGGCCAAGGGGCTGGAAGGTGAAAGTGAACAGGCAGCGAGACGTTGGCTTGGAGCCACTGTCTTGGGACATGGGATTTAACACCCTGGCAGGGACCCCAGGGAGTGGGTCGAACTCAGCGCTGTGTGGCTTTCCAAAGACTGGAGAGCAAAGGTGAGATGCCTGCGTTGCCATGGCAGATGGTTAAATAGGATGGGAAAAAAATAGATGGAAAACAGGATCAGAAGCAGCTCACATTCGCTGGAATGAACAACAATGTTCATTTACACTTCTGTGCCAGGGCTATGTTAGCTCGCCCACCTCCTGTCTTAATATATGCCGAAGAGATCTGGACCATCTGGACAACCTGAAGAATCACATTGATCCATCACGTCGATAAGATGAAGACATGGCCAGTAGGCTGGAAACCTTGGTAAGACCTTGGTAAGACCATGGTAAGAGACCATGTGTTCCAGGAGCTAGAAGACAAACTCTATAAAGATTCATGGACAAGCCACTGCAGTAAAGACTTCCAAGGAATCCTAAAAGATAGGACTGAAAAGGAGGAGATACACATGGCTAAGGTCAGGGAGATGTCAGGAAGTCCCCTCCACGGTAAAGACATACTGTTGCATCATGCATCCCCGATTATGAAATAAAAAGGACAATGCCACACGTATGCACTTGTAAGACTCCTGCCCCAGTGCTTACCCCAGAGGACAGGGGAAGGGGCCAGCTCTAAGGCCAAGGGGCCTGGATCAGGCAAGAACTGCAGAGCGGTTCTAGGCTGTATGAAAGCAGATTTCCCACTTAGACCAGAACATCTGGTAGACCCTGTGGTGTGGAGGTATCAGTGGTGAGGGAAAAAAAATGCAGTGTAGAATTCCTATTAACCTGATTAGTAAGATCACTCACAGGACCTTGGCGTTCTGGCCCAGGATCCTGCCATCTGTATTGGGGAATTATACACATCTGAAAACAGAGCTCCCGGCAGTTTACTGAGCCCTAACAGAGAACACTAGACTCTGGCGTAGATCTACTCATTGAGAGCCCGGTTCTGTCTCCTGTCAATTCGCAAAGCCAGATGGGCCCAGCAATGTAAGACAGAAGTGATGCCCCAGGAACTGAGCCCAAGTAAGACCAGAGGACACACGTTGGCTGCGTTGAACGGGGAGCACAGACCTCTGTGTTGCCCACGTGATGGTGCCAGCTCCTGCCCCCAAGCTCTCATCCACGGTGTGTCGTATGAACAGCTGAAGGAGCAGGACAAAGACCAAGCATAGTGTCCAGAGGAGTCGGCTCAGTCTGTGGGGAGAGACTGAAGCCGAGCAGCAGCATCACAGCCTCCGACAGGCTGAAAGACAGCGCAGAGGGAAGATCTTTTTACAGGGCAGGCACTGCTCCTTGTCATCCACTTTATAGAGAAGGAAAGTCTCCCAGGATGAGAACATACAGAGATTGCTAATCACTGGCCAATGGCCCAACCAGCTGGTCAGAGCCTGAGGGAAAAGGACGATGGGAAATGAAAAGGTCCGAGGTAAAGGTGTGTAGATGGACAGATGGGAATGGACATAAAATGTAAATACCTCACATTAATACCAGTCAAAAGGCATCCATCCTGAACACTCAACTAGGTTGACAAAATGACTCAACCAGTTGACATCTGTTTTCAGCACTGGGTACTCTAGAACTGGCATGGTGGCTGCATGAATGGAGTGGCCATAATGTCAGAGATGGAGGCTACGCACGGGCCCAACAGCATAACTTCCACTTACCAACACCAACCTAACTACTGTTTCCTCCGAGTATGAATGAGCCGCAACAGAACCAATGCTGAGTCCCTGATATGGCATTTTTCCCCAAAGAGACCAACAGCTACCCTCAACCCAAAGTTGGTGCCATTGGGCTCCTTTCATTCCAGAATGACCAGCAGTTTCTCTTCATAGGAACAGAGTCCTATTCCAAGTACAGGTTGGCCTTTCCTGCCCGCACAACCTCGGTCAGCATCACTCTCTAAAAGCTTATGAAGTGCTTGATCCGTGGGCACAGAACCCTACATAACACCGTGTGTGAGCAGGGGATGCGCTTCATATGGAAAAGGGACACAGCATCCACAAGTCACCAACCAGAGGCAGTCAGCCTGACAGAGCATCGCAGTGGCCTGCTGAGTCACCACCTTACAGACCATCATCTACAAGCATGGCGAGCTCTCTTCCAGAATAAGGAATAAATCCAAATCCAAGATCTCTATATGATGCTGTAAGAAGAATGCATGGGTCTAGGAACTAAAGTAAAAGCAACAATGGCCCGCTTACTATCATTCTCAACGAAACTTGAGGGGATTTGTGCTTCCTGCCCGCCCCCAAGACTTTGGGCTCTGTAGATTAGAAGCCCTTGTCCCCAGAGAGAATGAACTCTTGCCAGGGGACAAAGCAAGAGTTCCACTGAACCGTGGATGCCATCTGGATATAATGGACTTCTTGTGTCCTGGACCAATAGTGAGAAAAGGAGTCCCCATCCTGGCAGGGGCTATTAATTCTGATCACAAGGTGGAGATAAGACTGCTTTTACACAGTGGGGGTGGAGGGATCAGTGTCGCCCAGCTGACCCACAAAGGTGCCTCTCACTGTAACGGTCCGTGGACCTCTGTAGCAACCCTCACCTTAGAAAGGTAGAATTCCCAGGGTCTTAGTCGCCTTGAGTGAAGGCTAGGGCATGAGGGGTAAGCCACCAAGACCTGCCAAGGAAGTCATCTGATGCAGCCCTAAGGAGATCACACGTCCTCCCACCGCATCTTTGGCTCTCCCCGCTAGGAGCGATGGAGGAGCTGCTCCCCTAGGCCAGAGAAGCGTGTCCATGTTGAGCTAGGGGTGGACGCTGGCAGCTACGGCAGTGGACTCTGATGTCCCTTCCAGAGAGAAGCTGCTGCAAGAGGTGTAGTTAGCTGACAGCCACCAGAGGCCACAACGCCAGCCTCCACCGCAGCATTCATGTCGAGGCCATTCTGTCCCCGGGTGGCCCAGATAATGACTGAGCACAGAGAGGGTACTAGGGCTGGGCCACTCCTATGCATTCCAGTCTCCTTTAATGGGCGGTCTTGGCTCGGGAGCGCTGTGTGGGCCGGGACTTCCTCAGAGCTTACCACGGTCCAAACACGGTCCACCACATCCGCTCCCTTCACAGGTGTCAGGTCAGCACCGCGGTCTCAGGCTCTTCCCACTCACTGCTGTTCCCTCTTCTCACCCCTCATCGGCTTGTCCACCAATTCCTTGGCCTCCTAGTTCTGTCTTGGTGTCTGCTTCTGGAGAATTCAAGCTGATGCCATGGGTTGAGGTTAGTTGGTTAATTTTTTCTTTCTCTTGCAGGGAGGAGGACATTGGGGTACGTAGAATTAGAGCATCATGGTAACTCCTGGCTGGTGCTTCCTATAGTTTTTGAAAGTGAAGTGGAAATACTTGGGAAATGTAGAATTATTAATATGCTTGGTTACTAGGTCTTTATTGCTCATAAATCAAGGAAATCAGAGGTTAAAAACAGTCAACTACTTTCCCAAGGAAATACCTCTTATCAAGCCTGTGAAGAAAGCTTAAACAAAAACTTAAAAACGTGTTAAGTGTTCTCATTCTAGCTAAAACCTGAAACGGGTACCCATTGCTTGAGGAGTTTTGTTTTACAAAACCGTAGTGCCTTGTAAGTGTTCTACCTATAAATGATAACTCGTGGGCTTTATGTGATATTAATTAGTCTTGGTTTTTATTTCTCTATCACCTGCTGACAAAGTCTTTCATTAAAAGTGATACTTTATACCATAGTCAGATAAACTTTCGTTTTGGTCACGTCATTTTTCTGTGGCCCCTAAACATGTAATCAAAGAATGTAAATTAGGAAAAAATCGATTTTGTGTTTCTAAGATAGCAACCAGGGCATTATGAATGCGCAATGAGGGTTTGGACTAGATTGGTGTACTTTTTAGCAAATTTATGGTATTGGAAAAACATAATCCACCCTACTCAGAAGCCGTTCTTTTTTACTAAAGGAAAATGTGTTGGCAACTGTTCTGTTTCCATAGATTTGCGATTCTAATAGGCCCTGAAAATAAAACTCAATCTTTGCCAAAATCTCACTTATGCTTTATATCAATAACATGCCCTTTCTCCCTGCTTACACATTTGGGAAACAGAAAAACAACACCAATTAATTAAAAATCCATTAATTAGAACTCTAAAGAACTGATTTTAGGAAAGGGGAGATGTGTGGGAGTTAACACCTAACACTTTATTTTTATGAAAAAGAGAAAAATTGCACAAAATCACGAGAAACTGGGAAAAAAAAGCAAAATTTTTTCAGAATACATTTAACAGTAGATAGTTCACATTTAAACCATTTTCAGCATATAATCATACTAAGTAACTAATGGAGACCTCAAGCAGCAAGGTAGATATAGTTATGTCCAAGGCATTCTCCTACTGGAAACAAATGTATTATACATTTAATTCTTTAATTCTGGTGATGTGAAAGGAAGTGCCAGAAGATTAAAGGGTTTAATCCTCAGTTAACGAGAAGATCAACAACTAGAAACCCATTCTTTAAACAAGCAGCTCTCAATTTTAGCTACATGGTAGTCTGATCTGGGGAATTTTCAAAATCCTCAATGCGGAGGTCCTGCTTTGGACTAATTAAATAGCATTACTGTTTTGTTTTGCTTTGCCTTTTGACTCCACAGGTGATTCTGATGTGTGGCCAAGATTGAGATCCACCACCTTGAATACTACAATTATTTTAATTTTTAAACCAGATTAGTTTAAATGGCAGATTAAATCTCTACTGCTGGATGGAAGCATATTTGCCAAGTGACCTTTAATTTTACTAGAGTACTGGAAAAATAATTAAATCCAAATGCCATGATTAGCATCATGTTTGATGGTCTTCCAATCCTGATGGTGACCATGTAACCCAGGTCCAGGCTCTGAAATAGAAGGTAAATCCTGCTGGGTTGCTTTTATTTTCCTTTTCCTTCTGGGATAAAAGGACAGTCGTTTTGGGTGGAAAAAGCGGATTTCATTCCTTTTCCCATACTCCTAGTCCTAAACTGATATAAATCCTGAAACTGAGTACATCTGGCCTCAGAAAGCAACGGTGAAATAAGTCAGAGAAAAACAAATACTGTATGCATTCACTTATGTGTGGAATCTAAAAAATCCAAACTTGTAGAAACAGAGAACAGATTGGTGATTGCCAGAGTGAGGGGGGCATACCAGGGAGATGGGTGAGGGTGAACAAAAGGTACAGAGGAGGGTGGAAAAAAAATAAAAGCAACAAGTGAGAGCATTAAAAATCAACACACTAAAGGTGGCGGAGCCCAGAAACTGAAAGAATTTGGGGTTTGATGACACTGTTGTATCACTGAACTAAAAACTAACTACCGATAGAATTTCTGTTGTGAAGAAAATTAGTGCTTAAGCCACTAGTAGCTGAAATTTCCATGACTTGCAGTCAAAAGCATTTCTAATGGATACCCCTAGGTTCTCTCTCTCTGTACCTTTCTCCTCTCTTAAGCTATGAATCACTCAACAGTACTGATTAGTAACTTGACAGTTACGTTTTGAGTCATGTAGCAGCCTCAAAAGATAAATCCTACTTTTCCCATTTTATATATGCAGAAACTGAGACCCATACAAATGAACTATCTTGTCCATGGCCATTGACCTTGGATTCTAAGCCAGATTCATTTGATTCCAGTGCCAATCTTCTTACTTACAGTACTGTAAAACCTCTTAGAGGTTTCAAGTCTAATTGCTCTGATTAAAGTATATGCTATATCATTTAAGAAGAGCATTTGGGGGCTCAGTGGGTTAATAAGCAGCTGACTTCGGCTCAGGTCATGATCTCACAGTCTTTGAGTTTGAGCCTGGCATCAGGCTCTGTGCTGACAGCTTGGAGCCTGGAACCTGCTCCGGATTCTGTGTCTCCCTCTCTCTCTCTCTGCACCTCTCCCACTCTCTCTCAAAAATAAATAAACATTTAAAAAAATTAAAAAGAGCACTTTATGCTTATAGGAATATACATATTCCTAGTGTTCAACATTTAGATCATTAGATATTTGAAGAATTAATGGGCTTAACTTGGTTAATTGAAAAATTACAGGATAAGCTATTTTTGTTGCTGTTCTGCAAAACCAGGAGACACTTTCAACACATCCAAACAAAAACACTCGAGTCCGTTCATTTTTTGGTAGCACAAAGGACTTGGTAAATAACATTATTAATACTAATCTAGGACTTTGGTATGTGATCATTTTTCTCCTAATCCAAAGAGGAATGAATAGTAAGTAGCATTTTGATGTCTATGCTTAAGGTATTTACATGGAAGTGTTTGAGAGGATATGGGGTGGCCTTACAAAGAAAAATGTATCCCTTCCAGGTACTGTGTGTGACGGTGTATCTCTGCTCTTGTGCATTTACTAGAGAACCAGTCGAGTAGGGAAAGCAGTCCAGAGGCAGCCCTGCCGAGTTTGGAGTCAGGCTCACGGATCAACTCTACTGTTTCCATAAAATGAAGGGAGAAGCCCTGCTTCAGTTGTTCTTAGGAGACTTAAGTGAGCTGAAATGCAAACATACTTACCATACTTAAGGCAACCCATAAGTACTTAATAAACAGCTATGCACCTACTAGTGGGATGTGTGCCTGAATGACAGCCCCTGCCCTCAGGAAGTCTAGTAAATCACCTGTCTCCAGCCTAATGCCTTAAGGGACAAGAGATCGTGTCTTGCAGACAGTAAACTCAGACACTTGACGTACCTTAGATCATGTCCCAATTCCTTAACTTTTCGGGTCGTCAAAAGGTGTGTTATGTCCCAACCCCCAGAACCTGTTAAAGGGACTTTATTTGGGAAAAGATCTTTGCCAGTGTCATTAAGTAAGGACCTTCAGATGAGATCGTCCCGTATTATCTCGATGGGCCTAAAATCCAATGACGAGTATCATAATCAAGTGTGTGGTGTTAGTTTCTTCATCTGAAAAGCTTGGATAATATCCTAACTAGAGTCTCATTTCCTGGAGTGGAAAATGGGATAATGCAGCTTGGAGAAATGAGCAGATGTTAAAAATGACATTTATAGAGCGCTTGCCAAGATCATCCACTGCGTTAAGCGCAACGTATGATCCATCGATCTCTATTTTAGCGATTCAGAGAAATATAGTAATTTGCCAAAGCCACACACAAAGCAAGCGGGAAAAAAAACCCCTAGGATTAAAATTCAAACCGACTTCCGAGAAATTCCTTTTATCCTTCAGGCTAAATTACCAGAGAGGGTGCAAATGAACACACTCTAAAAAAAAAAATCAATTATTTTGGTATTAGCTCAGGCGCCATCCCAGGACTCAGCCTCAACACGCTCGTGGGCGAGAAGCTGCCTTCGCTTCCCCGGCCTGGGAGCGACAGGGTTAAGGACGTCACTTACGGAGGCCGGTGACGCGTGATCGCCCTACGGATCCCGTCAAGGGCCAAAACCCGTGCACTTGCGCCTCCGCGGCGCCTCTAGATGAAGTGCGGGAAGCGGACCAATAGAAACGCCGGATTTCCGCTTTCCCGGCTGACGCCCGTGCTTTCACCCCGGCTCCGTCGTGCAAGAAGGAAAAGGCGGACCTGGGGGCGGGGCAAGTCGCGGAAGCGGAAGTGGCGCTGCAGAGCGTGGCCCCCGCCGGCCTCGGCCCCACGTGTGCGGTGAGTGCGGCGGCCGCTGCGGCAGCCCCTGCGGGGGTTCCTTCGCCCTCACCCGGTGCGGCAGGGGGAGGGTCTGTCCGAGCCGCCGGCTGGTGGCGGTGCTCGCGCCTGTCACCCCCGGGATAGCCTTCGGTGGCCTCTTCTGGGAGGTGGAGGGGAGACGGGAGGCTGGCGACGAGGGCGGGTTCGCGGCTCCTCTGCCCGGAGAGTGCTGTCGGGCTGGCCTGTGCTGCCTCCTCTCTGAAACCCCGGCCCGGGCCGGTTGCGGTCGGTCGGCCTCTCCGCTGCGTGTGGCAAACATCCCCCACCCCCTGCACCCTGGGTGCCGAGCTTACGTCCTGAATGTACACTTGCACGTTGTCGGCGCCGGGAAGGAAGGAGCTGGTGCCAGGGCGGAGGACAGGGGAGTCAGAAGTGGACTTTAAGCTGATAGCTAAAGCAGGAGAGGCAACTCTGAAGTCTGGACGGCCGGGGGGAACCGAGCAGAGGCAGGAACTTGGGCTACGTCCCTGCGGTGACAGCCAGGGAAAGGGGACCAGTGTGAGGTTGGAGCACGCCGATAGGAGACTCCGTTAGAGGGGGAGGGTGGCCGCGGTTCTTTGAGGCTTTAGAGGCCGTGATGAGTAGTTGAGATTCGATTTCCATACAATGGGGATACGTTCTCATTTGCAGGAAACATTGGAGGCTTGTCAGGAAGAAGCCTGGTACACCCAGGTTCACGTTAGGAATTGTATGTAACTTCGATTATGATTGAGTATGTAATTGAAAAGTGATGGTGGCTGGATTAGGGTGGCGGTGGTGGAGGTGAAAGTTGACCAGTTAGAAGTATTTTTAAAGGGGAATCAAAAGAGTTTATGGAAGGATTGAACCTAGCAAACCAGGGAGTCGAAAATGTCCAGGTTAAATCTTAGGTTCTCCTAAGATGGTGTGCCCCTGGCAGAGATGGCAGAAATAGGGTGGGGTGTGATAGACGAGGGTGTTACTGTTTGGGGGTGTTTGGCAGCGAGATACAGTGACAGAATTTAATTTTGGACTTAACCAAGGGCGATTTGCGGGTAAGACATGAGAAGGGAGGGGTCAGGTCAGGAACCCAAGGGGTTCTGAGTGGGAAATAATTTGGGGGTCCTTCGCATAGAAAGCCGTGGGAGAGGACGAGATCACTTAGGGAGGAAAGTGGGGAGGGGGGAAGAGTTGAGAAATGCCAGTATTTAGAGGTTGGATATTGAAGGTTTACCTCTCTCATGGTTCAGTGCTAAGCTCCTTGAGGGGGTGGGATCAGCCCCCTGCCCTTCTGTGTCTGGAAAGTCTTTGCAGTTTAGTTCCACAAGGCAAAATTGGCCTCTCAGCTCTGGCTTTTTGAACACTTAATATGTATTTCACTTATAACAATTTTTTTGTGTGGGTATTTTTTAATTAAAAAATTTTTATTGTTTTCTTTTTGATGGAGAGACTGACAGAGCATGAGCAAGGAAGGCAGAGAGAGAGAGAGAGAGAGAGGAAGGCACAGAATCCGAAGCAGGCTCCAGGCTCTGTGCCGTCAGCACAGAGCAGTCAATACATGGGCTGGAATCCACAAACCTCGAGATCCTGACCTGAGCCAGAGTCGAACCGCTTAACCGACTGAGCCACCCAGGCGGCCCCGTTATGTTGTGTTTTAATTTTGTTTGCTTCTACCCCACCGCTTTGAATTTCTTTTTCATATATTTGTTTCAACCCAATAGCTTTCTAGCATGTAGTGTGTAGGTATGCGGTATGTTTCAAGTCCAAGGTGTGAAGTCGTAAGAAGACCATCAGAATGTGCCAGAAAGGATTAAGAAGGAGAATCATTGAAGGGAGGCATGTGGAGGAGAAATAAGAAATTCACTTGAGGACATAATGGGCGGCTCAGTCAGTTAAGTGTCGAACTCCTGATTTTGGTTCCTGTCGTACATTTGGACCCATATTGGGCTCTGCACTGACTGCACAGAGCATGCATGGGATCGTCTCTCCCCCTTTCTCTCTCTGTCCCTCCCTGCTTGCTGTTTCTCTTGTGTGGGTGCGTGCTCCCTCTCTCAAAAATGAATAAACTATAAAAAATAAGTTGCCATTTAAGCTGGATTTGAAGGGTGGGTACGATGAATATCTGATAGATGGCTTTAAAGTTTGGATCCTGAAAAAGACTAGTGGAAGAAGTTTGACTTTGTATTGTTTGTGATGAGGGTATGTGAGGACTAAATTTTGGATGACACTTTAGTTGGACATTTTTCTTGGAGGCAGTAGGAAACTTGAAGGTGCTGGAGCAGGAAGATGGTACAAAATTGGTGACTTGGTAGAAGACTTATTAGGCAGCAGAGAGTGGATCACAGCAGAACGGATCCAACAGCAAAAACCAATCTGAGCGAGAGATAAAGAGCCTGCGTGGGGAATAGTGGATAAGGTAAAAGAGGAGACAGTTCCGAGACCCATAGAAAGATGGTGGTTAGATGTGACTGTGCAGGCTCCCCAGGCAGATGCATTTTGCCAAGTGAAAGAAGTAAGACCCAAAAGGCTCTCTATGTGTAGCTAGCCTTCGTTAATATGACCTGTTTGGAAAGAGGCGAATCCAGAGAGACCGAAAACAGATCAGTGATGGCCCAGAGAGCCAGGAGGGGATGATAGCAGAAGGGGTCCCCTGGGACTTTTTGGAGTTCTCACGGTTCCCTCAGGCACGGTGGTGGAGACAGGACTCTGCGTTCCTCCGAATCGGCACCGGACTCCAAAGAGTGAGCTTGACTGCGGGTGAAAAAAAAAGCCCCGTTTCTGGAAATGGAATGCAGACTGTGAAAAATAAATCTAACTTGTTCAAACCTATAAAGTAACCTCACTGAATGGAGTGGTGGGGGGAGTCGACCTAAGTGATTTTGAAAAACAGTACTGTAAAGGGATGCTTTGGGAGGAAAGACCATGGCTGTAAGTAAACTCTATGCCAGAGTTGGTAAGTGTGTTTCCCACGGGCATGCAGGGTGGCATTCTGAAACTAAGTGCGGGCTAGCAGGTTAGTGGGTCAATGTGGATACAAGGAGGCAAGTTTCGCCCTGTCAAGAGAAAAGTTACAGCAAGAGGGGAAGGCCAGAGTGGATGGACCCCGTGGCACTTGATTAGAGTTGGAGACATTAGTAGGAACTTAACCAGATAGATCAAGAAATACAGGCTCCTGTGTCCCTGCACGTTCGTATGCAGACCTGGGTAGCCCCAGGCCCTCTGGGAAAAAGCCCTTGAAGCAGTGACACCTCAGGCACACCCAGCACTCAGATCCTGCACTCTTCCAAAAAGGAACCAGGGTTCCTTGGAGAAAAGGCCGATTTCAGGGCTAGTGGAGGGAAGACGCGGCATGAACTGGGAGCAAGTGCCAGGAAGTAATGGAAACTGGACCTGATGGGCCGCATCACAAAGTAGCCAAGGCAACCTGTGAGGTCTCCCGCTGGCCAAAGCTGGCCCAGTTTGAGCAACAAAATAACACAGGATTAGGTTCCAACCCTAGTGGTAAAATATGTGTGAGGCCATCTGATATAAATGAGTAAACGGAGAAAGGGACAAACTTCCCCTACAGAAGAATTAAAAATATCAGAGGTAAATGTTAAGGGGGGTGGGGGGATAGAAAATCACCAGGAAAACACCTCAGCAGTTGCTGCAAACAGGGTCCACTGGGGATTGCTAAAATCAGAAGGAGAAACAGGAGATTTGCATAATCTCAAAATGTATCACCCCCAATACTTAATCTTTGCTGTGACCATTTTAACATACAGGTTGTAGCAAAATTCTTGAGTACTCCTCACCCTAGGGTAGAGCTTAACTCCCCTCCTCTTGTGGGTGCCGAACTCTGTGACTTCTCATGAAGTAGAGTCTGGAAAGGGAGAAACAGAGACTTGACAGTGGAGAAGTCTGGCAAACACAACCTAAACCAAGTGATCAAGGTTGATATCACCATTCAGTACCACTATGACCTGATAAGGGCACTTCAGCGCTGAGATACTCCAGAAACATCCACACCAGTCTAACGGCCAGCAGATCTCGGGCAAACCCCGAATGAGGACATCCCACCAAGTGCCTGAGCAGCTGTCTCCTGCAGCGCCTCAGTCATGAGGAAGAAGACCCAGACACTGTCACACATTGGTGGAAACTAAGGAGACCCGATGACTAACTGCCATGGGTGCTGGAACAGAACCACAGGCAGACTCTGAAGTTAATCCTACTGTACTCCTGTTCTCTCTCCGTGTTGACAAAGCACTGTGATAAGATGATAGAAGCTGAGTGAGGGGTGTACTAGAACGTTCCATTGATCTTTCCAAACTCTTGTGTGAAGCGAAAATTATTTCAAAATGAACAGTTAAAACGTAAAGAGAAAATACATAAATGCCCAGAGTTTTAGACAAATACAAGCACAGAAGAAGGGAGAGATGCAAGTGTGGTTATGACAAAGCAGCCAAGTGGTGAAATGACCCTGCAGTTAGGCAATGAATGACTTAAGGAAACGGAGTAATTCAGGGGCCATTCATTTGTAAGAATTATAATAGGAAAGCCTAAATTAAGCTGCACTTTCCAGAGAGCTCTGTAACCTTCCTGGTCCCTGGAGATGTATCAAGAAAAAGCGACTCAATTAGGGTTGGAAAATCGGGGGTCCTTTAGCCTGTGCTTGGTGACTGATGGCTGAAATTAGCAAATGAAAAGATCTGAAAAAGCCTTTCATTAAAAAGCCTAATTTTCGTTTAATTCACTGTTTCTCAAATACATGCCTTCTTTGAACCCTCCTGTTTTTCTTACACTCACTAATCATCTTGCAGAATTAATTTCCTGAGGAGAAAATTGTCATTTTAGAAATACCTGGTATTACCTGGTATTGTCTAGGAACTTCTAACATCTCTCGAGGGTCAACCTCACAACTTTAGAAGTGAATGTGTACAACTTTGGCAAGTAGAGAAATAGCCGAGTGACATTTGCTCTTGAGAAATTCTCTGCTTTCAGGAGCCTCAGGCAATTATGGGGTTATCTGTTATATGCTTTGGGCTCTCTGGATTCAGACATGCCCAGTTAGATTTCTTCCAAATGAAATATTAAATATCCCAACATAACCTTACTCTACAGATCACTGAAAATTACTGGTTACCTCTAAAAGTAGAGCAAATTAAACATTTGAAATTAGTCTGTTTTAGCTACAGTGGTATGCATATGGAACTTGGAGGTGATCTTTGATTTTCTTGCATTAAATTTGAATATATGGTTAAGTGTAACCTCTTGTTTGTTCTGGACTCTTAAGGATGGAAACCAAGAAATCAAATGGTGATATTGTCAGTTTATTTTTTTAATGTTTATTTATTTAAAATTTTTTTAGTGTATATTTATTTTTGAAAGAGAGAGTGAGACAGAGCATGAGCCAGGAAGGGGAAGAGAGAGGGAGACACAGAATCCGAAGCAGGCTCCAGGCTCTGAGCCGTCAGCACAGAGCCCGACGCGGGGCTCGAACAACCCGTGAGATCATGACCTGAGCCGAATTTGGACGTTTAACCAACGGAGCCACGCAAGCACCCGTCAGTTTCTCCTCACAAAGTCATCCTAAATTACAAGAAACCCAAACAGTGACATTTGTGTCATATCAAATGTAGTCAGTGGTCCGTGTTTACCCAGAATTATTGTTAAAGTGTAGCCTCCACGTACGTCACACACTAGGTGTGCGCGCTCTTCATTTTTGTGTTAGTATCTTGTTTATTCCCACTTTTAAAATCTTAGAAGCAGTGACTCTGTGAGCCCGCGGTATACCCGGGTGCTTTGTCCTTTGTCCATGAAGCCCAAGGACTAAAGGTGGCCCTGATTAATGACTTACTGGGGTGAGAGCAATCCAGTGATCCCTTTTCGGTTTTGTTTTTGTCTTTCAGAACCGCTAACGATGGAAGTTAAAGGGGGGAAAAAAGTCACAGGAAAAGGTGCGAAGACACCACAAGTGAAAAACAGATTACATAAAACCAGCGGTAAGATAGTCACACCAGACCGTGTGGCCGTGTCCTTGTAACCGGAGGGAGGGGGCGGTGGGATGCGGGGGCTCAGATGCTGGTCTGTATTCCTGGGTCGGGAAGAGTTCTTCTGTCCCAGTTTGCGTGTCCCCTGTGAAACTAAGACGTTTAAGAAACTGCCAGCGAAATGCAGGGGTGCTCTACTCACAGAAGACCCTGATCCCGGCTGCGGATGCTGCTGCCTCACTGTCCTCGTTAATTCACCGCAGCATTTTACGTTCCTGTTGGAGAAGCTGTGCCTGAGTAATGCCGGCCGCTGGTAAACCGGACCCTCTGGGCTTCCGGATTTCTGGCTGTGAGCTCTGTGTTGGCCAGCAGGTGCCAGTATTGCAGAACGGAAAAGTCAGGGGCTCTGGGAGGAGGCCTCTCCTTTGTGAGGTACTTAGTGTGCACGCTTAGTTAGCCAAAGGTTTTTTTTACCGAACAAGTGTTTCGTGGGCTTTGAAAAAAATGTTCTCAAAATCAGAAATTGGAAAAATTAATGTCTTTCATTCAATATGATATTTAATACAACAGTAACATCCTTAAATTAAAAAAAATCACCCCTTTAATTTTAATTATTTATTTTATTTTATTTATTTTAATTATAATCACCTCTTTAATTTTACATATTTATTTATTTTGAGAGAGAGAGAGCAGGGGAGGGCAGAGAGAGAATCTCAGACAGGCTCCATGCCCCGTGCAGAGCCCGACATGGGGCTGTATCTAACCATGTGAGATCATGACCTGAACCAAAATCAAGAGTCAGACCCTTTACCAACTGAGGGCTGAGCCACCCAGGCACCCGTACTTTCTAAGTGTTAAGTGTTCGTTTTATTCTTAATTCCCTATTACGTTATGGAACCACTGAAAAGTACTTACTAAGACCTGAATGATAAGGAGTCATTAAAGTAGAATACAAGACACATAAATTATATTTTATGTTATCAAATCATGTGCTTACAGCAGAAACCTGCCTGATTCACAACTGTGGTCATCTGTTGAAATCATGGATTGTTTTTATTATGCATTTCTCTATTTTGTCAATTTTCTATAGTGAACATGTATTCTAATTTTATAAATCAGAAAGCTTTGAAATTTTGTTTTGATTTTTTTTTAAATTTTTTTTTTAATGTTTTATTTATTTTTGATACAGAGAGAGACAGAGTATGAGAGGGGGAGGGGCAGAGAGAGAAGGAGACACAGAACCGGAAGCAGGCTCCAGGCTCTGAGCTAGGTGTCAGCACAGAGCCTGATGCGGGGCTCGAACCCACGAATGTGAGATCTGACCAGAGCCAAAGTCGGATGTTTAACCGACTGAGCCACCCAGGCGCCCCTGTTTTGATTTTTTAAAAATTCTATTCTCTGTATTTGAGGGTAGGACAAAGTGTGTCTCCGAGGAGTGTGTCATTTTGGGTAACCAACCCAGGCCAATGGATACAAGAGATCTAGGACGAGGTCACTGACCTCTAATAATTATTTATTATTGTCCCTAGATCCTGGTTCGTCAAAGAGCTTTCCAAGAAAAGTTGTCAAGGAAGGTGGACCTAAGAACTTCGAGAAATGTGCCACAAAACCCGGGAAAAAAGGCGTAAAGCAGTTCAAAAATAAGCAGCAAGGGGATAAAATACCAAAGAACAAATTCCAGCAGGCAAATAAATTCAGCAGGAAGAGAAAGTTCCAGGCGGACGGTAAAGGCGGCGGTAAGCACTGGCACCCCAAGCATGTCTCTGTGGCTCGGCGCCCTCGCCCACCGGCACTGTGGCCCACGCCGTTGGGCCCCGGGTTCTGGAAGTGTCATCGAGACCTTCCAGTCTTGTTGCTTGCCAGGCAGCGTTTGGGCGGGGGCGGGGGGTCGATGGGGTTAGATGAACGCCAGAAGGCACCTTCCCTGGGCAGAGTTGCCTTCTGGTGCTCGTGCTGCCTTATTCCCTCGCCCCTGGCCCAGCTTTCCCAGCTGCGGAGTGCCGCCGGGCTGTAACAGCGTCCTGCTGTAGCCCTGGTGAAACGTGCCCCTTCTGCGGGCCAGATTGTACTTCTGACGGATTGACTGGTTCCGCCAGCAGACACGTGCGTTCTCCGTACACCTGCCAGGAGGTGGGAACCAAACAGTGTAACAGCCCGCAGGCCCCAGCTAGGCAGGCAGAGTGGGCCTTAAGTGACCAGCGTGTCTCAGCTCAGTGTCTCCCGAGGCTGAGGACGCCTCGGTGGACAAGAGGCGTGTGGGCCTGCCCTCAGGGAGCCCAGGCCCGGCTGAGAGAGTTGCCCACCAGGTGGCTCGCGTCTGGTGCGGGGTTCCGCAGATGGCCGCGGCCATCGCAGTGGACACGGGGCGGGCGGGCTGCCTGAAGCGGTGGCAGGGCTCCCGTGAGCCTCCTGAAACAGGCTGCTCTTCTCTCTGTCATGATGCTCAAGCTCCCCGGTGGCTCCTTTCCTGGAGCGTTGCTGGGTGTTGCTCCTGGACTGCCCTGCCCCCCCAAGCCTGGCCCCTCGTGTGGTGTTTGCTCCTGCGCTCAGACAGGCAGTTCCGTGCTGACGGACACGGGCCCTCTTCTGCAGCGTCACAGGATCTCTCCAGTGTCCTCGTTCTGTTTCTTCAGCGTGGCAGATCCTAATACGGCCCCTTTGCTGCCAGCTGAGACTGCTGCCGGGTGCCTCTGAGTCCCGTCTCCTGCCCTGGCCCCTGCCTTGCTCTGGAGCATCGCTCACCGGGGGACGGGGAGGTGGGGAGAGAGGAAAGGAAGACCCCATTGTTGCTCTTGCTCACTGGGCTGGCAGGATCCTTGTCTGCTCCAGCACCGAAGTCTCCTCTCTATCCCTGTCTCTTCCTCCTTCTCTCCCCCCCCCCAGTGTTGCTCTTTCCGGAGCCTCTCTCACAGGTCCTAAGTCTCCTTCCCTGCGAGAGGTCTCGCCGCTGCATTTTGAACAGGGTGCCTTCTCCTGGGAAGACCTGTCAGGCTGTAGCCCTGGTTACTTCTGCTCTGGGAGAGGGGTCCTGACCCTGATGTGATCCTCTCGTACTTTTATATCTGCAGCTGCGGGGGCTTGGGTCTAGAGATCCCCAAGGTTGTCTCATACATTGCAGCCTGGCGTGGCAGAGGTCAAGGGCGCCCAGAGGTTTGTGGAATTACACGAGCTCTGCATCCATCCTTGCCTTCTGCTGCATCGGGCACGAGGCCCTGGTATGAGTGGGAATGTGTCCTCTCTTTCTGGTAGTCTCTGATTACCAGGCAGGGAGCAAGCAAACAAACAGTAAAGGAAGGAATTAAATACACAGTAGTGAATTGTACGGCTGCTAGGCTGTTAAAAATTATGTTCTTGAGAAATAATTTTGTTTCATGGAAAATGCTTGCAGTATAATGTTTAAGCGCAGCAGATCCTGAATTTTTTACAGGTGAATATAAAATAGGCCTAGGGAAATGGGAAGAAGATAAAGAGTTACTAGTCATACATAGGTTTGGAGGTGATAGAATGTTGTTGCATTTTCCAGGTGTTTTGTAACGAATGCGTTTTCTGGCCCAGGAGGCAAGAGGTTTACAAGTCAGGAATTCTCCGAAGGGTTCTTTGCAGGACACTCCTGTAAATAATTCCCGTTTTATGAAGTTGTTCTCGGTTAGGCCTCATTGGGTTTTTTGATTCAGTTGGTAAGTTCCTTAGATTTTGAAGGGAAAAAAATAGTAATAGGAAGATACAAGACTTACAGAGCATTACTCCGGAGAAGACTTAGGAATTTTGACTGTGCACAGCCATGAGTGAGGGAGCGGGGCCGGAAGTGTGAGAGGGTCTCTCAGGTTCAAGACACGTAAGAACCCTGAGAGGACGGAAAATGTTCATACTTTTTTTCCCCATTTTAGATTGGACTAATTTTTGTTTACATTAAGAACTAATTATATCTGAAGTCCAATGATTGTGGTGTTTAAAATTTTGTTTTTTAATGTTTATTTATTTTGGGGAGACAGAGTGCAGGCAGAGGAGGAGCAGAGCGAGAGAGAGGGAGACACAGAATCCGAAGCAGGCTCCAGGCTTTGAGCTGTCAGCACAGAGCCTGACGCGGGGCTCGAACCCACAAAACATGGGATCATGACCTGAGCCAAAGTCGGATGCTCAACCGACTGCGCCACCCAGGCGTCTCTGTGATGTTTTAAAGTAGAATTTTTATTTTTCAATCGAAAAAGAAGCTTAACACTTTTCAGTTGCTTTTACAATCCTTTTAATTTTGTTTTTTCCTAATAGGTATCCTGTCTAGAATCAGTACCTGGCTGGTGACTGAACAGTTGATTGGTTCCCACCAAATTTGAAATGTATAAACTGCCCAGAAAATGAAAGAAAGTATATAAGTTTACAGGCAACGATGTTTATCCCGTTTTAGTCTGTATAAGGAGTGTCAGTCCCCATGCGCGGTTGCCCCGTGTGTGTGCTGGTTGTGGCCCTCTGCACGGTACGTGTAATTGACAGTCGTTTCTGCACTGACCAGAATCAGCAGCCAAGAAACCCAAGTGGGATGACTTCAAAAAGAAGAAGAAGGAACTGAAACAAAGCAGACAACTTAACGATAAGACCAACTATGACGTCGTCGTGCGCGCGAAGCAGATTTGGGAGATCTTACGACGGTAATGCTGCCTGAAGGCATCTCCACTCGCCCCTCGGAGGGGTCGGAGGGGCGTGGGCGCCCCTCGTCCACAGCGAGGTGTCCTAGGGTGAATGGTGTGTCCTTGGGCGATGCAGGGAGACCCAGCTCTCTGGTAGAAGCGTTGGCATCGGAGGTCTGCCCGCTGCCGACACGTGTGGGATCCGCAGGGTGGTGTCGGATATGCTGATGAAAATGTATGAGCATTAAAAAGGGTTGGAAATTTCTTCCTGGGAGAGTTCTGAGAGAATGAAGGACAATTTCTTAGCAGTTAGGTTTCGAAATACTTAAGTCTTTGGTCTCCTGGACTTGTTTTATTATTTTTGACATTTGAGGTTCAGGCTGTGAAGATTTAAATTGATGCATAAAATTATACCTTGTGAGATGAGTTCTTGTCTTTGAGAAAATTACTTTTCTCCGGCTGCTCTGGAATAGTAATTTCAACGTCGGAGGTTCGCTGCCTCCGCAGAGAAAATCCCTCTAACTGGGCGGACGTGCACTGGGATGGTGTTTACTCTCTTGTGTTGGAAATAACGTCGTTGCTTAAGCTATGTTTCCTCTTTCTTTATCCTCATTTATAGGAAAGACTGTGACAAAGAAAAGAGAGTCAAGTTGATGGGTGATTTGCAGAAGCTGATTCAAGGGAAAATTAAAACAGTAAGTAGGCAGCCTCCTGGTGGCATTTGTAAGAACTGAGACCAGCCCGCTCTAAGTGAAGGCTGGGTGACCATTCACGACCGGCGCAATGGTGGTTTTAAATGTATTTGGCCCCAAATTTCAAATATAATACTGACTAAATAAACCCCGTCTCAGTGAGGGACCTTACTCCTGGGGAGTTATTAAAATATTAACCATCTGGCCGTGTCGTTTTTTAAAAATTTACTTGAAGTAAATCAGCATTCTTCAAAGTTGCCTTGAAGACTTGATGAGGTCAGTAGGATGTGTTAGAGTATCCTGCTCCGAACTCCGTGTGTTCTCATATATTCTAAATCCATGACTCCTGAATACACGCTGTACTCAGGTGAGTGCCTCTTTCTTCCTTGCTGTTTCAAACATCACAGAGATCTTTAACACGTCGTAGGGGAGTTCTAACATAGTTCTCGTTGTTGCCGTCTCATTGCATTTTATAATTAACTTCTGACCCTAAGACAACTGACCTCAGAGCTTTGGGGACCCTGAAGGGACAGTCTTTGCCACAGCAGAGACACAGGCCTAAGCCGAGGCTGTCTTGCAGTGTGGAGGAGTGTCTTGAAGTAACTAAGTTCCCAGCAGCCGCTTTCTTACAAACGCAGCGAGAAAGATCTCTGTGGGGTAAAGCTCGTCCTCAGCTCCCAGCTCCGGGAGCAGTCTGTTATCCTGGATTTCTAAGTATTTTATACTCAGGATCCTTCCCCAGCCGCCCTTAGGCTAATTCGGCCCGGCAGTGGGTGTAAATGTGGTGTTCACACCCTCACTCTGCCGCTTAACGAGTGGGTGTGTGAGTGTGTGCGTGTGCCTGGGCGCCCTTTGCACAGACACGACCACGTTGTTGATGACTGTGTGCTGAGGGCGGTGCTGGCCATTGCAGGCTTAGTCTCCTTGAATTTAATGTCTGAGTCCCTGATGGACATTTGCCGCCTTGGGACGTGGAGAGGTTAAGTTTCGTCCCCAGGGTCACAGGGGTAGCACATTTCTTAACTTTTCATACACTCGCGTCTCTCACCTATGAAGTGGAAGTAACAGCAGTGCACTCTCAAGGTTGCTTTGGGGTCTCCATGGGAAAAATAAACTTGAAGCATTGGTATTGCTTATACAGTAAGTAATAATTGCACGATAATTTTAAAAATTTTGTTTTTAGTTTTATCAAAATCTCTATAAATCTCCATTAAGGAAGTTCTGAAATGCAGAACTTTGATGGAAGTCTACCTTCATCTTCTGACTTACTAGAACTAAAAAATTTTAAAGCCAGAATGAGCAACAAATAATAAGCACTATTAAAGTAGACTCATGGGGCGCCAGGATGACTCAGTTGGTAGAGCATCCGACTGCAGCTCAGATCATGATCTTAGGTTAGGGTTCATGGGTTCAAGCCCCATGTCAGGCTCTGTGCTGACCGCTGAGAACCTAGAGCCTGCTTTGGATTCTGTGTCTTCCTCTCTCTGCCCCTCCCCTACTTGTGCACTCGCTCTCGCTCTCTCTCTCTCAAAAATAAACATTAAATAAATAAGATTAAAGTAGACTGTTAACGTGGTCTAGTAAAGAATAATTTTGCATGACTCATTATTTATGGTTATTGCTCTAGAAAGCTGGTCGGCGAGTCCTGCAGTGAGGCTCTGATTTAGCGCATAGTTTTGAGGGAGGGGGAGGTGGTATTTGAAATACAACAACTTTTTAGGGGTGCTGGGGTGGCTCAGTTAAGTGTCTCTTGGTTTTGGCTCAGGTATTGATCTCACAGTTTGCGACTGTGAGACCTGTGTCGGGCTCTGTGCTGGCAGTGCAGAGCCTGCTTGGGGCTCTCTCCCTCTCTCTGCTCTGTCTGCTCTCTTTCAAAATAAATTAATAAACTGTAAAAAAGTGAAGTGCAACAACTTTTCTAGGAATAAAATAGATACATGGTCAAAGATTATAATAAAAGCATAAAATATAATCAGATTATAATAAAAATGTGAGAAATAAAGGGATTCGCTTGTAATTGCCAAAGTGTGAATGTGTGTATAGATATATTTATTCGTGTAGCAAGGCTTTTATTTCAGATCTGTCTCCTCCCTATACGTTAAGGTGCCAAGGCCGAACGTTCTTAGGTCGCTTATATAAACAAAGTCACAGAATAATAAAATTTTTGAATTGGAAAATTTCCCTTAGGCAAAGCGACTTTCAGAGCAATGAAAAATAGTAGTACGCATAATCATTAGAGAGGTTTGGTTTGATCTGCTTTGTTTTGATTATAATGATAGGAATCTTGCAAGATGGTAAAATCTGCCCCGGTGTCGCACGGTGAGCAGCAGAACCAGAGAATGTCCCTTTGTACAATTAAAACCAGCATCTCCACTCCCGCCTAACCTCGGTTTGAATTTATCCGCAAAGACCCTCCCTTTGTCCCCGGGAGGGAATTCTGAAAAGTAGCAGCAACGAAACAGAAGTGATGTGATGGATGCGAACTGTTCAGAGAGGGTCCTCCTAACGACCCGCCCCCCGCCCCGTCCCCTGTCCCCCCGCAGATGGCGTTTGCACACGACTCCACGCGCGTGGTCCAGTGTTACATCCGCTATGGAAGCGACGAGCAGCGCCAGCACGCTTTTGAGGAGCTGCGAGGTACGCGTCCTCCTGCCGGACTAACCGAGGTCCTTGGCAGAAGGTCCCCTTTCCTCTTGACCCGCCCGGGGCCGCCTGCAGAGCCGTCCTTGCGGAGGGGGAGGGGATGCAGCGCGTCCTCGGCGGGGCCTCCTTTAGTCTAGTCGTTCTGGGTTCTTCGCGCGGGCTGAGTAAGAGAGCTGTGCCCGCGGCGTTGTGCGCCTGCGCAGTTCTCCGTTAGTGGGGGACCGAAGCGAGCCAATCAGCTCACGGTGATGTATTCTGTTTTTCAGATGATTTCGTCCAGTTGAGTAAAGCTAAATATTCCAGAAATATTGTTAAGAAATTTCTCATGTACGGGTGAGTTTTCGTTTATAACATATTGGTGTTAGTTTAAAAAAATTTTTTTTAATGTTTATTTTTGAGAGAGGGAGACAGTGCATGAGCATGGAAGGGGTGGAGCGAGAGGGAGACCCAGAATCCGAAGCAGCGCCAGGCTCCGAGCTGTCCGCACAGAGCCCGATGCGGGGCTCGAACTCAGACCGTGAGATCCTGACCTGAGCCGAAGTCGGACGCTCAACCGACTGAGCCCCCCAGGCGCCCGTCCTTAGTTTTTTAAAGATGTGGCTAGCACCCAGGCACTTGGTCTGGGGTCATAATCAGTAGCCTCAGGCAGATGCTCGTTGTGTCTCGGGGGGAGTTTGGTCTGAAAACAATGATCCAAGTCATGTAAAGACGGTACTGCCTTCACCACTCTTAGATTTTGTGGTCCTGGAAGAAGAGAAATAGAATGATCAACTTAGATTCATTGCACGTATTTAGAAGGTGCGGGGTGGGGAGGGCAGGTGAGGAGACTTGGCAGGGGCCGTGGGTCAGAGAAGTCCGGGTGTGACGGGTTCCGACACTGGTGGAGCTGCTGCTTGTCCCGACTGCTCCGTTTGGGCGACATGTGCCCTAACATGCGAACCATAGAACAGTCCAGTTGACAGAACTTTCAAAAAATATATTTCTGGCTTTAATTGTCAGCTGCTTGATTATCTTAAGATGTAATGTAAATACTTGTGATGAAACCTTTTTTTTTTAAGTTTACTTATTTTGAGAAAGCTGAGTGGAGGAGGGCAGAGACTCCCCAGCAGGCTCCGCGGCATTAGCACAGAGGCCTATGTAGGGCTTCAACCCACGAAGCCATAAGATCATGACCTGAGCCCAAGTGTAAGAGTCGGACAGTAGCTGACTGAGCCACCCGGGCGCCCGAAGTCCTGTTTCAGTGGAGAATCCTGTTTCCTGGCCGCCTCCGTCTTTCACCTTCTCCCTCTGTCCGGCTCCCTTACTTTTTAATAAGAGGTCCTGACGCTGGGCACACAGTGCTGGCCACGGTTCTCTGTGCGTTTAAGTCACTGAGGTCTTACCTCAGCCACATTCTCTCTGTGACACGACCGAAGAAGCCAAGTCACAGAAGTCCAGTAGCTCGCTCAGGAGCTTTCGGCTGCTCGGCAAAGTCAGGCCTCAGGCACCCGGAGCAGCCAGCTCCCGAGCAAGCTGGTGGGCTGTGGGGGAGGACAGGGCTGGAGGCGGAGGAGGCAGGGGGGAGGATGGAGCTGAGGGGGAGGATAAGGCGGACAGGCTCCAGAGGAGCTGGTGGGCTGGGCTGTGGGGGAGGACAGGGCTAGGGGGGAGGACGGAGCTGGGGGTCTCCCCTTCCTGGGGGGCCACCCCGCCCGGCCCTCCGGTCACGGCCGTTTCCCCGCCCGGCTGGGTCCAGGAGCAAGCCGCAGACCGCCGAGATCATGCGCAGCTTCAGAGGGCAGGTGCGGAGGCTGCTGCGGCATGCCGAGGCGTCGGCCATCGTGGAGTACGCCTACAACGACCGGGCCGTCCTGGAGCAGAGGACCATGCTGACGGAGGAGCTCTACGGGAACACCTTCCAGCTCTACAAGGTGACATTCCGGAACGTGCCCCCTCTGCGTGCTCCTCTTGACCTTCCAGTGCCCTGTTCTCAGGATGTATTTTTGCTTTGTCTGGTCCATTAAGAGACTGTCTCCTACCCTTTATTCTCTTGGGTTATTTTCTCTCTAGTGTGGTAAGCGAATGATCCGACTTATACTTCCCTTTCTCCGGGGGCACGATGTCTGAATCCCTGGTAAATTAGACCGTGTCGTCCCTCCCTCCCCATGCTCCGTGTGAGGCTTCAGTATGTCCGCGTCCGAGGGACTCAGATAGCTTCATAGCTGGCACCCCCCGGCCCGCTCAGGCTCCAGGGCCTCGGCTGCCTCTGGCTGCCTTCTGGGTGTCTTGCTGCGTGTGGACTGTCCCTCTCTAGGTTGTTTCCAGGGAGGAAGGGAGGTAGAGAGAACCAGCCTTCGGCCCAGTACGGGCTTGACTCCGATAGAGGCCAGTGAGGGAACGAAGAAAGGTCTGCGTCAGACCTTGGGACAGAGATGCGCACATCTGTCTCCGGGGATTGCTTCCCCCAGCCGGGTTCGGCTCCTGGCTTGTTCCTTCTGTGCCCGTCACTGTAGGACTCGACGCGGTGGCAAGAGTCTGTGCGCTGCTTGATGTTACGATGAAGTGCGCGTGCCAGGTGCCAGCTGACGGGTTGTGTTGGACGGTCGTTTAGCCTGGCTCTTCAAGTACATTGATGGGCGTATGGAGTGTGAATGGGAGAACCAGGTTACTCCGTGAGGGTGTCTGCAGTGGGGCTTTCGTTACGCGAACGTGGGAAATCTGACGTTTATATTGAGTTTATTTAAAGTAACTATTTGACTTTCTTTGCTGTAATGTTGAAGAAACTTGATTGAATTTAGAGGGTTTGAATTATTTTTTTCCCCTCTCTCTTTGAAGTCCACAGATCACCCAACTCTGGACAAAGTCTTAGAGGTACAGCCAGAAAAACTAGAGCTTATCATGGATGAAATGAAGCAGATTCTCACTCCAATGGCCCAAAAGTAAGAAAGCGGTTTTTGTCTTTTCTTCACAGGTGGCAGTCTGACTGATGGCATCCGAAAGTTTTCTATAACCCTTGCAGAAGAAAGGTAGATAGTTTCCCAAAGAGATTGTATGATTTTAATCGGACCATAAAACTCAGATGCTCGGGCACATCCTTGGAGTTCATACCGTAGTGCAGTGGTTAGGGCGTAGCCTTTGGGACCCAAACCGCCCAGGTGTGAATCCTGGTCCCCCCCCCCCCCCCGCCTTGTCAGTCACTAAGTGTGCGGCATTGAATAACTGAACCTCTTGGTGCCTCAGTTTCCACTCTACAAGGTTGGGATGAGAGTAGTACATATTCCAAGGAGGATTATGAAGATTGAATGGGTTCATGTTTCCAAAACACTCCGAAGCAGTGCTTTGCCCACAGAAGCAGCACGTGTTTCCCAGTTGCTAGACACTTCTTGTCAGCTTGAGGTCTCTGGCACCTTGATCATGAGCCTCCACCGTAGGCCTGAATTCAGCAAGCGTCCCGCTCAGACGCTTGGATCAGTTCGGCGTTGTTTCGATCGCTGGTACTGTTTTCCATCTCGTCTTGTCTTAATGGTGCTAAAACTGTTTGATGAAACTAAGCCCTGTGAAGGGGGCTTGACAGAAAACAGCTATAAACACAGGCACGTAAGGATTTCCAATCACATGTTGGTTGTTGGGTGAAAGAACGTAGACGTCCTCACTGCAGATGCTGGAGAGTGTTTAGAAGATGATTTCATCTTTACTGTAGATACCAGAACTTTATATGCTGGTTTCGGTCCTAGCAGAAGACTCTAAACGATTTTTATCACAGGAAGTTTGTTGTTTTAAATTCTTCATAGATTACTGAAAAGACGCACTCTGTCTTTTGACAGACTACATTTGCTAAAACCATTTTGCTTGCTTTGATTGTTTTAGGACAACTGAGGTTACCTGTGTCCCTATCATTGTAATGGCCCATCTGACTTACTGTCTTTTCCTTTCCTGTCTTTTCAGGGAGGCTGTGATTAAGCACTCACTGGTGCACAAAGTATTCTTGGACTTTTTTACCTATGCACCGGCCAAGCTAAGATCAGTAAGTTCTTGCCTTTAGTTTTTAAACCAAACGTAGAGGAAGAGCCACGTTAATAGGTAAAACACTGCTTTAACGTACGTTGTCTTTTGGAAATTTTAAAGAGAGTTGTTTCCTTATGTAGAGAAGGTAAGGCACTAAACTCCCTTTGAACAAGTCTCTTAATTCCCTGTAGATATTTGCCAGAAGACCGTCGAATTGACTTTTATGGAAAGTACTTATGTACTTTTATGGATTTTATTGGGTTTTTATATTTTAATTATAAGCCAGATACTAACCTCCAGCTAACCACACTGAAAATTAAGAGATAGATGCTCGGCGTTCAAGTAGTCCTGAATTCACCTGTGCTGGTACAAAAATCATGACGTGGTTAGAAGGTTAGGGGAGGACACGCCTGTAAAACTAAATAGACCGTGAAAAACTGGACCTTGTAAGTTAGAAGGTAAAGAACAGAGAGGGAAGGTGATTTGTACTGCCCTTCAGATCACTGAGGGGAGCACAGATGAGAATTCATCATTTACTCCCCTGAACTTTGCTTGCCTCATCAAACTGCGAACTCATTGCCCATTTGTCCTCTTTTTATTAGTAAAGGACAACTAAATAGTGACCCTGCTTTTTAACAAACATGCCGGATCTCTGACGCTCTCACAACCGGCTTTGAGAAGAGAATTTTCCAAGAGTAAGCTGCCACCTCAGTTCGTAGCAGGTGCTGTTCCTCTTTTGGGGATTTCTCTGTCTTTTCTGCAGGGCACAGTGTCTCACAGTCCTCGATTCATTAAAGTGGAACCGAACTTTGAGAAATGAGAATATGAGCACTGGAATATATTCAGTGGCAGAAAATCTATATTAGTAACCTTTGTGTCGACTGTGTTAACAACAAGACATTCACTAGTGGGCACTCAGTGTGAATGTACAGTAATGAGACAAATCTCCCCTGGCCTTGGGTGCGTAACTCTCCACCTGGATAGCTTTGAGTAGGTTCACACGTTTAGCTGTGTAAGCTGAGTGCTGTATTTCTGAGACCCATCCTGGAATAAGATTACAAACCCTTAAGGGTGAAATCGCTTTCTTCTTATTGATGCAAATGGGCACCCGCCTTTCCCTGTCCTGGTCGGAGACTTTGTCTGTATTTTATCTACTTAGTATAAATGTTTTAGGTGGGGGAATGGATTAACGTGGGCCTAGCAGAACTGTCAGAGCTCACTTCCACCTCTGTGCTAGACTTCCCAGATATAGTTAACAATCATTTACACTGACCATGCAGAAAGATTAAAAATAAGCTAAATCACCTTGTAAGAAATTAATGATTGGGATTTTCCTAAAGGGGATCGTTGCTAAATGAGGACCTAGTCTAACAGGCTAATTACTCTTAGGGAAACATTAGTTAAGTATTTTTACGGGGAATTATTAAAATGATTTCTAGAAGTAATCCAGTGACAGATGAAAAAGAGAAACTTTTGCAGCCAAAATTAGCGTTTTATTTTCTGCTCATTACACACGGCTGTTTTAGGGAAGAATATTGTCTTTATCTTCACTGGCTTTACTACTAAAACCTCCCTTCTCCCTCCTCAGTCACCTCGTAACTTTCCTCTTCTTGAAAAGTCTTCTAGAATATGCTACACACATACACACTTTTCTCAGTAGATCCCGGCAGACTCCTCGGGTGTCTTACTAGAAGTTGCGGACTACCGGTATTCACTGCTCTCAGAGGTGAAAAAGATGTGTAGGAAAAGATTGTGTTTCTGCACACGTGTCTACAGAATTAAAAGTTAAACTGTTGGCTACCTCTACTCTCTTTGCACCTCTGTGTATAACTGGTCCGCAGTGGAAGATTGTAAAAAGGCAGGAGGAAAGAAAGAAATAAAGCTGTGGTGGCATTTGTCCCCCCAGGAAATGATCGAAGCCATCCGGGAGGCGGTGATATACCTGGCACACACACACGACGGCGCCCGAGTGGCCATGCACTGCCTGTGGCACGGCACACCCAAGGTGAGTGTGCCCTCAGGGCTTGACTGCCTTCCCTCGAACTTCCCGGTCTTTGCCCCACGTGTATAAACAGTAAACCTTTGCAAAGTTGTGCCTCAGGGCCTCCCAGGAATTGGATTTTCTTCAGACTTAGTGTTTCTCTGGTGGAGTTTTCATTAAAGTACAGAAAGCTTGAGTTGTCCTTATTTGGGAAGGGACCTGTCCCACAAGTGAGAACAGTATTCCTATCAGGCTTACGTTTGTAGAAGTCGTGGTACCGTCAGGTTCTCTGATTGGAAATCAGTGATCTTAGTGGGGGAGGGGATCACGAGCAGAGAGGGAATGCTCTTGTGAATGTTCAGGACTTCGAGAGATAAGGTGAAGATCGTGTTAGTTGCAGGAGTTTGTCATGAAATGATGCACATTTCCTTGATCAGTATAATTTTATCTTTAAAAGGGTTGTACTTTGCCCACCATTTAAATGGATACAAGTTGAGTTTCTGTTGAAAAATAAGTATTGAATGCCGTCTGTATGCTACGCTCTTACTCACTTCCTATCAGTTCAGACGCTGGCAGAAATCTCTCCATTCTCACTGTGAAAGAAGGTAGTTCCCGGAGGTTTGCCTTACAGCTCGTAATTTATGGTTCCATAGTGACGTCTCAATGGGTTGTCACACACAGGTCTAGTAAGACTGGAATAGCTCCAGAAAGACACCGTGTATTGTAGTGGTTTTGGTTCTGGCCGCAGTCCTGTCTTCACTCATGAGAAAAGTGTGCCAGACCAGTGGAAATGTAATATTAAACAAAATTTTTTTGACCATGTAGTTTTTAGTCGATAACTAAAAGTTACACAACAAGTTAACTTTTCTCTTTGAAGGACAGGAAAGTGATTGTGAAAACTATGAAGACTTACGTTGAAAAGGTGGCTAATGTAAGTATAAGAAAAGTAAAGCGTCTGTTATTTTTTTGTTTGGGTTTTTTTTGTTAGTTTTTTTTTTTTAATGTTTTATTTATTTTTGAGAAAGAGAGAGATAGTATGAGCAGGGGAGGGTCAGAGAAAGAGGGAGACAAAGAATCTGAAGACAGGCTTTAGGCTCGGAGCTGTAAGCACAGAGCCTGACGCGGGGCTCGAACTCATGAACCATGAGATCATGACCTGAGCCAAAGTTGGACGCTCAACTGACTGAGCCACCCAGGGGCCCCTGTTAGTTTTAATAAAATGAAATCAGGTCTATTGTAGAAAATTTGAAAACTTCAGAAAATTGCCAAGAAGAAAATTACTCATTGTTTTAGTACAATCTTTATCTGTGCATCTGCCTATATTTTTATGGTATTAAATTTATACTAAATGAAATTTCTCCTTTTTTCACTTAATTTCATACTGTGATAATTTTCCATTTTTATTAGATATTTTTGAAGACCTGACATTTATTAACTTCTTGAATGAATCTGTCCAATTATGTTATTAAACATGGAAATTACTGTCTAGAATAAATTTGTAAAGTCAGCAGAGAAAATTCCAGTTGTTTTATAGTTCTTCAGAATCCTTTGGAAATGCTATAACAGCCCTCTTGATCAAATTATAGAGGATACGAAAAGTTTTTTCGAAGAGATTAATTGCCCCAAATAATAGTATTTCTATGTATTTAAATACTTAATACTTTTCCATAGTGTTTCTGGAATATACGTAGTAGTAAACATTCTATGTTAAAGTTTCTCATTTATTGGTGAACTCAAATTGGCCATAACAACTACGTCCTGTGGAAAACGCATTGAGAAGTGCTGGCAGCTGCTGACGACTTGCTGCAGTGAATGTGACTTCAGACGCCGATACATCGATGCTCTGTGACTGTGTCTGTACCGGGCTGGAGCCCGGAGAGCGAGTGTGAGGCCACACGAGGGAGCTAGCTTTTCTGTAACAAAATGAGAGAAAAGATTCTCTAGTGAGTTGTTTCCAACGGATGAGAAAATTTTATAATTCATTTTTCACTATTAAGTAAATCTCCTAACATTTTAATTTGGATATTTTAAATTAGAAGTGAATAAAAATAGAATGTTAGTAGAAAATTCTGAAAGGCACTAATAGTAAAAGACTTTTTTTTTTTTAGCTTATTTATTTTTGAGAGAGGGCGAGAGAGCAAGGGGGGAGGGGCAGAGGGAGAGAGAGAATCCCAAGCAGGCTCTGTACTGTCAGTGCAGCGCCCGACGCAGGGCTCCAACCCACAGACCATTAGACCATGCCCTGAGCTGAAATCTAGAGTCTAATATTTAACTGACTGAGCCACCCAGGTGCCACAAAAGTAAAACACATTCTTAAATAATAAAATTAGATTGTTTTAATTTTGCAGTTTAGTTGTATGAACAGTTTTGGGTGTTTCGTTCTGTTTTGGAGAACCTGATCCCAGCAAGGTATTATGATGGTAACAAGAAAGGGACAATGCGGTACCTTTTTTGTCTCACGGAGTGGCTTCTGAAGAGGGGAGATAAACTAATGACAACCCATGGATTTAACTTACGGATATTTTGACATGTTTAATTTTCCAAGTATTGGGGATTCTTGATATACTCTGTTATCCCAGCCCTTTTGCATTTATAAAGACTTATTTTGTGGCCCAGCCTATGGTCTGTCGCAGGATCTTGAGAAGAGTTGGTTTTGTGGAGTGGTGAGTGTGGTATTCTATAAATGTCATTTAGGTCAGGGTGGTCGATGCATTGTTCATGTCAACGGAGTGTTTACCGACCTATTTCTCCTTGGCTACTGCCATCCGTCACCGAGAAAAGTATATTACAGTCTCCAGCTGTAATTGTAGACTTGTCTTTTTCTCATTGAAGTTCTGTTCTAGTTTCTTTTGTATTCACCTGGAGATAGTTTGTACTTGGGCATGCTTCTGCATGTGGGACTGAAAAATCCGAGACTGGTCGTGTGCTGTATAACAGTGTTCTCTGCTTGTTTCCTTCACTTAATTGACTTCGAGGGTCATTTCTCTCTCTTTCTCATATATAGATCCTATAAATGTGTATCGGTATATGTGTATAGGCATATAGTATATAGGTCTATATATGTAGGTATCTGTATGTAGATGTATATTACACATAATGTATAACGATAACATATATAATTATATGGATTATATGTCTATACATAGGTATCCACCTCTATAAATATATCTATATAGATACACCCACATTTCACCTCCCTCATTCTTTTCAATGACTAGATAGGGTTTCATTATATGACTTCCGTAATTCATTCAACCAGGCCCTACTGTGGGACCCTTGGGTAGTTTCTGGTTTTTTGTTATTTCAACTAGTACTCAAGAGCATACCCTTTGTGCCTTTGCGGAAGCATGTCTGTAAGATAAATGCCTAGAAATAGAATTGCTAGATCAGAAAGTACATGCATTTAAAATTTTTATGAATGCTGTCACTTTCTCTTTAAAGAAGTTGAATGTACATTCTCATCAGTGACCAGCGTGCCTGCTTTTTCCCCAAACCTATGCCAAATTAGTATATTCGCAACTTTTGTCCATACGATAGGTGGAAAATGGTATTTCATTGTTTCGTTGTCTTTAATTAATGAATATTATTTCTTATGCCAAAAGCCACCTGTCCCATTGTTTTCTGTGAACTCTGTTCTTTGCCCATTTTTAGTAGTGTTGGACTTTATATGGTAAAGGTGTTAGACTGTTAGTTTTCTCCAGTTGTTTTTTTTTTTCTTTTTTAATGTTTATTTATTTATTTTGAGAGAGACTGTGTCTGTGAGGAGGGGAGAGGGGCAGAGAGGGAGACAGAATCTTAAGCAGGCTCCCTGCTCCGCGTGGAGCCTGATGTGGGGCTCGATCTCCTGACTCTGAGATCATGACCTCTGAGCTGAAATTGAGTCAGAAGCTTAACCCCCTGAGTCATCCAGGTGCCCTTCTCTGGTTAGTTCTGCCATGTTCTTTAAACTTGTCTCTGGGTGAATGTTATCAGAGGTCAGATCCCCTCTGAAATGATATCATTACCTAGGATTCAAAAAGAATATGCCACACGCTCTGCAGACACTGTTTTCATAAAGGAGAAGTTCTTAAACTTCGGAACAGGGTGAGTGTCATGGAAGTCATTCAGTTCATTCAGAGCCGGACACAACCGACTGAGCCACACAGGCGGCCGTCAATATTTACTTTGACTGCAAATGGATTCAGCACTCCAATCAGAAGACAGGGTGACAGAATGGATAAAAAAAGACTCGTCTATGTGCTGCCTACAAGACTCATTTCAGACCGAGAGACACATGCACAATGGGACTCGAGGGGCGGGAGAGTGTTTATCAACGGAGTGGAAGTAAAAAGGGATCCGGGGTAGCAGTACTTCCATTGGACAAAACAGACTTTAAAACTTACAAGACGTAACAAGAGACACAGAAGGATACACAAGGCTTAACCCACTGAGCCCCCCAGGTCTCCCTTGAGTCTCGTTTCAAGTAGTTAGTTATTAGCAGCGTGCTTATGGAGAGGTGTCATATCAGGGTTAGTTAAGAGTCTCGCCTGTTTGATTCTGAGCAACGTGCTTCTGCTTTTCTTTGTTTCTTTTCGTCAGTCTAGAATATCATTAACTAGGTCCTGTTAAGAGAGGAAGTTCCTTTGAATGGCTTTATCTGTCTTGTTTCTGTTAACTTCAGACAGTCCTCTGTTGATAAACTTTATAAAGTGACTCCACGTGTGTAATGAAGGGGAGACGCGGTACATTGTTCTAACCTTTCCTGGCTTCCGTTCTGCAGGGCCAGTACTCCCACTTGGTCCTGCTGGCGGCATTCGATTGTATCGACGATACGAAGCTTGTGAAGCAGATAATCATATCAGTAAGTAATTAATTCTGATGGTCTTGAATAGAAGTTAAATTGATACATCGTTTGTGACTGTGCCCCTTTGATTTCACCCCTATACGTATAAAGACCTTGAAATGTGCTTTCTGCCAGTCCTTTGTTATTTTTATTTATTTTTTAGTTGACTCAAGTCTGTTTTGGGACATTTGCTCTTTTCCTGTGTAAAGCAACAATACTGTAACTTGATATTATTATTTTAAGCTTAAACAAGACTGGTTAGATTAGGATAACATGGCTATTAGGGAACAGGACATGCTGCATGAAAACTTAGCAACGCAGTGCTCTGGTTTGCTCAGAAATTCATTGCCATAGTAATTCTGCAGTTCGTCAAGAACTCACAGGGAGAGGATGCCCATGACCTTTCTCTCCGTCCTTTGGAGAAACGACCTCTGCACAGTTACCAGTTCATCAGTGGCCCTTCCGGGATGGAGCTGGTAGTTGGCTCAGTTGTGATACTCCTTAGAGCCTCCGTGAAAGCTTGGTCAGAGCCCTGTTAGCAGTTCGCAGACAATTCCTTTCTTTGTTTCAGCGGTTCCTCGTAGCCTGGGCCAGTGACCACAAGGTGGGAATAACGAAATACAGTTCATTTGACCCTGAGTTCTCCCTCAGGAAAACTGAGTTGTCCTTTTGGACCTCAAAGTGAAAACCTGGGTCTGCAGTGCCCGCCTCTTTCTGGCCTCTGACTATGCGCTCCTTTCTTCCCTTCCCTTCCTTTCTTGCTAGTGTGCAAGCGGTGTGGGGTGCGTGTTAGAGGTCGCAGCGGTTGCAACATTGGTCACAGTGACCAAGTTTAGAAGCATTCTTAAAACCGAATGATCTGTGTAGACCTGGATCGCACAGACCTTTGCTTCAGACACACAGGCGGGGCCCCTCGGGAGATCTTAGTGACAGGAGCGGGTTTCACAGCGTCCGCAGGGAGAAGCCATGGGTGTGAGCGTTCAGAAAGAGACGGCACCTGTTGGCCCGTGGTGCTGTGGCCTCTCTGCGGCCGGTCTAGGCCCGGAGCGCTCTAGCATGAGGAAAAGGGAGCAGCGGCCTGGGGTTGGGTGCCAGCTGTCGGTCCCAGTGTGTGAGTTTCTCATGCCCTCGCTGTCATGTTGCGACTTTCCCCTTGACTGTTGTAGGATGGTGATGACTTTCTTCGGGGTAGGATTGTGGGAAGAAACAAGTTGGCAGGACTTCCATGTGACAGACGGACTATTTTGGCATGTTCCTTGTGACTTTATTACCCTTTTGACTCCAATCAATAATGATTGTTTTTCATTCCGGTGACAGAGATGTGAGGCCATAAATTGGCAAAGTGAATAAAGTTGTTTCATGAAAATGGAAGCAGGCTGGGCTATTGAAAGTTTGCTTTTGTGTAATATTCTCACGACAGCTGAAATTTGCATGAGTGTTCCAAATGGATTTCAAGAAAGCGAGGCCCGACGCCCCTCAGGATCTGCCTCCGCTGTCTGCTGGACTAATTTTTGTCCAAGCCTCTGTCCCACTTCGAAGTGGCTCGTGAGACAGTGGTAATTCCTGTGCTTCTCGGTTTGATTCCCACATCGCTGCGAGGGCCTCGGGCGCTGAGCCCTGGCTTCTCCCTGACTGGACGCCCGGCAGGTTCTGTGCCTCGTTAGGCTTCATGATAGCCAGCGACACGGTTGGGGACTGCTGGTCGCTCCGGCGTGTTCCCCACCACCGCGGAACCTGGTGCGGCATTCACTGCTTCTCGGAAACCCCCAAGAGAGCGTTGGCGATGCCACTGAGCGTCCTGTTCAGGGGCGACCGGACTTGCTGACACGTCAGGTTGAAGGCACAGCCCGGTCCGCGGAGCCCTCCTCTTTTCCCACCCACTTTACTTTCCAAAATAACCATGCTTCTAAAATGGGTCCGTTTTACCCTGGAATTGGGGGGACGGTGTGACTTTGACAGCACGTTCCTCTGGAGAGGACGTAAGCACACTGGCCAGTTGCTGTTTGAAAGGGAGGAAGTATTGATGCATACTCTAAAATACACTATCTTCTAAACATGTAAACTGACACAGCGAACGCCCAGCCTCGCACCACCGGCCTGAAAGTAAAGCCCGACAGACACACGTGAAGCTCGAGCCCTTTGCGGACCTGTCCTGGTTGCGTGTCCCCGCCTCCCCGGGCCGCCGGGGCGGGTTCTCTGCTGTGCGGGAGCACTTCCTACCCTTCCACTGTATGTAAACGTACGTGGGACGGTTTTGCATGTTTAGAAAATCTCTGTCATCGAGGGCTTGTGTGTTGTGTTCTGCACTTCGCTTTTTCCCTTCGGCTGTGTTTGTGCGATTCATCAGTCGGCAAGTCTTTTTTATAAAGGGCTGGATTGTGATTATTTTAGGTTTTGTGAGCCGTTTTATGATCTCTGTTCCCTATTCTTGTTTTTTTTTTCCTTTTTTTTCAAAATATGAAAGCCATTCTTATCTCCTCGGACATGTAAAAATAGGCTGCAGGGTGGATTTGACCCGCGGGCCATGTTTTGCCTGCCCTGTTCTAACTCCCTGGTTTTCAGTGCCCAACGGTATTGTACTATGAGTAGGGTTATTTTTCCAGTTTTCTGTTGATGGAAACATAGATTATTTATAATTTTAAAAATAGTTACGTTCTCATTAGTTTTTGCTATCCCAAATGATTTTCTGAGCATTCTTGTCTGTCCCTGTGTTTCTCTAAGGCATTGACGTAGCAGGACGGATGGGCTGCCGGTTCCCCGCACGTATGTTTACATAGAGTCACGTGTCATGTTGGCCGCCCAGCCTCTACAGAACCTGTTGCGTCATGCAGTGCTTTTAAAAATAGCCAAGACAGCTTAGTGTTGCTAAGCATTCTGTTCAGAAGCAGCCGGAGTCCCTGCAATGGCAGGTAGAAGCCCTAGCCTAATGAACGCTCCTCCTTTTCTAAGACCAAGCCCAGCTTAGTCTCTAGACCGTGCTCTCTGACGGCTCTCCGCGTTTTAGCAGCACCCCCCCACCCTCAGTTTGTCTCTGCCCTCCCTTCATGGAGCGGTTACTCGTGGTGTGACCCCGGGCTCACAAAGTCAGACGCGTTTCTGGGCCAGGAGTGGGGGCTGGGCTGTGGGGAAGGAGAAGGTGCAGCACCTGTCTGGGTGGTGGCTGCCAGCTGCTAGGAACTTGAGCTCCGTAGGGAGAGGTGTCTTCTGGTTCTGTGTTCTTTTTTTTTTTTCCTATTTAATTGTGGTACAGTACACATAAACCTTACCCTCTTAACCTTTCCCTGTTTTTTCACATACTTTTTTTTTAATTGAAGTAAAGTGGGCATGTGATATTATGTTAGTTTCACATGTACAGCATAACAGCGCTCCTCTGCATTGGGCACCACACAAGGTCATTACAAGATCGTCCTCTGTTCCCTGGGCTGTACTTACAGCCCTGTGACTTACCCGTTATAAAACACAAAATAAACATCAGAAATAGACTCATAAATGCAAAGAACAAACTGCTGCCGAGTGACCTTCACACACCCACTGCAGGCCACGTCACTCATGTAAACCTTGGGCTGCTTCTGAAACGGAAGCAGCCGTAGGACTCGGTCGAGGTGTGAGGAGTATTTAAGACCATGAGTGCTGTTCTCACCGCGTCGGTTCATGTTCCAGCTGAGCACCGAGTGGTTGCTGCTCTCAGCAAGCGCTGGAAGCACTGTGTGCTTTTGTGCAGCCAATGAGGAGGCTTGGGATTTTAAGAAGAGAACATGGTTCTTGCGTGGAATCTGGAGTTGGCACCACCAACGTTGGGGTCACAGACTTTGTAGCGCCGTGATCTCCTTGATGACCAGCTCCATCTTTAGCTTGGTTCCTTGCATTAAATTACTAATCCCATTGTAATAGGAGTTACTTAAGAGGTCCGCTCCTCTGAGTGTATATTATCTGACGGAGAACTCTTTCCCATGGAGTCAGAGCCCTGCCGCTGTCCTCCAGCACATCACCTGCCCGTTTATGGGTTCGTCATGTGTAAACCTCAAGTGCTGGACTGAATTCTTTCTGTGGCTCTAGCCCCTTCTGCAGAAATCTCTGCTGCTCAAACACGTATGGCTTTGAATGTCTATTAGGGCTTGTTGCAAGAAATAGGAATGTTGGGGTGTGGGGGAAGCAAGTTTTTTCTGTTGCAGATTCTCTGTTAAGAGTAAAGGAATTTTTAAACAGTGACTTTTCTGTCTGAAAACATCCACATATGTACACAGGAGCTTAGCTGGGGTGGGGATGACATTGCCTTTGTGACTTAAATTCAGACAGCCAGAAAAGGAGATATTGTCCTTGGTTAGTTGATTGGAAATGTCATAGAGCGTAATTATTTGTAACTGCTCCGTGGAGTCTTTCTGCGTTTATTCCCCACCCCACCCCCATTTTTGTTTTCAATGCAGTACTTAAACAGCCTTCATTTGCCATGAATAAGCAACTAACTTGAAAAGCCTTTATTCACTTGTTCGATTTAACAGAGTTCCTTTATCTCTCTTCACATACATCTCGGTGGGGAAATTCTAATAAGAATGTTCTTCGTCGATGCTGATGCTGCATTTAAAGCAGCTGCAAATTGACTGTATCTGCTCAGTGACCCAGCAAGCGGTGTCCCTAGGAATAGTGGACTGAGAGCTGTTGGCCAGAGTGAATGAGGATAACTCCTTTAAATACTTCTAGGTCCTCGAGCTCGGTCAGTTGTTTAAGTGGACTGTTCAGTAAGGGCAGTCACCGTGCAGACTCCGGTCTCTGTTCTGAGTGTAAATCCTTCTGCTTCAGTGACGTGATTTCAAAATCAGCTCTACATTTTCTTTTATGGATGTTGGGAAAAATAATTAAGTATGTACCCTTCTGTACCGCTCAAATTTCAAGTGCATGTCATTTTAAGCATCTATATTCATTTTTTGTTTCTATGATTTCACAGGAAATTATTAGTTCCTTGCCTAACATAATAAATGACAAATACGGAAGGAAGGTCCTCTTGTATTTACTGAGCCCCAGAGATCCTGCACACACGGTGCGGGAAATTATTGAGGTTCTGCAGAAAGGAGATGGGAACGCACACAGGTAAGAATAGTACAGTGGGTTAAGCCCTTTGTTTTCTGATGTGGTTGCTTCTTTTGAGTAGCTTATGTTTTCAGGAGTCTGCTTACACGTGCATACCCTCTATCATGCTTCTCTAAAACTCGGAAGGTGAATACCATTTTGAAGCCTGTAATTTTGGCAGATTCTTTAAAGTTTTTATCTTGCAAAGGAGATAAACGTCTCATGCCAAAAGAATGCTTCTGAGTGCCTGGCACAGAGTAGCCATTCAATGTGTGATCCGTTTTGGTTTTGCTGCATTTATTTGTTTTAAACTATAGCAGTTTTTTAGGGTTTTTTGTTGTTGTTGTTCTTGTTGATTTTTGTTTTTTGTTTTTTTTTTTTTTAGCTCTGCTCTATCTAGCCAGCAGTGTTGTTTTAGCTTCAGGTGTGCAGTGTAGTGATTCAGCATTTCTGTACATTCCTCAGTGCTCATCATTGTGTGTTCTTCACCTGTTTCCTCCACTCCCCCCCCCACCTCCCCTCTGGTAACCATCAGTTTGTTCCCTGTAGGTAAGATTCTGTTTTTTTGGTTTGTCTCTTTTTTTCTTCTTTGTTGATTTGATTTATTTGTTAAATTCCCCATGAGTTAAATTGTATGGTATTTTATTTCTCTTTCTCTGACTTACTTCACTTAGCATTATACTCTGTGACTCCAACCATATTGTTGCAAATGGCAAGATTTCATTCTTTTTATGGCTGGGTAATAGTCCCTTCTTTATATACACATCTTTTTTATCCATTCCTCTCTTGATGGACACTTGGGCTGTTTCCTAGTTTGGCTACTATAAATAATGCTGCAGTAAACATGGGAGTGCATTTATCGTTTCAAATTAGTGTTTTTGTATTCTTTGGGTGTATACCCACTCGTGGAATCTCTGGATCGTGTGGTAGTTCTGTTTGTGATTCTTTAAGGAACCTCTGTCCTCTTTCCCACAGTGCCCGCACCAGCAGGTTTTTCTCTCTCCACATCCTCACCAGAACTTGCTGTTTTTTGTGATACTGCCTTTAGCCATTCCGATAGGTGTGAGGTGATATCTCATCGGGGTTTTGATTTGCATTTCCCTAATGATTAGTTGATGTTGAGTATTTTTTCTTGTGCATGTGGACCTTCTGTATGTCTCCTCTGGGGGAAATGTCTGTTCATGTCTTTTGCCCATTTTTAAATTGGATTCTTTGTTTTTCCAGTGTTGAGTTGTGTCAGTTCTTTATATGTTTTGGATACTGACCCCTTATTAGGATTGTCATTGACAAATGTCTCCTCCCATTCCACGGTCCGTCTTTTAGTTCTGTTGATTGTTTCCTTTGCTAGGCAGAAGCTTTTGATTTTCATGGAGCCCCAGTACTTTATTTTTGCTTGGCTTTCCCTTGCCTCAAAAGACATAGCTAGAAAAATGTTGCTGTGGCCAGTGTCAGAGAAACTACTGCCTGTGCTCTCTTCTAGGATTTTTATGGTTTCAGGTGTCACATTTAGGTTCTTAATCTACTTTCAGTTTATTTTTGTGTATGCATAAGAAAGTGGTCCAGTTTCATTCTTGTGCATGTAGCTGTACAGTTTTCCCAACACCTTTGTTGAAGAGACTGTCATTTTCCCATTGTGTATTCTTGCCTCACAATCCTTTGTTAAAGATTAATTGGCCATATAGTTGTGGGTTTATTCTTGGACTCTCATTCTATTCTGTTCCATTGATGTATGTGCCTGTGCCATACTGTTTTGATTGTCACAGCTTTGTAGTGTATCTTGAAATCCGGGATTGTGATCACCTCCAGTTGTGTTCTATTTCAAGATTGCTTTGGCTGTTCAGGGTCTTTCGTAGTTCCATACAAATTTTAGGTTTATTTATTTCAAATTCTGGGGAAAATGCTATCAGTTATTTTGATAGAGATTACTTAAATCTGTAGATTGCTTTGGGTGGCATGGGCATCTTAACAATTTTTGTTCTTCTAATTCAAGAGCATTAAATATTTTCCCATTTGTTTGTGTCTTCAGTTTCTTTCAGCAGTGTTGTGTAGTTTTCAGAGTATAGGCCTTTCACCTCCTTGGTTAAGTTTATTCCTAGGTATTATAATTGGCCTGTGATGCCTTTTTTTTTTGGTAGTGCCTTTATCTGATTTGCTATCAGAGTAATGTTGGCCTCATAAAATGAACTGAGTAGCATTTCTTCTTCTATTGTTTTGGAATAGTTTGAAAAGAATAGGTATTAACTCTTCATTAAGTGTTTGATGAAATTCACCTGTGAAGCCATCTGGACTTTGTTGGAAGTTTTTCAGTCACTGCTTCAAATTCATCACTGGTAATCAGCCTGTTCAGATTTTCCATTTCTTCCAGATTTAGTTTGGGAAGGTTATATGCTTCTGGGAATTTGTCCATTTCTTCTACGTTGTCTAATTTGTGGGCACAGACCTTTTTATATTATTCTCTTGTAACCCTGTGTATTTCTGTGGTGTCACTTGTTAGGTCTCCTTTTTCATTTCTGACTTTGTTTATTTGAGTCTGCCTATAGGTTTATCAGTGTTGTTCATCTTTTCAAAAAACAAGCTCCTGGTTTCATTGATCTGTTTTATTGTGGTTTTTTTTTTTCAGTTTCTATTTTTATTTCTGCTCTAATGTTTATTATTTCCTTCTTGCTACTGGTTTGGGGTTTTGTTTGTTCTTTTCTACCTCCTTTAGGTGTAAAATTAGATTATTTGAGATTTTTCTTGCTACTTGAGGTATGCCTGTATTGCAGTATACTTCTCTTTCAGAAGTATCTTGCTTCTGTATCTTGAAGATTTTGGATTCTTGTGCCTTCCTTTTCATTTGTCCGCATGAATATTTTTATTTCCTCTTTGATTTCTTGGGTGACTCATTCATTCTTTAGTAGCATGTTAATTAACCTCCATCTATTCGCATTCTTGATTTTTTTCCTGTGTTTGATTTCCGAGTTCCATAGTATTGTGGTCAGAAAAGATAAATGGTATATGACATCAGTCTTTTTGAATTTGTTGAGACTTATCTTGTGGCCTAATATGGTCAATTCTGAGAATATTTTATATAAACTTGAAAAGAATGTGTATTCTATTGTTTTAGGATGGAATGTTCTGAATATATATGATAAATCCATCTGGTCCAACGTGTTAGTCACAGCCACCGTTTTTCTTGGTTTTCTGTTTAGATGATCTGTTAACATAAACAGGTTGTTAAAGGCCCCTGTTGTTAATATTATCATTGATTACTTCCTTTATGTCTGTCATTAGCCGCTTTATGTATCTGAGTGCTTCCACATTGGGTGCCTGGATATTTACAACTGTTATCTCTTCTTGTTGGATTGTCCCCTTTAATTTTGTAGTATCCTTATTTGTCTTTTGTTACATCTTGTAAGTTTTAAAGTCTGTTATGTCCAATATAAATATTGCTACCCCAGCTCCCTTTTTACTTTCGTTTCATTGATAAATGCTTTTCTATCCCTTCAGTTTCATTGTGCATGTGTCTTTCAGTCTGAAATGAGTCTTGTAGGCAGCACAGATGAATCTTTTTTTATCCATTCTGTCACTCTGTCTCTGTATTGGAGAGTTGAATCCATTTGCAGTCAAAGTAAATATTGAGGGGCGCCTGGGTGGCTCAGTCGGTTAAACATCCGGCTTCGGCTCAGGTCATGATCTCACGGTTCATGGGTTCGAGTCCTGCGTCGGGCTCTGTGCTGACAGCTAGCTCAGAGCCTGGAGTCTGCTTCAGATTCTGTATCTCTCTCTCTCTCTCTCTGACCCTCCCCTGCTCGCACTGTCTCTCCAAAATAAATAAAAAAACATTGAAAGAAAAAAAACAAAGAAAATATTGATAGGTACTTATTGTCGTTTTGTTACTTGTTTTACGACTGTTTTGTGGTTCTCTGTTCCTTCTCTTGCTCTTTTCTCTCCCAGTTTGCTGGCTTTCTGTAGTGTGATACACTTGGATTCCTTTTTCTTTATTTCACCCATATCTGTTACCAGTTTTTGAAAGGTGGTTATCATTAGGTGTATATATGACGTCTCATGCATATAGCCGTCTGTTAAGCTGATAGTTACTTAAGGTTAAACCCGTTCTAAAAGCACTAAATTGTTACTTTTCTCCTCCCTCCCTTCCTCGTTTTTAGGTGGATGGTGTGATACCTTACATCCTTTTACTTTGTGACTCCCTCAACTGATTTTTATAAATATACTTAATTTTATTGCCTTTGTATTTCTTCCTTTTCTTACCCCTTGCTTGTGGTCTTTCCTTTCCCCTCAGAGTCTGTCTCCGTTGGCATTTCTTGCAGGGCTGTTAGGGGTGAAGAATTCCTTTAACCTCTATTTGTCTGGGAAACTCTTAATCTCTCTATTCTGAATAATATCCTTGCTGGATAGAGTATTGTTGGTTGCAGGGTTTTTTTCTTTCCAAACTTTGAATATATCATGCCACTCCCTTCTGGCCTGCAGAGTTTCTGCTGAAAAATCAGCCGAGAGCCTGATGGGGCTTCTCTTTTATGTACATGTTTTCTTTTCTCTTGATTGTTTGTTTGTTTGTTTTGAAAATTCTCTAACACCACATTTTGCCATTTTAATTACTGTGTGTCTTGGTGTGGACACTTGGTTGATTTTGTGGGGGCTTCTCTGTACCTCCTGGATCTGGGTATCTGTGTCCTTTCCTAGATTTGGAAGTTTTCAGCTGTTACTTCAAGTCGGTTTTCTGCCCCTTTTTCTGGGATATTAGTAATGCAAACATTGTGACACTGATGACGCTGATTCCCTTCATCTGGTTTTATTTTTTCTTGCTTTTTTTCTCTCTCCTGTTCAACCGGTTGCCTTTCCATTCTGTGTCCTCCGGGGTGCTAATCCCTTCTTCTGCTTCCTCTAGTCTGTTTATTCCCTCTAGTGTATTTTTAATTTTAGTTATTAGTCCTTCCTCTCTGACTGGTTCTGTTTTATGTTTTCTGTCCCTTTGTCGCGGGTCTCACTGGAATCCTCCACTCTTTTCTCAAGTCCAGTGAGTATCTTTATGACCATTACTTGAAATTCTCTATCAGGCCTATTACTAGGTCTCTTGCTATTTTGTCCTGTTCTTTCATTCGGGACATACTCCCCTGTCTCCTTATTTTGTCTAACTCCCTATGCCTGTTTCTTGGTGTTGAGAGAGTCCGCTGCATCTGCTGCTGCTGAAGGCGGTTCAGTGCCCCCTGGTCCCCAGGACCCGGCACGTGCGGGGTGGCCTGCGTTGTGTTGCGTGCACCCTGCTGCCGAGGCTGAGCCGAAGCCCGTTTCTCCTCCATCCCAGTCGTGCACAGCGGCTCCCTTTGTGTGCGTGCTGCCTGTGCTGGCGGGCCAGCGCGGGGCCGCCTTGGGCTTGATCTGAGTCCGAGCAGGTGTCTGCCGCGATGCAGTAGCACCGACCTGCAGTGGTGCTTTCCCCGTGCTGTGTCCTGCCTGAGACACTTTCATTGGGGCGGGCCCGCCGTCAGGTCAGACCAGAGGTCTTCCCCAGAGCCTGCTGGGGCTGCAAGAGGATATGGTGGAGCATGTGGTGTTCGGAAGGTTCTGGCTAGTCTGTTTTGGGCGGGGGTGGGGGAGTGGTCCCGGAGCTGAGGCCTGGCCGAGGGGGTGTGTCTGCAGAAGTGCTCTGTTAGCAAGTCAGGTGGACAGTGTGGTGTAGGCACTGTTCCCACAGCGCCCCATGTGTCTTGGCTAGGGGACAGGGGAGGGAAGGGATGCCCTTCTGCTTCTTGGCTCCCGTAGAAGTCTCCCAAAGCTCCCTGCCTCTCCATCCCAGGCTGGGAGACGAGTACACACACCCTGGGGGCTTTGCAGGCTGCTGCTGCTGTGCTCGTGTCTCCGCAGGCCTGTGTGTCACACTGTCTCCGCAGGGGCTCGAGTTTCTGTGTCAAGCCCCACTGACTGTAAGAACTCCTGAGATGATGCCCCACTGATTTTCAAACCACATGTAACAGGGATCTGTCTTCCCCCTGCAGACACCCTGTGTAGCCTCACGTGAGGGCTGGTTCTCTCCCTTCTCCACACCTGCTGCGAATCCCCCCCTGCTTCCAGCAGCTCTGGGGGTCCTTTCAGCTCTCAGCCCGCATCTTCACCCTCTTCATTACGGCTTCTTCTCTGTATCTAGCAGTTTAGACTGCGCTCTGTCGTGCTCTGGGCCACTCACCCTGATGTGGGTGTTTTCTAGGTGCATTCATGGGAGGAGGGGGCCTTAGGGTTCTCTTCTGCCATCCTCCCCAAGGTCAGTGTTGCTTTATTTTATTTTTTAATTTTCTTTAATGTTTTACTTGAGAGAGAGAGATGGAACATGAGCCAGGGAGGGGCAGAGCAAGAGAGGGAGACAGAATCCAAAGCAGGCTCCTGGCTCTGAGCTGTCAGCTCAAAGCCTGATGTGGGGCTTGAACACACAGACTATGAGACCATGACCTGAGCCGCAGTCAGATGCTCAACCAACTGAGCTGCCCAGGCGCCCCAGTTTTGCTTTATTTTTAAAGTAATTGGTATCACATAATTAAATATTGTAGAGAGCGGAGTCCATTTGATAGTCTAATCCTGTCTTCTGATTTTTTGTTGTTGTTGGGTTCTGGATTGGTTGGGGCTGTTTTGGTATTAGAGCAGGCGGGGCTCACTGAGGTGCTGATTCTGTGTCAGGCTCTGATCAGATGCTGGAGACCCAAAGATGAAGGACAGGCTCCGCCCATCAGCCGCTGCCTGCACGCACAGCAGAGAGACACGGTTACAAGACGTTTGACAAAGACTGCTTTAAAAAATTTTTTCATGTTTATTTTTGAGAGAGAAAGAGTATGTGTGTGTGTGTGTGAGCAGGGGAAGGGCAGAGAGAGAGAGACAGACAGACAGACAGAGTCCGGAGAAGGCTCCAGGCTGCCCGATGCGGGGCTCAAACCCACGAACCATGAGATCATGACCTGAGCCGAAGTCGGACGCTTAGCTGACTGAGCCACCCGGGCAACCCCGACAAAGACTGTGTTCACCCCTTAGAGGTTTTTGTGGTAATGAGATCACTGTATGTCCTTGGCCATCCGTGTCACCTGAGTGTCTCATTCCCCACGTTCCGACAGTAAGAAGGACACGGCGACCCGCCGGCGGGAGCTCCTGGAGTCCGTGTCCCCGGCCCTGCTGGGCTACCTGCAGGACCACGCCCGCGAGCTGGTGCTGGACAAGTCTGCGTGCGTGCTGGTGTCCGGCATCCTGGGAGCTGCCGTCGGAGATGTCCAGCCCGCCATGCACGCCGTCGCCAGCCTGGCGGCGGCCGAGCTACACCCAGGCGGCCAGGATGGAGAGGTAACATGTCAGGGGACAGGTGCCACACAGACCCCGGGCACCGCGAGCACGGCCGAGAAGACAGCTCTCGTGCCGACTGCCTGGCCTCGTGTTGGGGAGCCTGCTGCTTCCTGCCGCGGGCCCTGGGCCCGGACGTAAGGCCCGGAGGATGTAGGCACAGGGCGTTTCCTCTGGGCGGGGGTGAGCCCGTTGTCCCCTGCGCTTGATGAGGAGAGACCCTGAGTCCTGCGGGACGGCTGGTATTTAAGCACCCTCAGCACCCGCTCTCTGTGGTGCTGCTGCCGTGCTCGGTCCCCTCAGAACGGCGTAGTGCGGCCTGAGCGGCGGTTGGCCTGGTCACTGAGCATCGTGCTGGTGCCGCTCAGGCCGGAGCTCGCGAGGCCTCTCGGCGGCCCTGCCTGCGTGTCCACCTTCCCCTCGGTCTGGGGATCGGGCTGCCTCTCTGGTCCCGCCGAGTGTTCATGGTCACTCTCCGTGGTGACCTCCCTCCTAAGCGTTGTCCCACTTTCAGCTCGGCTCAGTGTGTGTGATGACAGAGGCTGGACTGCCGGCCAAGGCGTGGCTGCCGTTTAAGTCCTGCCTTCCTGCCCCTCACAGCTCCACGTCGCAGAGCATCCTGCCGGACACCTCGTTCTGAAGTGGCTGATAGAACAAGATAAGAAGATGAAGGAAAGTGGAAGAGAAGGTAGGCTGTGAAACTTGACCTTCTCTTGGATCTCCTGTGGAATTCCAGTAGTTCCTGGCAGGCCATTTATGTTCAAGGGCAGTTTGCCGAGTGTTTGTACATGATGTCCACGAACAAGAGATAATTCAGGGGTTGCAGACAACGCGCTAGTAAATGTTGGAAATTTATGTCCCAGAATCCTTTCATTTCTTTCCCTTTCCCGCCCTCCCTCCCTTACCGCTTCAGACTTTGAACCTGGCCTCGCCCAGTGCCCTAAAATGCCATTCTGTTCCTTGAGGGGCTGAGGCCAGGAAGGGGGGAAGATTTGTGAGTCTCACTACCCCACGTGAAAAGCATATTTATCCCTAGTTTGGAGGAAAGGATAAACAGAAGAAAGCCACCCTCATCAGATTTTTGAGCCGATGCCTGTTTGGCATTGAAAATTCACGTGAGCACAGAGCAAGCGCGTGCGCAGCCGTTGCCCTGCGGAGAGCCAGCTTTCCGGGGAGGCCAGCGTCTTTTATGTCACTCAAGACTTGCGTCCCATTCCTGTCTCGGGCCTGCCTTGGACCAGACCTGGTACTGCGTTCGAGCTCCGTCCAGTATCGTGGCCACGGCAGCGCTCCCCGCCGACAACCAGTTCGGGCTTCCTATCGTCGTGACAGACCGAGATGTCAGCCCTGAGGCAGGTTGCAGCTCTGACGGCTGCCGGGCGGCCAGACAGGACTCGGGCTGTCACCTCGCACTGTCCCTTCAAGATCACAGACTCGGGCTACTTTTCACCACAAACTTCCGTCAACGGAGACAGCTGGCTTGTAACACGTTTTGAAGAAAATGTAACATACTGAATCACCTTTTTCATTAAGAAGAATTGGGTGCGCCGTTGAAGCTGAGTGTACGTCAGGAAGATTGTCTGGCTTTCTTTTAAAATCCGAAGAATTTTCAGGTGACTTTTGTCCCTAATTCGGTGACACCGACAGCCTATGACCTGCCTGTGTGGACCTGCCGTGTCCCTCACGTCCATGGATCTCTGAACGAGCGTGGCTGGCGGGGTCCCCTGCTGCCGCGTAACACGCCGCCCCAAAACTTGGTAGTCCTCAAACAACATCTGATCGGGGTCTGGGTTTGTTCTCCTCGCTGTCACCCGGGGCAGCTCGGCTTGGGGGTCGGAGTGTCTATCCTCTTGGACAATGGCGGCGGCCAAGTCCAGCAGCCTCCCTGCCTCCCCGCCGGGCTGCTCGGGCTTCCTCACAGCATGGTGGTCGAGCTGTAAGAGAAGAAAGCAGGTGCATGGCGTCTTTGTGCTTTAGCCTCAGAAGTTAGGTCACATCGCCCTCTCCATTCTCTTTTGGCTAAGTCAGTCGCAGAGGCCCACCCGAGTTCACGGGAAGACACTGACCCCACCTCCGGGTGGGGGTGGAGGTGGGCGTGGGGAGCATTCCAGCAGAGCACACAGGTCAAGGACAGTGTCGTGGTCGGTCACCTGGGGAGCACCGTCTGCCTCGCGGGTCGCTGGCTGGCCTGCAGCATGTGCCACAAAGGGCCAAATAGCCCCAGGCCTCTTGGCTTTTAAAGGGTCCTCACATTCGAGTGTCTCCCGAGGGAGTTACACTTGCGACTGCCCGAGATACTTCCCTTCAAGATAGGTTTGCCCATCCTTGCATCTGTACCGAATCCTAGCTCCAGAACTTCTACTTAGTTTGATATGCTTAGATGACATGTGGAATAAGATGATGTACCAGGAACTTCAGAATCTGATGACGACGAACAGAATCCTAACAAGGTAAATAATACTTCCGACGGGCGAATGGCTAGCTTTGCAGACAGACCCCCCCAGGCGTCAGCCGCAGTAGTCACCGGACCACTAGTGCATCCACGGCGCCTCCTGAGTGAGCACTTTTCACCAGGGAGAACCTGATCTCACCAAGCATGAGGAGCTGCTCTCAAACATTGACTTCCTGAATACCTTTCGGGTCTGGGTTAAGCCGTTAAATAGCACAGAGAGAGGCAGGCATGACCAAGTGGGCATTTTAGAAGAATTCATTGTTTGTCTTGAGTAATTGCTTCCAAATACAGTCTAAGACCTGGACCAGAGTTGAAAAAAATGGCTGTATTAGAAACACATTGAATAGGGGCGCCTGGGTGGCTCAGTCGGTTAAGTGCCTGACTTAGGCTCAGGTCATGATCTCACAGCTCATGAGTTCGAGCCCGGAGTCAGGCTCTATGCTGACAGCTCGGAGCCTAGAGCCTGCTTTGGATTCTGTCTCCCTCTATCTCTCTCCCCACCCTGCCCCCCACTCTGTCTCAAAAATAAGTGAAACATATTTTAAAAAGGAGAATTTTAGGACATTTCAGTGGCTTTTTAAAATAAAAAGGAGGGGTTCCTGGGTGGCTCAGACAGTTGCGTGTCCAACTTCAGCTCTGGTCATGATCTCACAGTTCATGAGTTTTGAGCCCCGCATCGGGCTCTGTGCTGACAGCTCAGAGCCTGGAGCCTGCTTCTGATTCTCTCTCCCTCTCTCTCTGTCCCTCCCCAACTCATACTCGAGTTCTCTCTGTCTCCCCCCATCCCTCTCCCCTCCTCCCCCCCCCGACTTTCTCTCAAAAATAAACATAAAAAAAATTTAAAAACACACATTAAATAAATCAGAGCTGGAATTTTTAGTGTTAAGGGAGATGGAGTCAGAACTCTATTCACTTTTTTATTAGAATATTTGCAGATTTAAGGCCAGTGGAGAAGGAGATTGGGAGCTGAAATCTTGGTATGATGTTCACTATGTTTCCGTATATTTTCCATTTTCAGGTTGTTTTGCAAAAACCCTTGTGGAGCATGTTGGTATGAAGAACCTGAGGTCCTGGGCTGGCGTGAACCGAGGGGCCATTGTGCTTTCTAGGTACGTCGCCTTCTGCCCCTTGGGCTCCGCCTCCTGATGCCCCTTCCACAGCCTTCCCCTGATCTGTCCTGTGTGTCTGCTAGCCGGCCATCGCTCCCCTCACTCGGTGGAGATGGGCACGTCAAACAGAGGCCAAACCTGACACTTCCCGTGGGTTCTTAAGGTTTATTTGATGGTTTTGACCAAAACCTAATTGGATTCTCTCTCTTTCTCCCTCACTCTTCTCTCAGGAAATCCCTTTACATTGGATTAATTGGTAGAGATCCCTTTCATGACCTCCTTTGTTCCCCCGATTATGGAGCCCTCTGACACCCTATAATTATCAATCATGTAATTCCTTTTTTTTAATGTTTACTTATTTTTGAGAGACAGAGAGACAGCGTCAGCAGGGGAGGGTCAGAGGGAGAAGACACAGAATCTGAAGCAGGCTCCAGGCTCTGAGCTGTCAGCACAGAGCCCAACAGGGGGCTTGAGCCCACGAACCACGAGATCATGACCTGAGCTGAAGTTGGCCGCTTAACCAACTGAGCCAACCCAGGCGCCCCTAAATCATGTAATTCCTAAGACTTGCCAAGTGTATGTTTTCTGGAACGTTATTATGGCCATTATTAATTACAGATCTCAAAAAAACTAAAAAGGATCCATAGCAATGGCCTCACCTATTGACATTTCACATTTGTTGGGCTTCAACTATATGATCCGAAGGAATGAGCCCTTAGTCCGACTAATGTCACATCTCCTCACCCGGTCATTTCCTGCAAGACTGTGACATCCCCTTACACCATCCCGAGAGGCAGGCGCACAGGAGACCGTGTCACTTTTTGTTGTTTTGTTTTTTTTTATCTTCATCAACTTTTGTTTTCTTTTTCTTCTTATTTTGCCTTTTGATCCCCTTTTTCCATATCCAGCCCCTCCCCCCTCCCCCATACACCCTTCCTGCTCTGGCACCCACTGATCTGCTCTCTGTGTTTATGAGCCTGGTTCGGTTTGGTGTTTGTTTTTGTTTTTGTTTTAAATTAGATTCCACATATAAATAAGAGGTTCTACACTGCTTGTATCATTTGATTATTTCACCACATTTAGGGTTTTGACCAAAATTGTAATTGCATTCTTTTCAATGAGTGAGTCTTCTCCCTATGAAAACTGACAAAGTTTCTTTTTAAAATCACAACTGACTTCACATGTAGTTTTTCTTTCATTATTTTCAAGTATTCTTAAAGGGATTCTGGGAGCATTTGCCACTGAAGTCTGCAATGCTAATTGTTTATTTCTAATTAAAACGGCAGAATGCTGATGATTTGTGAGTTGAGGCCTGTGCTCAACTTGTCTATTTTTCTCCAGACAATTACTTTGAGTTTATAATTCACAGGTCATTGAAACTTACATAAATTTTGTTCCTGGATGTGAAGCCCTTCTGTTAACAGCACTCATTTAAGATAGGTTTGGTGGTTCCTGGGAAGCGATCACTGCCGATTTTTCCCTCTGCTGTGTTACGGAGGTTTGGAAGAGGGGTGCCAGTCTTGTTTGAGTTTCCCACAGTATCTGACATGCAGCACGAGTGCACCTTTATCTGTACTTTTTGTCAAAGAACTCTTTATTGGGTCTGCACGTTGATGTGGGCACCCATACACCCCTAAACACGGCCCATACAGACGTGCGTTAGGTCAGTGGATCAGGATCTCCAAATGTATGGGTGGTGCTGATCGTTCGTCCATTTCTCATAAAACTCAGTTAATTTTCCGGTTGCAGTTGAACAGCCAGAATCCATTAGCTGAAACCTGAACTTTTTTGATATGACTTTCTTTACCAGACCTTTGGCGTGTTAACACCTACTGACATATTCTTTCATTAACACTCAATTAACTAAAAATTTCCACCCTGCCATGAAATTAATTTGTAAAGAGTTCTCATCCATCAAAGCTCCATTCGGGCGGACTTCAGACATTAGAAGGAAGAACACTACCACGTAAAACGTTTGAGGTTCTGAAGGGAAGTTGAACTGCAGATAACCTAATAATTAACACAATCATCAGTTCGAGTGGTTTTAGCGCACTGACATGTGCTTGCCTTGTTTGGTGAAATTCTCTGCTTGTGTATTTTACTTTAGACTTGTGCGGTTTTCCCCCCCACACATACATCTTTTTTTTACAATAAGTGAAAAAGCATCCTGGGTGAAAAAAGAGTATTAGTCTTGTATGTTTCTGAAAAATGACTCAGGGAAGTAGAATTCTCTAGCATTTAGATCATCACAGGCTGTAGACGCACAGCCTGGGTTCCGATCCCAGCTCACTGTGGATCTAGTCTTGGGCGGATCACTCAGCTTCTCTGAACCTTCATTTTCTTGGTTGTACGGTTGGATTAGTAATATCATAGGTTGTTATGCAAACCATATGAGATGGTGTATGTAAGATTCTTAGCCTTATGTCCAGCACGTGTGCTCAGTAAATACTTCTCTTATGTCCGTGCATCATGCGAGTGCGTGCTTAGCCAGAAACTACCTGGTGCGTCACACACCTGTTACCAGGGCGCTTTACTGTGCAGCTTTGCAAGTGCAGGCTGTGCCGTGTCCCCTGCCGACAGCAGGGTGCTGCGTGGTGCTTCTGACTCACCTTCCTCTATGGACCCACTGGACATGCTCAGGACTGGGGACTTAGGGAAATGCCGAGGGATTTGTTTCTAGGATGTGCTTCTGAGGTCAGTATTACATGTGGTCATGAGGAACGGGGGAGCAGGAAACTCAGCCCTGGTGTTGCTGGCGGGAGTTGGGTGGGGTGTGTGCCCCGCCCCCGTGTAAAGAGAAAGGGGACTCAGCGGGGCTCATTACCAGCCTCCAGGACTCCATCCCCTTGTGGGGGTGGCACGGAAGCCGAGCTGACTGGGGTGTCTGTTTTAATGGCTCATGTTTATGAAGTTCTACCTGCGGAGCACCTGCCCTGGCTCGGGGCCTCGGGTATGAGATCGTTGGAGCCCCGAGAAGTCTCTCCAGCAGGAGATGGCTTGTGTTGTCGATCCCAGTTATAGGTCAGGAGACAGTCTTAGAGATTTTAAAGAGCACGCTGTTGGCTGCCACGGTGACTGAGTGGCCGAGGCAGATTTCAGACCTACGTCCCTTCAGATGCTTTAGCTACAGAATTTAGTCAAAAGGCTGTTACCTGCTTTCCTTTTGGGTCCTCCACCTTTCCTCCGTGGGCCCCCTTTCCCGAGGGCTAACATGGTCACTCAGGGAGCATTCTCGGTCATGTGCTATGCCCCGCGGTACCGTGGCTTGGAGAAATAGAGCACACGGTTTCTGTTCTGGAGTCTCATCTGGGTAGGGAAGGGGGGGCGGGGTACACTCACTAGACACATTTATAACCGGGTGTTAGTCCTGAGATGATCCGTGAACACAGGACCGGTTCTGTGCAGAACGGAGTGCCGTGTGATCTGCCAGCAAGATTGTAAAATGTTTTCTATTTATGTGGTTTCAGAGTGTAGGCCCCCAGCCCCCATCATCATCTGGTGAGGTACAAAGATGTATTTGTCATTATCAGACTTGTCTCACCAATCATTGAATTGTTTTCAACCGACCGTGGGTGGAGATAGTATTAGCAGACGATTAGGGGTTTTGTGAAGTGTAATTTGTTGGTTAATTATTGTCTTCTCTCCTCAGCCTTCTGCAGAGCTCTGACCAGGAAGTTGCAAACAAAGTCAAGGCTGGACTGAAAAGCCTGATTCCCACATTGGAGAAAAACAAAAATACCAGCAAAGGAATTGAAACACTGCTTGAAAAACTGGCTGCGTAGTGGCAACAGTTAAGAACAGTGTGAAATCATTTTTCCTGTTCTCTTTTCCCGGAGTGGGAAAGAGGGGCCAGGGTCCAGCGTCCTGGGAATCCGGGGGCCGTGTGGGTGTGTTTCTTCTTTGTATACGAGTCTATTTATAAAACAGTTTCTAAAAATGGTCTTTTTAAAAATTTTTTAAAATCCCAGCCAAGTCTTCTGTCTTATTGAGTGCTGAACAAATCAGATGTGAGGCCATATCATGAAAGGTTTAACCATCCTGTGCAGTGGCGCCAACCAGATACATTCAAAGGAGAAGCCTGAGTTGATTCAAGGGAGAAGATGTCTTCTTGAGCAGTAGTCTGAGAGGGCTTCACGGAGGAGGTGGGACTTGAGGACCTTGAAGGAAGGCAGGGCAGAGGAAGTCTGTTGGGAGCAATGAGGATGAAATGAATCATTTTGCAGAAACTTAAGGAAGCCTTGTGGGGGGAGGATGGCCTGAGGCCAGGGCAGCTGCCTTCCCTGCCACTTTGGGGGTTGGGTCTGGACTAGGTTTTGTTGGGCCTGCACTCTGGTAGGGTCAGGCTCCTGAGGGCACAGGTGCTACAGGAACGAAGGGGTCACAGTGGTGGCCATGTGAAGGTCAGGGTCACTGGGAAAGTCTCCCTCTCTTGGGAGCCTCGCCTTCCCAGTAAGTAGCTCCCTGTGATCAGACTGTCTTCCTTAGGACTTCGCTTGAGTAGTTGAAGACTTGGCAGAGTTCAAGTTAGAAGGAAGGCATTGCAAATGTGTTAGCAGTGCAGAAATTTAAGTTGGAGTGCAGGTAGGATGTTTGAATTTTACAACTGCGCTTGGCAGCAACAACGCAGAAGGCTTGGTGGACTCCCTGCTTGTGACACCCGGGGACGGGGCCGTGGCCCCGGAGCAGAGGAGCCCATCTCCCTGCAGCCCCCGCCGGGGCTCAGGGGGGCAGGGGGGCCAACAGCAGAGCTTGAGGAACACGTTGGGGACTTGTGTTTTCCGTGCAAAGGGCGTGTTTACCAAGGGGAGGAGAATACCCACTATTTGTTTCGTGTATGAAGACTAAACAGACGTCATTTTAAAACTAGAGTCGAGAGGGCCCAACGCAGCCAGTGTTCCTCTGCCTGCCCTCCGCACCCCTGCTTTACCCTGCTGGGAAGGGGGCACTTCCCCTTCTTTTCAGCTCCGCTGTGTTCTTAAAAGCTGATGGGGGTTTCTGTTGTGGTTTTATCTGTTCCCTTTCCTCTCTTAGTTGGAGGCGTTGCAGATGGAGACTTGTCACCACCCCTGGTCCCCATCGTCTCTCCGTCTTTCTGTAGAAGTGTGTCGTCTTGAGAAGCCCGTGTTCAGGGCTCCCGCGGTTAATCACCAAAGTCAGCCGTGGACCGTCCTTACGTTGCCTGTACCGGTTCATCTTTCCTGGTGTTATTCTCTGCTTCATTCATGTTCGTTTGCTTATTTTTCTACATTCTTCCTAATTTTCCTGGAACTTTCCATCAGAATTGCTTCAACTTCTCTAGCAGGTACCATTTTCTTCCTTTCTTCAGCCTGGCAAGGCGCCCATGTTACTCAGGTGCCCACGCCTTTCCCCGTGGCTCCCATGTTCTAACCGGGGTGCTTCGGGGCTGCTGTGCCGCACATGGGTCCTAGACCCATGCTGAGGTTTACCAGCCTCCTCCGTCCCTCCATGGGGCCATGCGAACACTCCGCTGGCGTGTCTGGACCTGGCCCATGAACCTTGGACCTCAGGAAGGTTTCTTAGATCATAGCCCCCAGGAAGGGTCCCTGTCCTGCCAGCCAACTTTGGATGTGCAGACTAGATGCCCAGAGCGGGTGTGCTGTCTTGCGGCCACAGGAGGAGACAGATAGCAGGCTGACCATGGCTGAACCAAAGCTAGAAAGTCGAGCTGCGGGACCAGTCAACCCTTTGGAGCTGCCCATCTACTGGACTCCCGGTTACATGAGGCAAAAGCCTGCCCATCAGGCCGTTTTGAATTGGATCCTTAGAAACTTGCCACCAAAAGTGTGCTAACCTGACCATCTCTGAATATTAATTTCCACACTAACACAGGGAGTCACTAGCATTCGCACTTTTTGGATGCCCCAAGGACCTGCTCTCCAACCACTACCATCATCCTGGGCCTTCCCTTCATGTCTCCTACAGAAAGCCCATTTCCAGGATCCCATGCATTGTTTTCTTGCTTACCCCCCTCTAGAATGGGGCATAAGCTCTAGTGACTTCTTATGAAAGAATGCAGGTGAGAGAACGGCTTCATTACATACCCTTCCACACCTGCATGCCTAGTTTAGCTGGGTATAGAATTCTGGTTTGAAATTAATCTCCCCTCAGAATTTTAAGGACATTGGTCAACATTTTTTTGATTTAGGGTTGCTATGGAAACCTTAACGTCGTCCTCTTTCCCAGTCTTTTTTGCGTGTGGCCTTCTGCAGGGGCAGTGCTACTCCAGACGGTTACAGGACGGTTTTTAATCCCCAGGCGCCTTCTCTTGCAGGAAATTGTGCATTGGCATATGAGGTGTGTCTGTTTTCCGTGCTTCCCGCTGGTCACGTGGAAATGTTTTAGAAAACTTCAGTTCTTCCTTCTGGGAGTTGTTTTTGTATTGTTTTCTCTCTGTCTCTGTCTCTTTTTCCTATTTTCTTTATTCTTTGGAACTTCTGTTAACTACCATTTTGAATGCAGGTTTGATCCTCTCGTTTTCTTTATTTCTTTGGCTTTTTGTTTTGCCCCGAAATGAGAGACCTAGTTCCTCTCCTCCTTCTTCCAGCCTTTCTCCACTGAAGGGTCCTTTTTTTGTGCTTTGGATGAACTCCCTCTTACATCTCGGATGTTCTATTTTATGTTTATTTTGCTTTGTCTTGTTTTCCTTTGCTGTCTTTTCTATTACCTGCTCTTTGGTTTACTTGGGTCTCTTACGTTTGAGGCTTGGCTCCCTGTATATTTAAGACCCTGAAAACGGATAAGAAACGGGCAGACCTAGCCTGTCCTCTGCTGTTGAGGATTTATTGCACCGGTGTGGGGGCTGCTGTCTCACCGAAGTCCCCCAGATCTCAGGCCGTTCATCTGGGCCCGTCGCTGCCTCCGGAGAGAAATCCGCCCGCCTGCCGGTGTTCTGGTTGCTTAAGACCCAGTGTGCGGATCTGAGTTAACCCAGAGGCTTACAGTATGGACAGGGCCTCTTGCTGTCTTGTCCCCAGGGCCCTGGCCGGGTGGAACTGAACCAGTGCAAGTCCAGACAGTGAGCTGTCGGCCGTCCCCCTGTTTCCCATCCCAGGCCTCTCCCCGGCACCGAGAGCCTCTCACTGCTGACGTGTTTCTCCCATGGGGAGAACTGAGCCACCCAGGCGCCCCCACCTTTTCTTACTTAAATCTAAAACCACCACCACCACAGAGACCCGAGGTCCTAGCCTGGTCCCTGGCGACTCCTTAAGTCTTCAGTGAAGCTTCTCACGCAGGCGACCCAGCAGGCTATTTGGGCCCCACGACTTTCCGGCACAGTGAGTGAACGGCTGCTCTGTTGTGGTTCCGAAGTGTGCAAACACGCCTGCCGTGACACGTTTGTGCCCCAGAGAGCGCCTTGCAGGACACGCTGCCGTGTCAGCTCCCTTCCCTATACACGAATCGTGTTTGAATCTTTTACCAAAACATGTTATCCGTTTTTAAGCGTGGGTTCGTGCCGCTGCTGACGCTGAGTGGACAGAGCTGCAAACGTGGTGATGAGGAGTTTTGGTCGGTGCTCTCGTTCTGAGGGGAGTTCATTATATCTCGAGGGAAAATAATTAGCGCCTAGCTGTGCCCGTTGTGGTGACCACTTGAATGGAGGCTGATGGGAACGCGGTAAGGTTATGAGAATCATCTGACTGTGCTCTTGAGGACTGTAATTAAGCATGATGAATAATTCAGATATTTTAAATGACTTCCAGATGTTTGAAAACAGACTTTCCTTTTAGAGAGAAGTCCTCCTGCATTCAGAACTCATAATTTTATTGATAAACCTACCAGTAAAGACATGTGCTTCACTTGTTACATTCAGCCGTTTGCAGTGGAAGAAAGAGCGTGATTTTTTTTTTTTGAGAGCGAGAGAGAACACAAGCAGGGGAGGGGCAGAGAGAGGGAGACAGAGAATCCCAAGCAGGCTCCATGCTGTCAGCACAGAGCCCAATACAAGGTTCCAACTTGCGAACCGGGAGATCATGACCTGAGCCAAAACCCCAGAGTCAGACGCTTAACGGACTGAGCCACCCAGGCACCCCGAGGAAGACCATGCTTGTTAAAGGTGTGTGTGTGTGTGTGAGCGGGAGTGACAGCGAGAAAGCCACATGGGGGGAAAGGACAAGTCGGGGTTCATTTCTCTTGCCAAATCGACTTTTCTGCTCCATCTTTATTGCTTTATACGGAAGTCTAGTTCCAGATAGAGAGCTGCTGTATCCACTTGTGTTAGTAACGCAGCCGACTTAGGCTTCCCCTCCCACCTTGCACAGTCACCCTCTTTGGGAGTGTGACCCACCGTGGCCCGCCTCCACCAGGTGTCGCAAATCACACCACCCTTCCCTTGGCCACGGTGATTAGTTAGTGGGCCTTGATACTCTTCTGAACGAGCATCTGCTTAGACGCTGGTGTGGGAGGGAAGCCAGGACGCGGAGCATGTCGGGCCTTCTCGGGGGAGGCTGTGGAAGCTTCTGTGCCCTCCGCTGGGTCTCAAGCTCCTTTGCCTGCCGCCCGGAGCTGCCTGCCCAGGTCTTACTCTATTTCATCAGTGCTGAAAACACACATCTTTTGGGGGCACCTGGGTGGCCCAGTCAGTTAAATGTCCAACTGCAGCTCAGGTCATGATCTCACGGTCGGTTCGTGGGTTCAAGCCCCGCATCGGGCTTTGTGTGGACAGCTTAAAACCATGGAGCCTGCTTCCGATTCTGCGTCTCCCTTTCTCTCTGCCCCTCCCCTGTTCACACTGTCTCTCTCTCTCAAAAATAAGCATTAAAAAGTGCACATTTTTGTTTTCATAGTCTAATAATTCTGAGAGGATGCATCTTAGAGTTGATGGCATCTTGGCCTGGTCCTTTTTAACAGCTGTGTTTCTTAGTGACACAAAAAATAACGGGTCTGAGAGTCAAGGCCGTTTACAGACGGGAAAATACAGTGTTCCTCTCTCTATCAGCCTGCTTTGCTTTTCCGTAGTAGCGTTTCACTCCCTTCACAGCTTTGTTTATTGCTGGACTCCTAGAGGTGAACAGGGTTAGGGTAAGGTGTCTTCTATAGACTTGCACACAAAATACATGCCTTTGGAAAAGGAAAATCCAGTGAAGTTAGAGGCGGTATAGCACAGTGGCTGCGAGCACCGCCCAAGGCCCCACCGTGATCTGAAGCCTGGTTCCTTAGAAAAGTTGCATAACGTCTCTGCTTTAGGCTCCTCCTCCATAAAAACATCATGCACCTGTCCTTGTCACAGTAGGGATTACATGAAATTATATATGTGGGGTTTTTTTTTTTTGCCTTAAAACGTTTTTTTAAGAAAATCTTAAATTGAGATCTGACATGTAGCATTGTGTAAGTTTAAGGTGTCAACACACTGATAAATCGATACATTACAGTGTGAGTGCCATTGTAGCGTTAGTAACACCTCCGTCAGTCACACAATTGCTATCTTTTGTGATGAGAAATACCAAGGTCTAGTCTCTGTGTAAGGTTGATGTTTGTGACACGGGATTGCTGCCCATAACCATCATACCGTATTTTAGTTCATTGCAGGATTCTTTACAGTAGCCAAGACCGAAACCAACCAAGGGTCCATCAGCGGAAGAGCGTGTCAGGGGAATCTGGCAGGTGTATGTATGAACACACGTGCTGGAGCGGTGTTCAGCCCCAAGAAGGAGGAACATCCTGCCATTTGCAATAACATGGGTGGGTCTTGGAGGCATTCATGCCAAATGAGAGAGGTCAGACAGCAAAGAAAAATACTGTTAGGCTGCCACTTACTCGTAAAATCTAAAAAGGCCCAACTTGTAAAAACAGAGCGTAGAATAGTGGTTACCAGGCTGGGGGAGGGGGAAGTAGGTCAGATGTTTAAATCTACACGCTTAAAACCAGTGGATACGTCCCGGAAACGATCTCCCATGTGCGGGGCCTGACCGCTGGGGCTCCCTCAGGGCCAGGCTTCCACGTGGGCAGCTAGGATCACGACATTTGGGAGTGGCCAGAAACGCCCCTGTGACAGCTCTGGAAAGTTCCATCAACATCAAACATTTCATGGGGTGCCTGGGTGGCTCAATCAGTTAAGCGTCCGACATCAGCTCAGCTCATGATCTCACGGTTTGTGGGTTCGAGCCCCACATGGGGCTGTGTGCTGACAGCTCAGAGCCTGGAGCCTGCTTCAGATTCTGTGTGTCTCTCTCTCTCTGCCCCTTCCCACTCCCATGTTGTCTCTCTTTCTGTCCGTCTCAAACATTTTAAAAGATTTTTTTATAAACAAAAATTTCAGCAATCCTTGCCCTAAACTGCAAAACATACTTGTTCTTTTGAGTATATATTGGCTAAGAAATCACCGAGAAACTTCCATGAATTCATTACCACTTTCAGGCCTGTATTTTACAATTTAAAACATCAGCTTTGCCCCTTAGGAAAAGTAGTCAAAGGTGTAAGTCATTGTATTGGTAACTGGTTTGCAGGCACCTTAGTTAATCTCTTCTACCCACGGGGTAGGCTAAGGGGGGAAAACACCTGAGCTCAACTCAGCTCCTTTTAAAAGCAAATGACCTTGATAGGAAAGGCACTGTTAGCTGTGGCCAGTGACCCACACCTTCCTTCTGAGTCTATCAGCCTGCGGGCTCCAGTAGGGGGAAGAGCTAGACAGTCGGAAAGGACTGTTTGCCTGGGGTAGGCCTGGGTAGAGCTTAGAAGTGGGATTTCAGTTTGTGCAGGAGCCTTGACCTCCAGGGATGGAGTATGGGTCCGGCCCAGAGGGCGTGGCTGACTCCCGGGGTTCTCTTCTGCACGTGGCCCTGTAAGGGCGCTGCCTTTGCTCGGCAGGTGATCTCACTCCTCAGTTTCTCCTCCACAACACCGGCCACCTGCCTCCTATTCCCTCAATTTACAGAGACTTTAACAGCAAGATTCCCTACACATGTGCGGGCTGCTGGGTGAGGCCAGTGTCTCAGAGAAAGGAGCTTGGTGTTGGCAGAAGGTCTGGCTTTGAGGCTGCGCCCTGGCTCTGACCAAGACTGTAAGTAAATCACAGTCTTTGTGAACCTTCGTTTGCTTGCGTGTGAGAATAAAGACGGTATCTGAAAATACCAGGGTGGGGGCCGCAAGCCCGTGAGACTTGCACGTAAATGGAGCCTGTAGGTGTTTATGATTCCCCTCGCGAAGATACTGCTTTGCCTCGTTTGCTGCCGAGTCACAGGGCTGCCGTTCGCCAAAAAACTGCGCTAAGTAAAATGACCCAAAAGCCCAGAAATAGGACCCAAAGATTTGCCACGTTTAAAGACCCACTAGAGCATTATCTCCAAAACCACAGGATTTTTTTACTTTTCGGGGGGGGGGGGCTGTAATTTTGTTTGACACACTATTAATTAGAGCTCAGGTTCTGGAAAGGTGGGTCTTAAAATGCCAAAATCAGTATGCCACAAACAATTTAGGTCTGAAGTGGGCACAACTTCAGAAATGACTTCTACTGCCCTGATCGTGTTGATGTAACTTTGCAATCCTATTCTAATGGTCTCTCGTTGAATATATATGTGTGTGTGTGTGCGTACCTGCGTGCGTTAGAGGAGGAAAAAATTTTTTTCTGCGTCCTTCTGAGTTTTCCTAAGCTATGCTTCTAAGCTGGAGCTCTGGTAGCAAAAGACAGAGGGCTTAGCAGGCGAAAAGCCACAAATGGTCTGCACGACACGGGAGCCTTGATAGGGACATGAAGACCCAAAGCAGCCGTAGGCCTGCGCGTTTTTATGCTGGGTTTGACGGAGAGGAAGGTCCTGGGAAGATGTGACGGAACAGAAAGGCTTGGAGCTTAGTCATGTGGGGGAACCGGTAGGTCCTGCCCGGGAGGAGTTCTCTCAGCGTCCCTCTACTTGGGAGATGAGCTGCTCCTTTCCCTGCGGGTGTAGGCAGCGAGCTTCTCTCGTGCGGTCTTGGGGGACCTGCTTTTGGAGAGGGGCAGAAAGTCCTGCACCTGCTGCTCCCCAGGTTCCGTAGCTTGACCATCCTGCCTTTTGCCCCCTTCAGTGCACTCCATGTTTGTAGGGGACCCGTGCTTTTCTTGTTTCTGAAAGTACTTCTGACGTTACACTCCAGCTTCTCGTTTCTGCATTGCACCTCAGATGTAATCTGCTGTTTTTCTGCAACCTTTCAGGACAAAAAAAAACCCTAGGAGATGTATTCACTCTTTTTAGAAGGTAGGCGTCCGTTAATGCCCATTTCCAAATAAGAGAAGCGAACCATAGGTTTCCCCACTCTGAAGTACTGCGATCCTGTGAATGCTTTGGAAGCAAAGTGGGATCAAGTGGAGAAAGCAATTAACATTAATCCATACAGAAGTTGTTTGGAGTGTTCCCAGATCCCTAAAAATAACCTCTCTGAGGCTTTTCTCTTACCTTAGGGCTTATCTTGCTAATGGGTGCGTGAAATAAATGGAGATGCAGCACAAATGGTCACGGACACTGTTGAATACTCGGGCGGCCTGCCCCTGAGCAAGGCGGGGTGCAGCTCCCGGGACAAAGCTTGCTGGGGCCCCTGCCCGCTGCTGGGGTGCTCACTGCCTCCCCAGAGGCTCAGCATGAAACAGACCCTGAGCGCTGTCACTCTCCACCCTGCCTTTTCCCCTAAAAGCAAAAATCCCTTTTGTATTTCTTTCAGTTAGCAAAAACAGGTACCAGTGTAAGTCTTTTGTGAAAGCAAAGTGGCAGTATAGGAAACTTGAGAAAGGCCATCGAGATCCCTGCATGTCCACTTAAATCTTGTCCCTTGCAGTTACGGTATGACCAGTCTGTAGAAAACTGTTACATTCAGATTGCATGTTTTAAATTTTTTTAAACACTTTAAAAAATTTATGTATTTTTGAGAGACCGCGCATGTGCAAGAGCTTGGGGAGGGGCGGGGGAGGGGGGAACAGAGGATCTGCAGCTGGCTTCTGTGCTGACAGCACGGAGCCTGATGTGGGGCTGGAACTCGGAACAGTGAGATCAGGACCTGAGCCCAAGTCAGACGCTCAACCGATGACGGGACCACCCAGGCGCCCCTCAGACTGCATTTTATTTATTTTTTTTAATTTTTAAATTTATTTTTGAGAGAGACAAAGAGAGACAGCACGAGCATGGGAGGGTCAGAGAGAGAGAGGGAGACACAGAATCCGAAGCAGGCTCCAGGCTCTGAGCTGTCAGCACAGAACCCGACACGGGGCTCGAACCCACGAGCCATGAGATCATGACCTGAGCTGAAGCCGGATGCTCAACCGACTGAGCCACCCGGGCGCCCCTCAGATTGCATTTTAAAATGTAATTTGTGGGACGCCTGGGTGGCTCAGTTGGTTAAGCCTCCGACGTTGGCTCAGGTCATGATCTCACATTCGTGGGTTCGAGCCCTGCATTGGGCTCTGTGCTGACAGCTCAGAGCCTGGAGCCTGCTTCCGTTCTGTGTCTCCTTCTCTCTCTGCCCCTACCCCTCTCATGCTCTGTCTCTGTCTGTATCAAAAATAAATAAAAACACATTAAAAAAATTTTTTTTTAAAAATAAAATGTAATTTGTTTTAAAGAACGCTTTAGAGACTTACAATTGGAGTTACAGAATACTAAAAAGATTTCCAACCAGCTTGAGATTTTTTTTTTTAAAGTTTATTTTGAGAGAGAGCCCATTGCAAGTGGGGGAGGGACAGAGAGCGAGAGAACCCCAGTCAGGCTGTGGGCTGTCAGCACACCGTGAGATGACGACCTGAGCAGTCCCCCACTTCACTGCCGGAGCCACTCGGGTGCCCCCAGCCTGAGATTTGTAAGGGAAATTTAATCATTGAGAAAAGGAAGCTGTTTCCGCTTTCTGATGGGAAGACCTAAGCCGGCCAGTCATCCCCACATAAAACTCCCTTGAGAAGGGTATGAACCCAGGAAAGTGGTGGAAGGAAAAGCAGGCCACTCGATGGGCAGGTTTTTAGCGCGAGACCCAAGTGGGCCAAATGTACAGCAGCCCTTGAATGGGAACAAGCCGCTTCAAGTTAACCGTCAAGAGAAGTTTCTGGAAGTTCTGCCCAGACCTGAAGCGCTGTCAGGAAGACTTGAAATCCCAGCAGGTGGAGAGTAGTATGTAATATGTAAAGACATGCCCTATGTCTTTAAGTCTTTTCTTTCTTCGTGGTGTCCTGATGGCCTCTGTCGGTGCTCAGTTCATAAGTGCCTTTGCTGTGCTGGGGCCCCAGGGCTCTTACCCCTCTTTCCCTCGACTGGTGAAAACGCCCACGAAGGCCATTTTCTGCCTCTTGCCTTCGCCTCAGTGTGCCGGGGCGGGTGAAAGGCCGAGCAGTTTGGGGGAACAGCCTCCCTGGACTTGAGCAGAGGTACCCAGCCCCCACTCCAGGACTGCCGGGGTGGAGAGGCGCTCTGAGTCCCCTTCGAAGCTGACCTTGTGCATGGATCATGTGGTACAACAAATCCTGCACTTGGGAGGAGGTGCGGAAAGCGGGGGGGGCGGGGGGGGCCCGGGGCACGGTTCTCAAGGGGTGGCCTAGGAATGGAAGAATGACTGTGGGAGAAGGAAAAAAATCTTATGGGTAGGGATGAGGTCGAGTTCCCACCTTGTCAACAGCCAGGTTGTGTGACCTGAGCTGAGCTCGGGATCTGAACTCTGTCCCCCGTAAGAGGAGGGGCTTGGAAAATCTGTGTGTGTGTGTGTGTGTGTGGTCTGTGTGTAAGGGTGGCCCTGCATTGCTCTCACTGTGTGTCTCTGTCTCTGCATGTGTCTCTTCCTGTGTGTCCCTGGGTCTCCATCTGTGTCTCTGTGTTTGTGTCTGTGGGTCTCTGTGGGTTGCTGTCTGTGTGTGTCTCTCTCTGTGTTGCTCATTGTGTGTGCATGTGTGTGTCTCTGCATGTCTCTGTGTTTCTCTGTGTCTCTTTATGTCTCTGGGTCACTCTGTGTGTTTCTCTATGTCTCTGTGTGTGTGTCTTGTTTTGTGTGTGTCTCTGGGTTGCTCTGTGTCACTCAGTGTGTGTGTGTCTTGCTCTGTGTCTGGGTCTCTCACTCTGTCTCTGTGTGTCTCTGTCTCTCTGAAAAATAAACCTGGGAGAAAAAGCCCGGGTGCCCGGCGCCGCCGTGGGGGTGGAATGCGGTGGGCGGGCCTGAGCCGGTGGGCTCGCTGGTCACCCTCCCGGACTCCGGGCAGCACTCAGGTCTGTGTTATGAGTTCAGGTTTGGGGCACCTGCTTTGCACCGGGCTCAGCAGCTAAAACAATGACTTACAAAACAATTAGTCACCGTCTTTTCCAGCGTCCCTTTTAAGTGAAATAGTTGGGGACGGCCTGCTGGCCACCCCCCGGCCATGTGTCATCAGTGGTGCCAGAGGGGAAGCGTTAGGCTGGAAGCCGATGGCTTATGAAGCCGTTGAGGCTTAAGTACCAGATCGTCGGTCGTTCCCCAGCCTGTTTCCTCAGTGTTCAGTCTTCGGGAAATCCCACACTTGAGAGGCTTCAGGCCCCGCAAAGCCTGCATCCTCCTTCTCATTAGGCCTGAGCTGCTTTTTTTTTTCCCCATTAAAACTTTTTAAAGTTTATTTTTGAGAGAGAGAGAGTGTGAGCAGGGGAGGGGCAGAGAGGGATCTGAAGCAGGCTCCAGGCTCTGAGCTGTCAGCACAGAGCCCGACTCAGGGCTTGAACTCATCAACTGTGAGATCGGACATTCAATCAACTGAGCCACCTCAGTCTCAAAAAGAACAAACCAGCCCTTGGGAGCAGGGGGAGGGCTGCCCTGCACATTCAGCCTCACTGGGTGATGGCAACACCGGTGCCAGCTTGTCCCTGCTGATGAGCGGAGAGGACAGAAGGGCCTACTCTCCTCCAACATGCGTGCCGGAGCCGCAGGGCCTTGGGGCTGAGGACAAACCCTCTGCAGGTGAACTGCCTGGTTGAAATCTCCACCGCTTCTGTGACATCCGGTGCAGGGACACGCCCCTTCAAATTCCAGTTACGCATCTACAAAAAACAATAGCAATGCCTCATGGAACCATAATTGTTAAACAAGATCGTGTCCTAGGATAGATCGCCTAATGCAGAGCCTGGGCACACGGGGAGCACTCGGAGTTTGGGTTTTCCTTAGGATCACTGTTGAGTGTGGAATTAAGGCAGAAACAATGAGTTGACTCAATACCTCAGAAACAGAACCCCAAGTGTTTGATGGATGGTCTGTGTCCATCTCAAAGATGGTATTTCTCAGCTTCGTGACAAAAGGTTTTCTTGGTTTTTTGGGGGTTTTTTTGCCAGTGAGAGGAAGTCCTGTTTATGGTGAGTGTCCATCTCTGGTCTTTTCTCCGTCCTGCTCCTTTAGACTTAAAAGTGATGTCTGGAACTCCAGCAGCCATGTTGGGTCATGTGGGCAAGGTTCTTACCCTTGGGATGAAAAAGTGGTGAGCAGAAGAGAGCCCAGGTCCCTGACAAGTTCAAGCCTTGGCCTGCCAACTCTCAGATTCTTTAATGAAGGCAGGGTTCCCAAGTCACCTATAGAACTTGTTAAAATGGATTTCTGGGCTCCATTCCCCAATTTTCAGAATCAGAAGGTATGGTTTGGACTCTTAAACGTCTGCATTTTTAACAAGTTTCCGGGTGATTGGGATCCTGCTATTCCTGGGGTTGTGTTTTGAAAGCCAGGATTTTATATGTTAGCGAAATAAACTCTTGGTTGTTGACATTACTACTGTTTTGGGGGTGTCTAATTATTTAACTTGAGTAACGAACTCTCCGTGCTCTGCTAAGTTAGAGCAGCAAATGATGAAAATGCTACTCAAAGTGAAGAGCAGAGATGGGGTGAATTGCAAATAGTATTTTCGGCTTGTGTGCCATTCTTGACAGGAGGCCCGAGAACCTAGTATGTGCTCGGCATGTACAAAAACAACTGTAAGACCTGAGCCATGATTACAGCCTCCTTCCTCACTGATAACTT
>PJEM01000808.1:343545-369197 GCA_004023845.1 Helogale parvula
GATTGTTGAAAAGTTTGCTTGGTGATTGCCCTGCTGCCAACCGCTGATAGGAATCAAAGCAGAGAGGTGAAATCACTGCCCCAAAGTGACACCGAGGACCACAGGCAGGTCTCCTGTCCCACGGAGCACTCCTCAGATGCCCGGCTGGCCCTCAGAACCTGCCAGAGGCTGGGGACACTGCCTGATGAATTCTCCCTGCCCGTAATTGGCAGTGACCTGGGACGTGGGGAGCTACAAGCACGCATCTGCTCCCCACTCGGTGGCAGAGTTTACTGCAGTTCATCAGTTTCCCTAACAAGATTTTCCTTGGTGACAGGAAACAAATCACTTTAATTAGCATTAGATAATGAATTTGAATGGCATTGAAGTAATTCCAAAATCTCCCTTACCTGCCCTAAATAACATCGCGCAGGAGAATTGGAGAGGCTTGACTGTGGAGAAACGGCGGTGGTGAGGCCCCAGCCAGAGGGTTTCCTTACGTGGGGTGATGCTCCCTGGTGTCACCTTGTGCTAACAGTCTGAGCACCGGAAACTGCCCGAGCTGCAAAGGATTGGTGTCCTTACCCATCACGTGTGCACGTCTCCTTGTCCGCTTGTCCTCGTGTAGCGGCTGTGACCCTCAGCTTACACCATGCTGGTCACAGGGAGCTGGTCTCCATCTCTTGAGGAGCCTCTTCCCCCCAGGAAGTCCTTCCTTAGGCTCGGATGAGACCACAGCCCTGTCACCATGCCCTTGACCCTAGTTCTCCTCCGAAATTTGTACCTTGCCCTTGAGTGGCAGGTGTGCAGGCAGGAGCTCTCAGCGTCCTGAGGGGTTGGATTAGACCTTGTGTTTGGGACACATGCTGGCTGTTAGCCTCTGATTGGAGGGACAAGGAAGATCAGGCCTTGTCCTTGTGGCCTTGAGAGAGCCTGGAAGGGACCTCCCCCTCACCTTCAATGTCTGAAATTGGCTGTCGGTGTTTGTGATGCACCTTTCTCTGAAACTAAAAGGGAAAAACATGACCTTGCCAACCTTGAAGCCATTGGGCCATCAATATACCTGTCTTGTTCTCGTAGTGCCAGTGTCTCTCAGGTCCTATTGTGATTTCGAAAGAGGGGCTCGGAGTGCCTCAGTGGCTCGGTCGGTTAGGTGTCTGACTCTGGTCATGATCTCACGATTTGTGGGTTTGAGCCCCATGTTCAGCTCAGAGCCTGGAACCTGCCTTTGATTCTGTGACTCCCTCTCTCTGACCCCCCCCCCCCCCCCCGCCATGCTTTGTCTCTCACTCTCAAAAATAAACCATATATGTGTATATATATGTATATATGTATACATATGTACATACGTATAATATATAAATTTTTTTAAGAAAGAGAGGGCTCTGCCTTCTTTCTCTAACTGGCCAGACTTTCCTGTAGATGATTCTGTCACTGGGCCATCGCTGGTTTATGGTAACATGACATTGCATGAGCATGAGACTCCCAGATGACTGTTTTCTTGCATCTTTTGAATGTAAAGTTCCTAAAGTGAGAGAGAAGAAGATAATTCCCTAACGGCCTTTCTATGGGGAAAGGCTCTTCTATGGGTAAAAGTCAAAATGTTAATTTTGTCTCTAGTTTGTCTTTTGTTTTTTTTTTAATTTTTAAAATATTTATTTTTGAGAGAGATCATGAGAAGGGAGGGACAGAGAGAGAGAGGGAGACACAGAAGCTGAAGCAGGCTCAGGCTCTAAGCTGGCAGCACAGAGCTTGATGTACTGTGAGATCATGACCTGAGCTGAAGTCGGACGCTCAACCGACTGAGCCACCCAGGCGCCCCTGTTTGTCTCTACTTTGAAACAGTAGTGTTTCTGGAGTTAGAACACCAGAGGTACTGTGCCTTCACATTCTGTGTTTCTGGAAGTTTTGGTAGCTCTCTCGCTAACTTGTGTACAATTTGGATGCTAATTACCTATCGTTGGTGTCGGTCTCCATGGGGTCAAGGGCATGGTCTGCAACAAGACTGCCTTTGTTCAGATGCCAGCCATACTTGGGGAGTCCCCAGGCCACTGCGCTTCTGATAGCACAACCCTGTCAATACACATCCTTATGTTCACCAGTCAAGAAGTTGCATTCATTTCTATGTCTAGAGTTGTTACTGGGGTTTCGTTCCATGGGCATGAGTGGTTGGATCATTGGCTGTGTGACGTAGCTTGATCTCCATTCCTCTTCCCTCCTTGGAGGCTGGGCCACCTCAAAGTCCCAACCCTCAGATCCCATGTCTTACTGGTGACCAGCACCATCTAGGCAGTGACATCTCTAACCATAAACTCAGGTGTTTATAAATAAGAGACACTTGTATTATTTAGGAAATTCCAAGATTTCAATTCTTCCAGGAACTAATGCTGGTTAAAATTTTTATATAAGTGACTGAGTCAACTAAATGTGCTTTAGCGGGAGGGAAGTGTGGCGTGCCGTCAACAGCCCCACTATTCCACTCCATTACCACGTGCCCCAAAGTGGATGGGAAACATGAGAATTGATTTATTTGGTCACCATACAGTTTTTACAGGGTTTTGTGATACTGGTGTTTAAACAATTGTGCTCTTCATTATGTTGTTTTTTTTTTTTATCTCTTTTTATTTGAAAGTGACAGAGTGTGAATTGGGGAAGGGGCAGAGAGATAGAGAACCGCAAGCAGGCTCCGCGCTGTCAATGCAGAGCCTGATCCAAGTCTTGGGCTCCGTCACTAGGAGATCATGACCCAAGTATCAAGAGTCAGATATTTAACTGAGTCACCCAGGCATCCCTATTATATTGTGAGTTATTAAATACATCGTATATTTATATACCTATATCAGATGCACCAACCCATCTATATTACAATGCCTTACAGGTAATTTTCAAGGTGACTTTGCCTAGATGATTTTTGCCTTACCCACTGACTTGTGAACCTAACTTCGAGGTAAACTGTCATTCTACTATGCAACGTCCAATTCTATACCTTTCCATAAGTTGGGTCATCCAAATGCTGTTTTAACCTTTCTGGTAACAAAGAGCTCCCTGATTTAAGAGTCAATCCATTCAGTTGTTGGGCAGCCTTGGTTAGAGAGTCGTTTCCTTTGTTGAGCTGAATCTGCCCCTGGTCCCTTGACTCTACCTTCTACAGTCATACAGAGGACACTGTCTGTTAGAAGAGGACTTTAAAATATTTGAAGACTGATTACCCTGTGTATGACTAGGTCTCCGTTTCTCCTAAGTAAACATTCCCTGGTTTCCTCAACCGTTTTTCATACATTCTTCTACATACATAGCTTTAGGACAAACTCATCATGGATATTCCAGTAAACATTTAACGTCCCTTATTAAGGGCAGTGCTAAGAACTGAATACAGTACTCCCAAGAGTGGCTAAACACTTGGAGCATAGCTCTTACATTTCCTGCTTTGACCCATTTGACCCATTTGGCCCATTAATTCAGTCATCCTGTGATTATATGTTTTTAGCTGAATTATAATTTCTCTGCCTTTTCACCAATGAAGTAAATGTCCTTGGTTGGCACATATTTCTTGGATGCCCACCATCCATCTCCCTTCCTCCTGGTAACTGCATCACCATTTTCCTTTCATTATACACTTCCCCATTCTCCATCTCTTTACCCAGAGATGAGACTGTAACCCAGACTAAACCATCAGAGTCTTCTCTTCCCCTTACCAAAGTGATTGGGTCAAAGACCCAAAGTATTGGGAAAGAGGAGTTCTTTTTCCACTGGGGTTGGCATACTGATAGAAAGAAGAGCCTTGAATTACTACTGGATGAAGCCAACATGGTTGAAGGCAGAAAAGGGCGAGACCAATAGCGGAAGAGAAACTGAGTCTTGGGACGTCAGGTGTCCAGCCCTAACTCTGCCTGAAATGAGAGCTAATCTGGACTTGACAGTGACCTGAAACTTGTTTAAGCAAACGAGCAAAAAATACCCAGCAATCTTATTTTTAGGTGCGAGTCCTCAGGAAGCCACCTGTTTTCTATTCAGTGGTTTGGTAGTAAATGTTTAACAGCCAGTTCTTCCAGCGAGGAGAAAGGAAAGACCCTGATTTATAGTGCTTACTAATTTCTGTAGTCGAAATACCCACCATGAACAATTACAAGCTAACATGTCAGTGTCATAAATCTTCTGAAAACTCAGCGATCAGCTCTCATAAGGAGCTTCAGCACACTATCTCTTCTGTGTTTGTACTCAAGTTATTAATAGAAATATTGACCAAGACTAAACAAAGGATTAAGTTCCAAAGCCAACTAGAGAACTTTGCTCTGTGGCCCAACCGGACATGAGCATGGCGATCAACATTCCTTGGGCAAGTCCAGCAAGCTACAAATTTAGCTCTTTTTCCTAACATCCAGCCCATGTTTCTACTTTGTCTGTTATCATGAGAAAATGTCAGACACTTTGCTAATACCAAGTCTTCTGCATCCTTAAATCTCTTGCCTCTGTCAGTTCACTTGCCCTGAGAAATAAAGTCATCGTGCCATGACTTGCTCTTAATGACCCATGATGCCTCATGAGGATCACTGCTGTCCATTCTAAATGGCAAAGCACCTGCTAAACGCTCTGGTAGGATTTTTATTGCTTGCCAGTGGTTTATTGTTTCTGGAATCTGTCCTTCTCCCCACTTGGAAAACTTGAACATTGCCTGTGTCCAGTCTTACTTCACCTGTACAGATTATTTTGGGTATATGCCATGGGAGAAATCAGAAATGATTTAGGTTGGAATTTTTTCTAACATTTGTCATTTTCATTTTTGTGATTTTTGCCAACATCTGTTTTTCCTCTAACGGATCTGCTATTTCTTAGGGGCCAAGAGGCCTGTGTTATAGAAAGAGACTGGAGGTCTTTTCTAATCCATCCTCCAATCTTGAGATGTGTGTCTCTCTTAATAATGTTTGCTATAGACTTCTTGATTGGAAACATATTGCCACTGGTAGAATTTTTGTTTCTCTCTCCTTGTGCTTTACCTATATCATAGATTAGAAATAGATTTCAGGTCTATGGATTTCCAAATAAGACTACACCCTCCAGACATATCATGTGATTCCCTTTTCCCTTCTGCTAGATATTTGTTGTGAATGATTCAACTTCCCATGGCTCTCATCATTAGATGAGAATTTCAACCCACCAAATTCTCCTGATACCTGTCAGACTAGTTCCCATCTTGGACTGAAAATCTGTGATCATTCCTACATTTTTGTGTGTGTGCATTGATGTAAAGACTTCTGAGGTCATAATCACGGTGGCTAAACCCATGCTCTGTGGTTTCCTAGTGAACGTTATTGCCATTTTATCTGGTCCTTTGAGTTTGTATTTTCATCTTTCAGTTAGGGAACTCTCTCTCATGTTAGAAATCATGAGCTGGCAAATGCTTTCTTCCTGATTCTCTGGTGATGGTGATATACCCACGCCCCTGGCCAGGGCCACAGTTTTCTCATGGTTCTGTTACAGCCTTCAGTCAAAATACTGTTCTAGACATCATCAATATAGCTAGCTTTTGACTTGCCAAGGCCACCTCACTCCCGCTCTCCTGTGGGGGGGAAAGGGCATGAAAGTAAGGCCAATGGAACCAAATTCCTCAGTCTCGGAACCAGGAAGCAGTAGGGCACAATGGCTGTGACCTTCAAAAGGGAATCCTCCCTTAATTGGGGTTCCTGTTCGGCCCTGGCTACTGACTGATCCTGTGACCTTGGGCAAGCCCTGGGCTTTGCTTTTTTCTTATGATGGGGGGAGGGTGGGGGGGTGGAGTCAAGTCTGCTCTGCCCATATCTCAGAATTAGGTTTCAAATGAAATGATGAAAGAGGGTGTGAGTTGAGCATTATACACAGGTGACAGGCAACATTACTGAGGCTTCTTGTGTAATGAAGGTTGTGAACTTGAACCAGATTATGTGGAACTTCAATATTTCATCCACTTAGGATCAGAAGGTCTTTTTTTTTTAATTTTTTAAAAGTTTTATTTATTTTTGAGACAGAGACAGAGCATGAGCGGGGAGGGGCAGAGAGATATGGGGAGACATAGAATCCAAAGCAGGCTCCAGGCCCTGAGCTGTCAGCACAGAGCCCGATGCGGGACACATGAGATCATGACCTGAGTCGAAGTCAGAGGCTTAACCGACTGAGCCACCCAGGCACCCCAGGATCAGAAGGTCTTATCTCACTAATGGAACATCATAATGGAAGGAGAAGCAAGACAGCAATCTGCTCAACTCCTGAGTCTTCATTGGATCTTGAGTTGGCTTCTCTACTCGGAAAGGCACTCTGCTGAACACTGAGCAAGGCCAGTGTAAGATTGTTCTCACTTAGAAGCTTCAGTGAGGGGCGCCTGGGTGGCTCAGTCGGTTAAGCCTCTAACTTTGGCTCAGGTCAGATCTCACGTTTGTGGGTTCGAGACCCACGTCAGGCTCTGTGCTGACAGCTCAGAGCCTGGAGCCTGCTTCAGATTCTGTGTCTCCTTCTCTCTCCACTCCCCCTTCATGCTCTGTCTCTCTCTGTATCAAAAATAAATAAAACATTAAAAAAATAAATTTATAAAAAGAAGCTTCAGTGAAATGGTGCCCATTGATAGGTAGCAGTTAAGTGCAATGCTATCATTTCTTAAATGTATTAATATTTTTTATTTAAATAGTTTATTGCCAAGTTGGTTTCCATATAACACCCAGTGCTCTTCCCCGCAAGGGCCCCCTCCATGACCATCACCTCCCTTCCCCCCTCCCTCCTCAGCCCTCAGTTTGTTCTCAGTATTCAAAAGTCTCTCATGATTTGCCTCCTGCCCTCTCCCCAACTCTTTTCCCCCCTTTCCAAACCTTCTCCCCATCCTTGGCCCCTGGGGAGAGGAGGAGGGGAAGAGATAAAAATACTGGCTTGTTTTCATGGCGGTGATTTAATGTTGGTAATTTATAACTGATAAAATTAATTCTTGGGTTGTCTGGAAGATTGGTTTAAAATTCACTGGTTACTCATAAAGTCTCAAGGAAGGGAGAGGTACCAGGTTTGGGCCTGACCTATCACAGAATTCCTTACCGATTTGAAACAAAGACTCAGAATCAGGCTGGGGACTTAGACGTTAAAGCAAAGTATCTTAAAAGTCATTGATTACATGGGAATGTTGTTTTGTGAATAATAGAAAGAAAAATGATGGTGAAGGCCTAGGGCAGATGGAATGTGTTTCCCCCGACCCCACGCCCTCGCTGTCCCCCCAAAGGTGTGTCATTGCCCCTGAGCACGTTGACCGTGGCTCTCCATTACAGTCCGTTCACCACCCTATGTAATGTTGCTAGATAGACCATCAATATTTACAGTCCAGAAACAGAGCACACTGGAGAGGGGACAACCATGTCCAGTCTTACAAAATTAACATGTCTTCCACCTCTTGTCCAGGGGCATAGATATCTCCTACACAGTGGAAACAGATTGGCCTAGAACTCCAAGAAAGTTCTTACTGGACAGATTCAAGTCATGAGGGTAGATCGGAAGTCCCCTTTCAGTCACTGTTAGAGCTCTGTGGCATTCAACCCATGTGTGCACATGAGAATCCTTGACAAACCTGACCCCAGACGATGGGAGTGACCCAGTGGGTGTTGGGGGGGTTGGTCACCATCATGGTTAGTGGCACTACAGAGCTGGTCCTCTGCCATTTGCTGGGCACACCTGCCCCACAGAGTCCCTCCTGGACAACCCATTCCCATATGGAGTTGCTTCCAAGCTGTGGCACTTACAGCCATGTACCCCACAGACGTCCCCTGGAAGAGGACCCCAAGTGCAGACAGTGACCCTGGGAAACACAGGATGCTTACTCTGTTCCCAGCCTCAGGGCAGTTATGATGGCCCTACCAAGGGAAGCCTGTTTAACTGAGGGCACCCTCTTCATCTGCTTTCTCTTGCGTTCTTGGCATAATCTTACTCCCTCAACTTCCAAATAAAAAGCTGTATAACTGAGACTTCTGGTAATTCTTGATTTTGATCCTGAAATACCAAAGTCCTAACTCATGAGTCCAGAGCATCAAAATGAGCAAAACCAAAACAAAACAAAACAGCAACTATTTGGTTATATTACTTGGGAGGAAGGAAGGAGTGGTACAAATTAACTTTTCATTCTAAGAGGCTTCTACATTAGCAAACATCAGTTCTAACAGCAAAAATTACCAGAATAAATTGGTCATTTACAACCAAATGTAAAAACAGAAACCTAACATTTGGCGTCCTGCCAAATGGTTTGAGAAGTGAGGCGAGGTGAAAAAGCTGTGGAGGGAAGCCAGCTGTGGCCAGCGCGGGGCCCTCAGGAGGCATGACCTTGGGGATGTCATGAACATTTACAGGTGGTCAGCTTCGTGAACTCTGCATCATAATTCTGTCTTTATCCTGGAGACGGTTGATCTCTGACTGTTCAGACAGCTCACCGAGCCAAGTGCATAAGCCAGAATGTCAGCCTGCTGATTTCGATCATGAACATCTAAAGGTCGAGCAGATCAAAGCTTGTGTAAGGTCAATTAATGAAGAGTCTTCAAGGGTCTGTTGTGCACTAAGTGTTATAAATACAACTGTGACCATGACAAACAGGGTCTCTGGCTTTGCCTAGTTTGAATCTGTTGGTCTGTTCATTCTCTCTCTGTAGGGAAGCTACACCAGCAGCCAATTTGTGATCAGAAAGCTGCTTTGAGCCTGAAATCAAAGGTGGCAAGGTACATGACCTTGAACAGCTAGTGGTACCTTGATAATACTATCCTGGTAGTCCAAGAGGGTACGCTGGTCCAAATGTGGGTCTAGGAGTCCAGAGTCCTTGCTCGGGAAGATGCTAGAAACAATGTCTAATTTGGGGTCCCCAAACTTTTTTTTTATTAGTGCTATGCAGATGTCTCATTTAAAAAATTACATATATTTTAAAAGGTGAAAGATAAGATGATAATTATCCATACAAAGATTAACCAATTGGCCCATTTATTTTTCAATCTTCCTTTAAAAGAAAGGTGCCATCGAAGAGGTACCTGGGGGCTCAGTCGGTTAACTGTCCAACTTCAGCTCAGGTCATGATCTCATGGTTCGTGGGTTCAAGCCCCGTGTCAGGCTCTGTGCAGACTGCTCAGAGCCTGGAGCCTGCTTTGCATTCTGCGTCTCCCTCTCTTTTTGCCCCTCTCTGCTTACACTCTGTCTCTGTATCTCAAAAATAAATAAACATTAAAAAAAAACCTCCAAAAAAAGAAAACCATTGTATTGTTTTTGTTTTGGAAGAGAAACCCATGCTCAATGGCTCAGAAGTGCATAAATGATAAATGAATAGCCACCTAAAATATGCCACCTGGAAATCTATCGCTGACATTTCTTGAACAATTTCCTATGAACACAGAGTTTGAGGAAAATGTGGATAGACTGGTAACACCTATTTAAAAATAATGTCCTGTTATACATGTTATCTTTAGATGAAAATGATTAATTGGAAGTTTACCTGAATTAATAGCAGAATAGAAAGACGTAAACAAAGCTTATTTTTTTAATTACAAGAGATAGTATTTTTTATATTCCATTTTTTAATTTTTTAATTTTTATTTAATTAATTTTTAGTTCATATACAAATTTGCATATAGGGCAACAATGATTTCCGGAGTAGATTTCTAAATGCCCCTTAACCCATTTAGCCCATCCCCCCTCCCACAACCTCTTTGGTGACCCTCTGTGTTTGTTTGGTTTTTTTTTTTTTGTATTTAAGAGTCTTACATTTTTGTCCCCCTCCCTATTTTTATATTATTTTTGCTTCCCTTCCCTTATGTTTATCTGTTTTGTATCTTAAAGTCCTCATATGAGTGAAGTCATAAATTTGTCTTTCTCTAATTTTGCTTAGCAGGGTACCCTCTAGTTCTATCTATGGAGCTGCAAATGGCAAGATTTCATTCTTTCCGATTGCCAAGTAATACTCCATTGTGTATATATACCGTATCTTCTTCATCCATTCATCTAACGTTGGACATTTGGGCTCCTTCCATTCTTTGGCTATTGTTGATAGCGCTGCTATAAGCATTGGGGTGCCCGTGCCCCTTCGAAACAGCACATCTGTATCCCTTGGATAATAAACACCTAGTAGTGCAATTGCTGGGTCATAGGGTAGTTGTATTTTTAATTTTTTTAAGGAACTTCCATTCTGTTTTCCAGAGTGGCTGCACCAGTTTGCATTCCCACAAAAGAGGCCCTCTTTCTCGGCATCCTCCCCAACATCTGTTGTGCCTGAGTTGTTCATGTTAGCCGTTCTGAAAGGTGTGAGGTGGTATCTCATTGTGGTTTTGATTTGTATTTCCCTGATGATGAGTGACGTTGAGCGTGGTTTCCTGTGTCTATTGCCCATCTGGATGTCTTCTTTGGAGAAGTGTCTGTTGATGTCGTTAGTCCACTTTTTTACTGGATTATTTGTTTTTTGGGTGTTGAGTTTGATAAGTTCTTTATAGATTTTGGATACTTATGCTTTATGTGATAAAGTCCTTTGCAAATATCTTCTTCCATTCTGTTGGTTGTCTTTTAGTTTTGCTGATTGTTTCCTTCTCTGTGCAGAAGATTTTTGTTTTGATGAGGTCCCAATAGTTCATTTTTTCTTTTGTTTCCCTTGCCTCCAGAGGAGTGTTGAGTAAGAAGTTGCTGTGGCCAAGGTCAAAGAGATTCTTGCCTGCTTTGTCCTCAAGGATTTTGATGGTTTCCTGCCTTAAAATTAGGTTTTTCATCCCTGAGTTTATCTCTGTGTATGATGTAAGAAAGTGGTCCAGGTTCATTTTTCTGCATGTCACTGTCCAGTTTTCCCAGTACCACTTGCTGAAGAGACTTTATTCCATTGGATATTCTTTCCTGCTTTGTCAAAGATTAGTTGGCCATACGTTTGTGAGTCCCTTTTTGGATTCTCTTTTCTGTTAGTCTGAGTGTCTGTTCTCATGCCACAAGAGATAGTATTTCTTGAAAGATCATATACTTCTTTAATAAGCAGTTGAGAGAAATATTGAGAATTCCAGGTATTTTTTAAGTTCATGGGTCAATTTTGAACTGTGTCAATTGTGTCCCTGTTGGAAAGCTAACAGTGGAACATCCATTCTTCCTTTTGTCACCCCTTCACCAAACTTCTGACTTCTGTTACATTTGTTGGTTTCTGTTTGAACATATGGCTTCATTGTTCACATGGTCTGTCATCGCCTCTCCCTGCCATCTGGTATTGGCTGCGTATTTAATGTGATTGAGTGTTTAGACCTTTTGTCTTTGCATCCTCATTGTTGAGTTCTTCTGCATTTTTTTTTAATGTTTGCTTATTTTGAGCATATGCATGAGATATGGGGAGGGGCAGAGAGAGAGGGAGTGAGAGAATCCCAAGCAGGCTCTATGCTGTCAGCACAGAGCCCAACCTGGGGCTCAGTCTCACAAACAGTAAGATAATGACCTGAGCCAATATCGAGAGTCAGGTGCTTAACTGAGCATTCCAGATACCCTTGGACTGATTCTTTTTTTTCTTTTGTACGTTTTCTTTTTTAAGTGTTTGTGTATTTTTGAGAGACAGAGCATGAGCAGGGGAGGGTCGGGGAGAGAGAGAGAGAGAGAGAGAGAGAGAGAGAGAGAGAATTCGAAGAAGGCTCTATCCTCTGAGCTCTCAGCACAAAGCCTGACACAGGACTAGAACCCACAAACCATGAGATCATGACCTGAGCTGAAGTTGGATGTTTAACTGGCTGAGCCACCCAGGAACCTCAGCCTTGGATCCTTCCTTCCTTCCTTTCTCCCTCCCTTCCTTCCTTCCTTCCTTCCTTCTTCTCTCCCTAGGCTAATTTTTTATTGAGACAGAAACAGAGCATGAGGAAGGGAGGGGCAGAGAGAGAGGGAGACACAGAATCCAAAGCAGGCTCTAGTCTGTGACCTGTCAGCATAGAGCCTGACGCAGGGCTTGAACCCACGAACTGTGAGATCATGACTTGAGCCGAAGTTGGATGCTTAACTGACTGAGCCACCCAAGTGTCCCTTTTGGATTCTTTCTTAATTCACTGCGTACTGGTATTGTGTTTCTTGTCTTTCGTGTATTCACATACTTTGTCGCCTTTGAATTTGCAGGATATCTGGGCTAGGTATAATATCATTGTGTCAGACTTTTCCCCCCGAACTTTGGAAAAATGGCTTTGCTGTCTTCAGCTGCACAGGAGGCTGGTTACAGGTTGAACTTCAAACCTTGCAGGTGGTTTGTTGTGTATCTCCATACTTGTGTTCTTTTTTATGTCCAGTGGCTTAAGGGGACTATATCCGGAATTTCCTTAATTACAGTGTGCCTGTGGATCTGAAGATTATTTTCTTTCTTACATATTTTTAACCCATTTTCTTTTTATCTTCCATTTCAGACAACCAGTCACCTTAATGTTGGATCACCTTTGTCTTTATATCAGTAGCTTCTGCTCATTGGTTTAATTTCTTTCTCTTGTAATATGTACTCATTATGATTCTCTCCAATCTTTGCTCTCATTTTATTGTGGTGTGGTCCATTTAGGTGCTTGGTACTCCTTTTTTCCACGAGTTCTCTACTTGGTTTGTACAAATAAATCCTAAAAGTGTTTATTATTTTATTCCTAATGCTTACAATCTCCCTTATGTCATCTCATTTTTAGGATCCCACCTGGGGCTCTTAGCTTAATAAATAAGTAGCATTATGAACCTACATAAAGGTGTAGAAATTGGCTCTCCTCCAGCGACACCACACTTGCTCTTGGCCCAGCAAAACCTTCTTCAGATTTCTGAACTTGAGCTCCATAAGGTGATAAATGTGTGTTGTTCCAAGCCACTGAATTTGCAGTGCCTTGTCAGCCATGTTGAGAAAATTAATATGCCCCTCATCTGTTTCTTTCTAGACTTTGGGGTGTTTGTGATACTGTGGATTTTGTGAACTTGCTGGCAAAGTTTTGGGAGTAGCAGGGCAGGTGGGGGGTGGGGGTAGGCTGAAATCTGGGCCCTTCTGAACTACTCCACATGACTGTTACCTTTTTTGTTCTTGGCTCCTGGATTGCAAGTTTTAGGACATTAGGTTAATCACCTTTCCTTTTTTGATTGCTGTTGATTTGTTTTGGAGTGAGTAGCCTACTTTTTTGTTTATTAAGTTTCCTTAGGGAGGGAATATTTAGGACGCTGTTGGAGTCTATTTGCTGAACCCCAAGATGCCCTCAAAAACTGGATTCAGGTACTTTAATATCACAGTCTAGACTACAGCCCTAGAGTTTCTAGTCTATGAAGTCAGTTGTGCGGTTCTTTTCTCCAAGTCTCTCACTCTCCCAAATATGGGAGACTTTTTTTTCCGATCTTGAGTCATCAAATTGTGGACTTTCTAGTATGTGAACATTGACCAACTTGAAAATGAGTATGAGGGTCCTCAGGAAGTGATGTGCACAGACCTAGAAGTTTCCAGGGCTTGGTGTTTTGGTTTGAATGGGCAGTTTTCACCCCTACCCAAGTTAAAAAAAAAAATTTTTTTTTAAATAATTGTTTATTGTTGAGAGAGAGAGAAAGACAATGCAAGCAGGGGAGGGGCAGAGAAAGAGGGATACACAGAATCTGAAGCAGACTCCAGGCTCTGAGCTGTCAGCCCAGACCCCAATGCGGGGCTCAGACCTATGAACCATGTGTGAGCTCACGACCTGAGCCAAAGTTGGAAGCTGAACTGACTGAACCACCCAGGTGCCCCTCAAATTAATTTTTAACTGTTGTTTTAAACTCTTAATATTTAACGAATTTCTAACTGTGCTAAATTTCTAGACTCCATATGTTGATGACTTTTTTTTCTTCTTAAAACACTCAGAATGAGAAAGGGGAGAGAACAATCAGAGATCTTACTCTTTTTTTTTCCCCATAGCACAACAGTATCAGAGCCATGGTCAGTGGTGTTAAACTTGGGAAGTTTAATTAGTCACTGATTTATATTCAGTGAGACCCCCTAAGCCTGGCAGTTTGAAGAAGGATGTATGGGTGGCAGTTACGTGGATCTCTCCGCCTTCCCTATTTGAGAGCTGGTTTGAAGTCCATAGCTCCCCTGAGCAAATAACCACTTTCTTCTGCCTTTGTTTGACCAACCCCAGCCCCCAACCTCCACCCCCGGCCCCCACCCCTGCCACACCAAGGGGCAATCAAAGTCGTGGGCTTTCTGACCGATCTTGGCCAATCAAGACACAACATTGTCTTCTTGGTGCCAACATCCCTTGAGACCAACAGGCTCCCTCTACTAGATCAAACTTGAGAAACTCAAGAACAGTGAACCCAGCGTGCTCTGGGAGCCTTAGAGGCAGCTGGGAATGAGATGGGAGTTGGATAAAAGGCTATATCTGGAAGTATATGTAGCAGAATCCCAAAAAGGGAACCAAAACATGCAGGCTTTTCCTTTTTGGCAGCCTGTCCTGGAATCCTTGAACCTTACAGGCTAACTTCACATTGATGCCAATGCACACTCAGAAACCTAGGGAGAGAAAGGGTCTAGGCCAGGGTATCCCAGCAAGGTCTGGTTGAATGTGCCGATGATAACCGGATCCAGTCCTCACCCCACCCCCGCTCCCACCCCTAGAATTTTGGTGGAGGGAATAAAATTTGAAAACTCACAAGAAAGTTGCAAGAAATCATACACTCCTCACCCAGGTTCACTAGTTGTTTATATATGCCCCATGTTCTCTTTCTCTAAATAGTAGTATATATATATATTAGAGAAGTATTTGAGGGCAAGTTGGAGATCCAACCTGTTTGTCCCCAAATACAATTAGATGTGTCTGTCTTTAGACAAGTTAGTTTTCTCACGCCATCAAAGTACAATTCTCAAAATAGGAAATGCAGCCTGGATATCATACTATTTTGTAACCCACGGTCTATATTCCAGTTTTGTCAGCTGTCCCTGTAACTTTTTTGATGGATCTTTTTTTCTGGTTCAAGGTCTAGTCCAGAATCATATGCTGCATTTAGTTGTACCTCTTCAGTGTCCTTTATCTGGAATAGGTTTTCAACCTTTCTTTGCCATTCTTGATCTTAACTTTTTTTTAAAAAATGTTTAACTTTTTTTAAATTGTATTTTGTGAGAGAGAGACAGAGTGTCAGCAGGGAAGGGGCAGAGAGAAAGTAAGACACAATCCAAAAGAGGCTCCAGGTTCTGAGCTGTCAGCACAGAGCTCCAGGCGGGGCTCAAACTCATGAACCATGAGATCATGAGCTAAAGGTGGATGCTCAGCTGAGCCACCCAGGTGCCCCTTGACCTTAACATTTTTTTTAAAGAAAGGTTTGGGAGAGAGTGAGACTGAATGGGGGAGGGGCAAAGAGAGCAAGAGAATCCCAAGCAGGCTCCGCACTGTGAGCACAGAGCCCCATGCAGGGCTCAGTTTCATGAACCATGAGCTCGTGACATGGGTCAAAATTAAGAGGATGCCTAACTTGCTGAGCCACCCGGGTGCCCCAACCTTAACGTTTCTGAAGAGTGAGAAGAGTTATTACAGCATGTCTCTCTACTTGGCTTTGCCCAATTAAATCCAGAGTTGGCATTTCTGGTAGGAATCTCAGGGAGTTGAAGTTGCATCAAGGAGGCACTTGTCTTCAGGTTTGTCCTATTGGTGATGTTAACTTTGATGGCTCGGTTAAGGATGGTCTGTTCAACTTGAAAACTACACAGTTTGTCATGTACATTGATAAGTAATTTGGGGGAATGCATGCTGAGACTATATAAATACTGTGTTTCCCCTCAAACATTTGACCAGTAGTTTGAATATCCACTGATTGGGGTGCTTGGGTGGCTCAGTTAAGTGTCTGACTTGGGCTCAGGTCATGATCTCACAGTTCATGGGTTCGAGCCCCTCATCGGGCTCTGTGGTGCCAACTCAGAGCCTGGAGCCTGTCTTCCGATTCTGTGTCTTCCCCTCTCTTTGGCCCTTCATTTTTTTTTTGTGAAAAATGAATATCCACTGATTTATTTTTGCTTCCGCCATACAAAAGGTAGCTCTTTAAGTATTGTTTGTTCAAATTTGAAAGATTTTCTGATGTACTTTTCCTCTTTCCTTCCTTTCCTTCCTCTTTGTTCTGTCATCTTTCCACTAGGGTCCAGGGATGGATGCTAGAGACGTTTAGTTACAGAGTAAAATTCTTGAGTTGGTGTTCCAAAAGCAGATCTTGAAAGTCACCACGATCAATTTTAAGAGGCTGGCGTTTTTATAGGACGAGACTTGGTGCTGGTTCTTCCATCCGTTCTTTTCATTCTCCCCCCCCTGCCCCCCCCCCCTTTATTTTAGTTTTAAAAGCTTGAGTTTGATTAGTAACAAAGCCTATCTCTGGTGTAACATTTCACTCAGGGAGGAATCATCAGTAGATGTCCAACCTGTCGGAGGAATGGGTGATTTTCTTTTTTCTACTTTTTTGAAATGTTGATTTTTGAGAGACAGACCAAGTGTGAACTGGGGAAGGGCATGGAGAGAGAGCGAGAGAGAGAGAGAGAGCGCGAGAGTGACAGACAGACAAAGAATCTGAAGCAGGCTCCAGACTCGGAGCTGTCAGCACAGACCCAACACAGAGCTCCAACCCACAGACCCAGAGATCATGACCTAAGCCACCAAAGTCAGACACCGAGTGAGCCACTCAGGCGCCCCTGATTTTCTTGATGCCAAAAGGATTTCATCGCAGTTTCCTTACAAGCTTCTGAGGGAAGATGGTCGCTTTGAAGGAGAGATCATGCCTCGTCATGTTATCCAAGTAGTCATGCTTTTTTTTTTTTTTTTTTTAACATTTATTTATTTTTGAGAGAAAGGACACAGAGGGGCAAAGACAGAGGGAGACAGAGGATCCAAAGCGGACTCCATGCAGTTAGCACAGAGTCCAATGCAGGGCTCAAACCCACAAACCATAAGTTCGTGTGTGATGTGAGCCAAAGTTGGACGCTTAACCAACCGGAGCCACCGAGGTGTCTCCCAAGTAGTGAAACTTAATATCCCAGCTAGCACGGCAGCCTGACAAGATATTCCTCCTGACCTGAAGCACTCTCACTGCATTTAAAATAAATGTACCCAGGAAGTACTTTTGCCAGAATGGATTCATCTGAATGTTACTTAGTCTCTACACTCAATTTCTTTTCCCCCTCCTCCTCTCCCCCCTTCCCCCCTCCTCCTTGGTTAAATTCATTCGTAAGTATTCTTTCTGATCCAATTGTAAATGGGATTCTTTTTTTTTTTTTAAGTTTATTTACTGAGATAGAGTGAGAGAGAGAGAGAGCACGAGCAAGTGGGGAAGGGGCAGAGAGAGAGAGAGAGAGAGAGAGAGAATCCAACCAGGCTCTGTGACGCCAGTGCAGAGACTGAAGAGGGGCCTGAATCCATGAAACTATGAGTTCATGCCCTGAGCGGAAGTCAGATGTTCAATGAACTGAGCCAACCAGGCGCTCCAGGATTATTTTCTTAATTCCTCTTGATGCTAGTTTGTTCTAGTGTACAGAATGCAACACATTTCTGTATAATAATTTTGTATCTTGTGACTTCACCAAATTCATTTATTCTAAGAATTTTTTGGTAGACTGTTTAGGGCTTCCTATACAAATAGTTTTACGTGGAGAAATGGTTAAAAAAAATTCAGTTATGGAAACTTTGTTTAAAAGTTGGGAGGAGAAAGGCTCAAGTCATGATCTCGTGATTCGCAAGTTGGAGCCCCACTTCAGTCTCTGTGCTGACACTGCGGAGCTTGCTTGGGATTCTCTCTCTGTCTCTCTCTCTTTGTAAATAAATAAACACACTTAAATTAGAAGATGAAAAATATTTTACAAATGGTAAAAGATCTTGAATTAAGCAAAAATTGCCCATACAACACAAGACCTTTATATCAAATATCAAAAATCAGTTCAGGGAGCCTGGGTGGCTCAGTCGGCTGAGCGTACAACTTCAGCTCAGGTCACCATCTCAAGGTTTGTGAGTTTGAGCCCCTTGCTGGGCTCGGTGCTGACAGCTCAGAGCCTGGAGCCTGCTTCAGATTCTGTGTCTCCTTCTCTCTGCTCCTCCCCTGCTCATGCTCTGTCTCTGTCTCTCAAAAATAAACAAACATTTAAAAAAATCAATACTTGAAAAATTCCAAGCACTTTTCTTTAGCTTTGTAGACGTCCTGTGCTTTCAAGTGTTGGTCAGTAAACATCTGGGCACATTTTATATCGAGGGACTTCCAAATTTTTGGGACAGTGTCAATGTGTGACTCTAAATTCAGGATGTAGTTATTGTTGAATCTTTGACATGTCTTCCAATGAAGATAAGTTTGCATTATGATGCTTACTACACCAGGTATGTTAGGTCTGAAGTCTGGATTTATTGCAATTTAAATACAAGAGATAGAGGTTTTCCATACTGTTCCATTCTGCTGTATACTGACAGTATTAAAATTTATCGGAGCCCTGTGTTCGTGGAAAAGGCTACCTAGAAAGGACCACCTTGTTCTCACCTACTCCGAAATAAGACTCCCCTCCACCTCTCCTCAATGACTATGAATGACTCCTTGACTTGGCTGGCTGTGTATCTCAAGGATTGCCTCCCATTCCTCGGAGCGAAATAAATTTCTTTCCCTTCAAAGAATGATATGTTACCAGAATAGGCTAGAAGTTACCAGAAGGCCATAATTCATTGTACCTTCTTTCCCCAATTTTTGCATTTCTATAAACCAGAATCATTTGTATCCCATTTGACCTGCAGGAGTGAGCTTCTTGCTCTAACGAGTTGCAAAATAGAGACAGTGAAAGGTAGGATGGCTTCAGCACCAGATAGCCTTGGAGAATTCGTCTAAATAGCTAACATTCTTTTGGAAGGACACTTAATTATCCTTTTGGCCATTACAAACTTTTTCACTATTTTTCCTGACCTATATAAATTGTGTGGATTTAAAATCTGCAAGGCAAAATCGTGTACACCAAGACCTTGGCAGAGAATATAGTTCTCATCAACTGCCCACTGTCTAATTATCAAATGAGGGTAACCCCCCCCCCCCCACATACGTACATGGGCCTACTTAGACCAAAAGAATGCGTTCCATTCATTTTCTTGAAGACAGATAGTCTGGACTCGGGCTTTGGAGCTCGACAAGCCTACCCAAAGACACCTGTGTGTCTGGAGCACCGTATTTTGGCCCCTGCAGAAATGTACCTACTGGCATTTATCCTCAGCTCACACCCAGGGATGCCATAGGCAGGTGCACAAAACTGGAATTCTGTGACCTGTAGAGATGTGTCTCCTGCTAAAATGCACACTTGGCCTCAGCCCTATCCAGTCCATTCTTGGAAGACTTGAAATACAAGCTGAGGAATGCTCTTTCCCCCACATTCACAGATTCTGGGGGTAAAGATTTTAACATCTTTTGCTGGAGCGGAGGGTGGGTACTCAATTCAGCCTAGAACAGACCTCTCCTCTTCTCGTGGAACAATCACACCGGGGTGCAGATGTGTATCGCCTAGCCCCATTAAGCCTAGAGTTGGAAATGGAAAAGAGTGCCTAGGCCCTCCGCAGAGGGGTAAGAGAAAACTTCCTACCCCGTCAGGGTTGCTGGTCCTTACCCCTCCATTCCTGGCCCTCAGGCACTTCAGCCTCCTCAGACCCTAGTGAGAGAAAGCGTCAAACCCTCCGTTCCTCTTGCCCCCTTCTTTGGGATACAAATCATGCCTGTTCTGAGCAAAGCCAGAGCAGCAGCGAGGCCTCCTCTTTCCACTTGGTGAGTCCTGAGTGGAGGAGGGATGGGGAACATGAGGGTGCTTCAGGGCACTGATGGCTTCCTGGGAGGAAAGTGACAAGTAGGACCAAGCCAAAAGTCTGCAACACCTGCCGCCATGACTACTCTTTTTTCCCAGAGGTGAGCTTATCAGAAGAACTCTACTCTTTGTTAACTGATGCAGTGAGCCAGGCCTGTTCTTGGGCCCACATCTACAAGATCTCACTCTGTTCATTACCCTACTGTTATATAGTTGGCAAAGCATTTGCTCATCTTAGCTTTACTGCATCCTTTTGGGAGTGTAGAAAAAATTTCATTCCCATTTTGGGGATGGACAAGAGACTGATGACATCACACCATATGTGATGTAGGTGGGATGTAGGACTCAAACCTAGTTCATGGAAACAGCGGACTTTTCCATGGGAGGAGGCAAAGGTCCCCCTCCACAGAGACGTTTCCTTCCTACCTGTTGGCGACCTTGGAGAATGGGCCTCCTTCAAAAGGCCGTGTGGAAGGCAGCCAGGACTTAGAGCCTGCCCTGTTACCATATTCATACATAGTTTGCTCTCACATAGAGCCATACAGGCACACAGGGGAGCCTTGGGATCTCACTTTGGGAAAGAAACCATGGCTTGACTTTGATCTGCTCTTGAGGGTTCTGCCTTCTCACTGTCAGTGTGGCCCACCCTTTACCAAGGGACCAGTCTCACCCGATGCTGTCAAATTCCTAGCCAGAGCTTCTGTCCTGAATCTTTGCTACCTATTCATTGGGGAGCACAGGGCTGGCACACAGTAAGTACTCCATGGAGAATGATGATCTGTGTTTATGTATTAGCAATCTATTGTTGCATACAAATTATCCCAAATGTAGCAATTTGATGCAACACGTATATAACATCTCATCATTTCCTTAGGGGGCAGGAATCCCAGCAAGATTAGCATTCTGCTTAGGATCTCTCATCAGGTGGCTGTCAAGCTGTCACCTGGGCCTGCATCTAGGGTTGGTGGATCTGCTCACTCCTAGGGTGTGGTTATTATTAGCACTCAGTTCTTCTCTGGCTTTTGACCGGATATTTTACCATACGTGCTTCTCTGTCACTTCCTGAATGTCATCATGACATCGCAGTTGGCTTCCTTGAGAGCAGGTGGTTCAAAGAGATCCCACGATGGAAGCTGCAGTCTTCAGTTACCTAAGGTCTCCTGCAACCTACCACGCCTTCCACCAGAGTCCACTGATCCCACAGATGAGCGCTGGTACCGTGTGGGAGGGGACGACGCAGGGGGTGACGGTCCGGGGCCATCTTGGAGGCAGGCTACCACAAGTTGTCTAGACTAGGATCTTATTTTTCAGAGAACTTCTCGTAATTCTCTCATTTTTAAACTTTGGTTTTTTGTTTGGTTTTTGCATGGATTCGTCTTGTTTTCCCAATAAATCAAAAGCCTCTCAAGGAAAGAGAATGTTACATTTCTAGATCACCTGCCCTTCCCCCAACCCCAATCCCCCCAACCCACACCAGGACACAAAGCAAAGATTAAGCCAAGCTCAACTGGATTTAGAAATAGTATTCATTGCATGAATTGGGTTGGCTGCTTTCATTCTGGGCCTCAGATTTTCTCTGCAACGTGGGGTACAGAGAAGAAGAGAGTGGACCAGATGTTCTATAAGAACCCTTAGGGTTGCATGGGCATTTTCAGAAATGGGTGGAACTCTCCCCATTTGACAGACAAGAAAATGAAGGCAGGGAGTTGGGACATTAACCCAATGTCACCAGGATAATCTGTGGCAAAGCTGGAACAGAATATCTTTTTTTTTTTTTTTTTTTTTGGACTGTAGCGCTGGTTAAATCTGGGCCAGCGGGAGCTTTATCTTCTGTAGTAGTGTTCCCATTAATAATAGTTCTTCCAGTTTTACGACCCACAACCACCTCTGCCATTCACTTAGCATCCGCTAATTGTCATGTCCATTTCACGGGTCTGCATTATCCCTGTGAGTTACAATTCTATGCCATGGGAACTATTCCCATCATACAGGGAGGGGAAAAAAATAAATCCTAAAACTAATTCAGTTCCAGCAGAATGGTTGATTCTAAGGCACCAAGGAACAAGTGGAAGGCAAGAGTTAGAAGTTTGGAGGCTGGGCTGAGGGCAAACTCTCTCGTTGCCATGTAGTATTCCCTAAATATACATATATATATATATATATACCATTCATCATGATCCACTCATCATTTGGTGGACATTAAGGTTCTTTCCATGATTTGGCTATTGTTGACATTGCCGCTATGAACATTGGGGTACATGTGCCCCTATGCATCAGCACTTCTGTATCCCTTGGGTAAATCCCTAGCAGTATTATTGCTGGGTCATAGGGGAGTTCTATGGATAGTTTTTTGAGGAACCTCCACACTGTTTTCCAGAGCGGCTGCCCCAGTTTACATTCCCACCAACTGTGTAGGAGGGTGCCCGTCTCTCCACACCCTCGCCAGCATCTATTGTCTCTTGATTTGTTCATTTTAGCCACTCTGACTGGCATGAGGTGGTATCTCAGTGTGGTTTTGATTTGTGTTTAAGGACTACATTTTAAACAGAGATCAGATAGACTAGAAACTTCCTCTTTCCCATTATTCTATGCCCTTTCAAGATAAACCACAGTTGTGAGAGCTGTTGAGTTAGTGGCTTTTCTGAGGGTGTGGGTGAGAGCTCAGGGCAAGGAACCTGATCAAACACCCCAGATAGGAGTAACTGGCAATATAGTACCAATTAAAATTTTGAAAAACATTGAAAATTCAGATGGGTTGCTGATCTCCTGAAACCACAAAACTATTGCTCATTGCTATTTTCTTTCTCTTCCTTCCCACTGTAATCTCCTTCTCTTCCCTGTTTTATGTATCTATTTTCCCTCCCTCCCTCCATCCTTCCTGGCCTCTCATTTTCTTAACTCTTACTCCTTGACCCCTTTTCTCTTCTCCTTAGCTTTCTCAAAGAACAAAGCAAATTATTTTTTGGAAAGAATTTTAATTTCCAAGGTGTGGGAAAAATGAAATTGTCCCCTTTCCTGAGGTTCCCTTGAGCATCCTGTGCTTTAATGAAATAAATGGCCTGAAGGAAGATGTAGGGAGTGGAGGTCGGTCGGTCAGGTCTGTCCGTGCCTGGGTTCTCTCTCTTCCTCCCTATTTGGCCTCAGCAGCTCTAGGGGGATGGGCAGAGCAGGGCAGTTTCTCACTGTTCCCTTGCCCTGTGCTACTTCTGAAATAGAAATAAATGACAGCCTCGAGATTCTGAAGAAATTTGAAGGAAGAGGGAGGGAGAAATGCCTCTTGATAGTGAATCCTGAATCTGGTAGAGAAACACTTCGCTTCTGATTGCCAAGTTTTAATTTCCGTGTGTGTTGGCTTAGGGGAGGCAAGTTTCTCGCTCTCAATGAATTAACCTCCAATAGCTGCAAATGGTAGAACCAGGGGACAGGTCTGATGGTAGAGTACCCACCCCACCAGTGGGAAGCAGAGGTGTTAGGAAGGGGCACTGTGGACAATCCAGCAGTCTTCGGTGGTCAATGTTTGGAACAGTGTGGAAAGAATAAGGACTTTGGTTTCAGGTGTACTGTACTTGAATTCAAATTCTTACTGCACTATTCTCTTTGAAACCTTGTCATATAGGGCTTGACTGCTTTGTGCTTTAGTTTCCTCTTCTGCCAAATGGAGATACCAGTCCCTACCTCACTGGGTCATCATAAGGACTGGAGATGATGCATGACCATGAGGATTTTCATGCGTTTGGATATTTACTAGATGACAGACGTTGTGCTAAGTGTCCACATTGGCTCACAAAAAGTGCCCAGAACAATGCTGGGCACATAATGGGCATTTGCTATATTTTAAGTTGATTTTTATCCAGCATTTTGTAGGAGAGTAAGAAAATGACGTTGGGGGACGTGAACTTGTTAAGACACGTGAATGTTTCATGTCCCTTTTCTACTGTGACATGGAGAAGTTTCAGCTTCCCTGGAACCTTGATACAAAAAGAAGTATTCATCTAAGGGGTTAGTGTATGGCTGCAGAAACGACTCCAGAATCCCACTGGCTTCACCCAACAACGCTAGGTTTCTCATTTACTCTGTAAGTCCAATGGGGGCAACCTGGAGTTCTGCTCACCATTGTTCTTCACAGCCCTTGGCAGACAAATGCTCCATCTTGACCTCTGTTTCCATAATTACCAACACAGAAAAGGGGAGGGCTGGTGTAGAGAAGCAGTAACTAAATAGGACGAGGCAGCAACATGCGTCTCTTTGGCTCGCATTTGTTTGGCCAAACCAGGCCACTTGGCCACATGTAAGTCAAATGTGGTGGAGGAATGAGATCTATAACCCTATAATCAAGGAGACCAAAAATATTTGTGGACAGCCCAGTGACCATGGACCCTAATGATCACCACCGAAGGGCATGCTCTGGATGGTGAATATCAACATTCTTTTTACACAAAAGGAATACGAAGAGCTACATGAGCTGATGCCTGTTGTAGGATAGAGAGGGTGCCAGGTGCTTTTCATTCATGTCTCAGTTAATCCTCCCAAGAAGGTCTTCATAATCTCCATATTGTAATGTCAAAACTAGGGCTCAGGGAGTGTGACTTACAAAGGCTAAATAGTATTAAGAACGGCACGAGCATAGTCTGCAGTTCTCGATTTGTAGGGAAAGCTTTCAAAAAGAGGAGCACACCAGGAGGCTATAGAGTTGATTTCTAGCTCTGCTTCTTAATTCTGGAAATCTGAGCGTGTACCAGAATGGCAAATAGGTTTGAGGGCCAGCTCTGACAGACTCGAGTTCTCTGCTAGGGAACTGTCATCAGAAGACTCTCTGATGGGAAGGAGTGATGTGATGGATGAAGAATGTCTGCACAGGAAGGGGGTGGCAGCATGGCAAACCGATATTTGCCATCTCTGGGCATTTTTCTTATCTTCTGTGGGTTACCGTTAGATCACTTACAAACCAAGGTTAATAAAAGCTTAACGGAATAAAGATACGAGCCTCACCAAGACGATTTCTTGATAGCTTCAGAGGGCACCACAACTTCTGTTGCTGGTGCATACATTCCCACTTAGTTTATGCACAGTGTTTCATCATGTAGGCATGGAAATCCGTTAGTATGTATGAGCTGGTGTTGGGGAAGGGAGGTCAGCAGATTGTCACTGAAAACTCCTAAGGAGAGAGAGCTGGAGGCCTCTGGTAGGATGAATCATTTATTGGCACTTACGGATACTGATCGTCACTGCCCCACCAAACAGCTGGTCTATAAGTCCAAAGGCTGTGTTTCTCAGTCTGGGAGGGATAGGCTCGGGAGACCTGAATCCCAAGATAGAAATGCCTCCTCTTTTCAGTAGTGACTAGAAGAACACAGCAGTGCATTTTGCTCAAGGTAGACAGGATACACCAATGAGGATCCCAATGGAAAATCTTGGGCATACTCAAAGGGTTTTTTTTTTCCCCAAAGAGATTGTAATAAAGATTCTATTTACATAAGCATGCTCAGGATTAAGGGGACCAGCAGGGAGTAGGGAGACACTTAGTAAGGAGCAGCAGAAAGGGGCCGTTAGCACTTGTAGGTCTGAAGCCACAGCAAGAAGGGAAGGCGTTCCTGGAGTCTGTGAGCGCCGCGGCCAAACTGGAGGGGTGTTCAACTCTCCGTGGCTGTCATACTCAGCTGCTACCCAGAGACTGCCCCTCAGGCAGCGGGAGGGGGAGGGGTAATGCCCAGAATGTTCTCTCATCTGCTGATATCCTGTTAGAGAGCAAGGGAGCTGACCCCTTGGACCCTGCAGCACGGCAGAGAAGGGGGAATCACTGCTTGAAAAGGACCAACAGAGAAAGGTCTAGCGCAGAAGAACAGACACATGAGCTAGAATACCCCTCAGTCTTAGAATCACATCAGAGTTGAACAGGGAGAGACGGGGAGCCCTGAGATGTAGGAAC
>PJEM01000808.1:369297-397485 GCA_004023845.1 Helogale parvula
TTTTTGAGAGGAAGAGAGTGACAGGATGTGAGCCAGGGAGGGGCAGAGAGTGAGAGCGGGAGAGAGACCGGCAGACACAGAATCTGAAGCAGGCTCCAGGCTCTGAGCTGTCAGCACAGAGCCCGATGCGGTGCTCGAACTCAAGAGCCATGAGATCATGACCTGAGCTGAAGTCTGATGCTTAACTCACTGAGCCACCAGGGCCCTCATGTATTCCCTTACCCTTGTGAACATGTCTGCCTCTATCCTTGAGGCTAAGACAGAATAAGGGGTGGGGTTTTTGACCCAGTTTGGGTTAGAAGTTGAAGATGATACATGGTCTCAGGCTGGCCCAATGAGGGAGCCCGCAAGTCCTCAGGGTGAAACTTGGGACCCGCCTAAATGATAGAGATGGTGCTCTTGCAACTCTCTTTCTGGTGGGCATGCTTTGCAAGATCTATCTCCTCTGCTCCTGAGCAAAGGAGGACCTTGCCGGCCAGCAGTCACATCGGCAGCCTCTACTTTCAGTGCTGTTCTTGTTGTCGTGGAAACCTGTCCCCGCTTCTGGGCAAGAACAGGGGACCGTCAGGTTTTCTTCTTCTCTCAGACCCACTCCCTCCCAAAAGCCAAATGCCCCTTCCAACCTCAGAGCAGATGCCCCCAGGAGGGCAGAAGAGAGGCTCTATACCTGCATTGCCCAGTCAACAGACCAGAGCCACATGTGGTCACTTATATTTTAAATAAAATGAAATTTAAACATTTTGTGTCTTGGGGCACCTGGGTGGCTCAGTTGGTTAAACACCCAACTTTGGCCAGGTCATGTGACCTCGCGGTTCGTGGCTATAAGCTCTGCATGGGGCTCTGTGCTGACAGCTCAGCCTGGAGCCTGCTTGGGATTCTGTGTCTCCCTCTCTCTTGGACCCTCCCCTGCTCACCTGCGGTCTCTTTCTCAAAAATAAATATTTGAAAAATTAAAAATTTAATTTCTGAAGCACATTAGTTATGTTGCAGGGGCTCAATCAGCCCAGGTATGTTGTATAGGACAGCACAAAACATTCCCGTCATGATAGAATTTTCTGTTGGGTTCCTGTCATGGCCCTGGGTGGGGAGGGGCTGACCACAGGATTCAAAATTTGTCTTTGCCTGCAGAGTCCTCTCCTTGGTAACAGATGACCCTGTCTGGGCGTGTAGTTTTCTTGTGTAGCCAGCAAGAGACTGATAATGACAGCCTGTGTTTATTTAGTCCTTAACATGTGCAAAACGGTGTGCTAAGGGTTCATGATACATTTTTATTTAATTGCCACACAGCCCTGACAAAGACACTATTATCTCCATTTTAATGATGTAGAAACTGAGATCCAGAAAAATGACCATACAGCTATTAGCTTATATCCTATGAAATGCCAATGTTCAGCCATTTTTCATTCAACTTCCTAGTGAATGGCAGAGCCAGATTCAAATCCAGATCCAAAGACTATGTCCAGTTCGGTGTGGCTGAGCCTCTGTAACGAATCACCTACATCAGAGGGCTCTAAAGGATTCAGTGAAATAATGTTGGTGCCATGCCTGGTACACAGTGGGGCTCCTGGAGTGTTGATTTGGTTTTTGTTTTTAACTTCCTTCTGTTAGTCGCAGTCTCTTGGAAGGTAGAACACAGCTGTCTGACCAGACGTGACGAGTGTGACGAGGAAGGGGTGGTGCATTGTCATTTACCAGATGTCTTCCAAGGGACCTGGAATGGCTCCTCTTCCTCGCCAAGCTCCCCACCCCCACCCATCCCCGTGCCTCTCCATCAGGGCGTCTCTTCTGCCTCGAGCCTGGGGGAGGGGGATGGCCGTTAGCTGTGCCTATTCCCTTAACCTAGCAGATACACGTCAACAAACCCACCCGCTGGAGATCTCAGAAGTTTCTGGAAAGCTGAACATGGACCCGAGGGGCTTGCCGCTGCCCTGAGCACATCAGGGGGTTACACAATTGGAGCTCTGTTCTCATGATTGCTTCTGGCAAGGGGCCAGGTGTGAAACTCCTGCTTTTATTTGGCAAGAAAGGAGTGCATTCCCCCTGATGTCTGGGTGGGGTTTCAGACTTGAAGTAACTTCCATCATAGGAGGAGATTCTGGGTCTCAAAAGCAGTGGTATAGTGTTTGCCAGATCATGAAAATACGAGAAGCCTGGTTAAATTTGAGTTGCAAATAAGCAATAGATAATTTTTCAGGACAGATACATAGGATACAATATTGGGGACCTATTTCCACTAAAAAGTATTTGCTCTTTATCTGAAATCAAATTGACCTGGACATCCCGCGTGTTATCTCACAACCTTAGAATAGTTGGGTTTCCATCTACCCTTCAGATGCTAGATCATTTGTGATGACGTTAAGGACACTTGGGAGTAAGGGGAGTGGGGAGACCTACATCTAGTTGTTCCACCTGCTCCCTGGAGTCCTAGTCGTAGCTCCTTGTGACGTGACTGAGACTCCTGGTTCTCGAAACGTGGTCCCTGGACCACGTTGTCAGCATCCCCTGGTCCTTGGTAGAAATGCAAAGTGCATGTCCCACCCCAGGCCTGTGAATCAGGCACTCAGTGGTGGGGGTCAGCAATGCGTGTCTGACAAGCCCTCCAGGTGACGCTGACATGGTTTGAGATCCACAGTGTAGACTCCGAACAATCAGGCAGACCTGGGCTTGAAGTCCTGTCTCACCATTTACTGGCTGGGTCAACTTGGCAGAATTACTTAACCTCTCTGAGGCTCTGTTTCTTCTGAAACAAAATAGAAACAGAATGCCTTATTTAGAGATGTATTAAGGATTAAATTATATTTTATGAAATAGAACCTGTGGTGCCTGTTACTGTAAGAGTGCACGAAATGATTACTTTCGTTTATCCTACAAATGGAGGTCCGGTTGTACCCTGAGGCCATTTCGATGGTCAGCCTGGCGCCCCAGCTACAGGGATGATCTCTGTTCAGTTCAAACGAGGCTTTCATTTGCAGGAACCCAGTTTCCATTAGTCCTGTGGAGGGAGGAAGGAGTTAGGAGGAAAGGGGGCAGAGCAAGAAAGGACCAGCATCCGGTGGGGATTGGTTTTCTGACCACAGACCCAAGACAGAAGCCACCTTGGTTAAGGTCCCTTCCTTCAGTGCTCAGTCGAGAACAGTTGTCCAAAAGGGAGGTTTTCTCCAAAATTGTTTCTTTGTGTGTGTAGAGAGGTGAGGGAGAGGAGGTCCTGAGCGGGGAGGACATGTGGGGACACCTCTCGAGCGAGGCCTTCAGCACACTTCGGCATGTTTTAGAGGGAAACCTGGGACCTCCTGTGATCAGGCTAGACCAGGGTTTTTCTGCTTTGGCCCTATCAGCTTTCTGCATCAGATAGTTCCTTGTTATAGGGGCAGTGTCCCCAAACCTCCACCTAGAAGTTGCCAGCATCCACTCTCCCCCTCCCTCACAGTGGTGATAGTCAAAAACATGTCTAGACATGGCCAAATGTTCCAGGGGCAAAAGGGACTGGGGTGACAAATGTCCCTGGGCTGAGAACCAGCAGTCTAGAGAATGTATTAAAGAACACTCACTCAAACAATGGAACAGCTACTGTTTATTGAGCTTTTATTATCTCCAATACCCAAGCTGATGTTACAAGGTAGGCCTTACTACCTCCATTTTACAGTTGATGAAACTGAGGCTCACACATTTAAAGCTACTGCCCTAAACCCTACAACCAGAAGGTTTGGGCGACTGTGGCCTAACCCTAAAGCTCACCTAGTCTGTGCTGCAACATTCTGTCTGTCTGGAAAATTAAGGAATTTTTTTTCTTCAAGGTCACTCTGCTCACATCAACTCAAGTCTGAACTTGTTTTTTGAGACACCATGAGAATTTGCAAGAGAAATCTAAGATGTTGCTCCTGTCAAGGAGTGTTGAGGACCAATGTCACTGGAGGAGGGTGGTCATGGTTCCTACAACATAGCGAAAGAAAAAAATGATGTCGTCCCACTGGGGCCAACATGAACACTTCTAGAGACAGAACTCTGAACTAAATGCACTTCTGTGTATGACTGTTAAAGGTGTCTTTGCACTGCCAATTCTGATACTAGGAAGGAGAACCGAAGGCCTTGAAGTTCACAGGGTCTACTGGCACGCATTCTAGGAGAAACGTCAACTCTCTTGGCTTGGGGTGGGCTGTGGGTGGCCTGCAGCCAACCACTCTGCCATCTTCTTTTTGGCTCTCGGCAGAAACTCCACATTTCCCCTTTCCCTTCGCATGGCAGTGTACTCATAGGCTTTGAGCTTACTGTAGTAGTCAGAGAATTTGTTGAAGAGAATGGAAATTGGCATCCCATTGAGGATAATCCCAAAAGCAATGCAGAGGAAGGCAAAAAACCTGCCCAGGATGGTCTCTGGGTACATGTCTCCATAGCCCACAGTGGAGATGCTCACCTGGACAGGAAGGAACATGGGAGAGAATGGTTAGCACTATGATGGATAGGACAGGGAGAGAACAGGGCAGGAAAGTGTCCTCTGTCTCCCTGAAGGTACACATGGGTCATGTGACAGCTCCCGCAGAGCCAGCTTTAGGAGGTACCAGGAGATTGGCCTGTAGGACCTGCGTCCTGGAAAGAAGACCACCTGTGGAGCTGAAAGTCTTGGGCTTAAATCCTGGTTATCATACATGTTCTTAGACCCAATACTGAGGAGGTCACAGAGGCTTCATAGCGTTGTGAAGAGCATGTAAGATACCTTGCATAAAGTTCCTGGTGTAGCACGGGCTCAGGAACTGTTGGTCTCTGCCTCCCCCAGAGGGGCCAGCTTTGGGACTGGGGGTTCTGGGTTTGCCTACATGATAGACAGTTTGGGAAGAGCTTGGGTTTAGAGCCAGTCAGACATGGGTCCAAGACCTAACTTTGACCCTTCCCTGCAGACTACCCATGGGTAGAACAGTCCGTCTCTAAACCTTGGTTTCTTCATCTGAAACAGGAGGATAGGGGCACCTGCGTGGCTCCATTGGTTGAATGTCCAACTTCAGCTCAGGTCATGAGCTTACGGTTCCTGAGCTGGATCTCCACATCGGCCTCACTGCTACCAGCACAGAGCCTCCTTAGGATCCTCTGTGCCCCTTTCCTTCTGCCTCTACCCCACTTGTGCACTCTCAAACACAAACATTAAAAAAAATAAAATAGGGCGCCTGGGTGGCTCAGTCGGTTAAGCGTCTGACTTTGGCTCAGGTCATGATCTCACTCTCCATGGGTTCAAGCCCCACGTCAGGCTCTGTGCTGATAGCTCAGAGCCTAAAGCCTCCTTCATATTCTGTGTCTCCCTGTCTCTCTGCCCCTCCCCGCTCATGCTCTGTGTCTCTCTCTCTCAAAAATAAATAAAAAACATTAAAAAAATTAAAAATAAAATAGGCTAATCCCTCACTCAGGATTCTCCTGAAGACTAAATAAGAAAAGGACTATCGCACACTTAACACAGTGTCAGGGACACAAAAAGCATTCAACACCTTCCTCTGTTGGGCTTCTGTCATCTTTAAAATGGAGAAAATTATAATACTTCTCAGAGTTATGTCATTCAAGTGAGATATTGTATATGAAGGTGCTTTAATTGCAAATGTCTGGAGAAACACTCTCATTATTTTGCAAAAGGGCTTTGTGTAAGACATCACAGCCCAAAAATATGTTCACCCTGCATGGAATTTTTCCCATCGCTCTTGCACACTGCTTTAAATTCTACTAATTAGAGATTTATTTAGGTTAACAAGCTTCTGTTTTAAAATGCAGATACCCACGGGACTAGTTATCAGTCAGTGTAGCCAGAGAAAACCTGGGAAAATCTCTTGGGGCCTGTTTTTTAAGCCTCATGTACTGAGCCTCTTTCTGGTCCCCCGACTAGTGGCTAAATTACTAGAAGCCTTTTAGGCAGCGCTCTTGCTTCCTTGGGAAAAAAAAGAAAAAAACTTCATTGCCCAACTCCAGGGGGCGCTGTTGGCTTCGTCGATTTGTGGTGTTGCCACGGTTTTCTGGCAGATGGTAGTAAACCGTGCAGCCAGCCTGTTGATCCATGCTAGGACAGTGTTGAGCTTAGCAATGTAACTATTTTTGTTTTGATGGTATAAGGGTTAACCTGAACTTAGGACAAGTTGACTGATTAGTTGGAAAGGAATGGAGAAGTGGGCCAGCTGGGCAAATCTGGTGGCGCTAATAAGAACCACAGCTTCCTCCAGACCACAGGAAGTGAAAGCCTGGCCTCCTCTTTGGGGTAGGTGGTAGACCACCCCTCACTGCTCTATCTCCAGGGAGACCCACTGAGGGTGGGCCACCCCTTCCCAAGGGGGAAGAGTACAGGCAAACATCTAAGAGAGGCAGGCTCGTGTGGATTCCCTTAGGGAAATAGAGATGGCGTGAGGCTATGGGGCTCGGAATCCACCTCCCAGCTGAGTGTAGACCAATGGGCTGTGCAAACAGGCTCCTGCTTGACACTTGTTGAAGGGGAGGGCAATAGGGTGGGGGGCGCTCTGGCTTCAGGAGAGAATCTCTTTTTCCAATTTTTTGCACCAAAGGGTGACAAGAGGCAGTGGTAGAGTGACATCTTGGGTGAATCTCAACGTGTGTGTGTACATGTGTGTGTCCGTCCCTGGCCACACCTGAAGTAAAGGAATCTGAGTCAGGCTCTGTCCAGGTACGTGAACGGAACCAGGGCTTTCACAGGTCATTAACCTCAGCCCTCATACCTCTGTAGGAATGTTGGGTCCCTCAGTCTACTTGCCCTGGAGGAGGCTGACAGGGAGTCTGGGGGAAGGGCTGAGTGAAAGGAAGGGGTAGTTGAGGACAGGGAGGCATCCATGAAAGGGTAAAGCAGAGGCTTTGAGGTAAACTGGCCCCTCGAGGGTGCGAGGTGGGGGTCAGCGGCCTAGGAGGATACAGCAGAAGGTAATTGAGACAAAGAGCCCTTTTTTTTTTCATTTCTTTCTTCCTTTTTTTTTCTTTTAAGTTTGATAGACTGTGTGAGCAAGGGAGGGGCAGAGAAAGAAGGTGAGAGAGAAGCCCAAGCAGGCTGTGTGGTGTCAACCTGGAGCCCAACATAGGGCTCAAACTCATGAACCCCAAGATCATGACCAGAGCCGAGACTGAGTTGGACTCCTGACTGAGCCACCCAGGTGCCTATTTTAAACTTGTGATCAATCCCCACCCTGGCTTTCTTGCACTCCCAGTCTCAACTTTGAGTGAAGAATCAAAAGCAAAGAGAATTGACTTGAGGGAGATTAAATATTTGATGTGCATCATATGATAAAATATTTTTGGGTATCTTGGATCTCTATTTTTAGAGAAAAGATCTCTTTTTCTCAGAGTCTCTGTATGACTAGTCCTTGAAGAATTTGTTCAAAATGCAGAGCGAATCTATTATGTGGACAGCTGGACTCAGCCAATGACCTGGTGCCTGCTTCTTGACTCCAAGAAGAATGCAGAATTCCTTGGCTTTGGGGGACTTTTTTCCATGTTTCTCAGACCAAACCCATTTCTCCCTGAATGAATATTAAAAATTGAAGGTCCTAGACTGACACATACCATCTCACAGTGAGTTCTTCCATTAGTAGGAGTTGGGTCTGGCAATGTGACCAACATTCCGGCAATCCATCTTCAATTCCTGAAAACCTTGGCTGGCTCGGCCCCTCTGTAAACTGAAAACTTAGCAGTGGAAGGCTTCCATATTTCCCCTAGCCTTTGGGTCTCAAAAGCCAGAATGTGACCTACCCCCAGAAGTACACCCATTAATCAGCAAATCCTGGCCTCCTAAGCCTTACAAGGAAGACAAGCATCCAGTTTTTCTTTGAAACTTTAGAATGGCTACACTGGAATCTGTCCTTCAACAAGGAATGCTTGTTTCCTTCATAATGAAGGAGGCACAGGTTAAATCTTGGCACCTGGTAATCCAGGCATCTAGGAATTACAATCCTGGGGAACAAAACTGATTTTTCAAAATAATGAACACCCCTTTGCATGTTCTCAGGCACGCTGAGGTAGTGAAGACTAATGGTTCCCGACTAAAAATTATACATACCTCAGTGTTTGTTGTCCTTGAAAGAATTTAGTTCAAAGGCTATACGACGCCTATTCATGCTGCTATTGCTACAGATATTTTAGGAATTCCTCTTTGGATTATAATCTGCACAGAGGATTCAGTGGCATGACCTTGAAACATGTGGTCTTAGTCACCAGGAGGGTTAAGTCTAGATGCCAATCTTAGAGTCAAGGGTCTCAATTCTCCTTTAAAATACCAAATCCACCCTCAAAAAGGTGAAGATCTGGCACCATCATGAAGTAAATGGACACGTTTCCAGTCTCCGGTGATAACACTTCAGTGGAATTCAAACAATGTTTTGATGTGTGGAAACATTGTTAGAATGAGGTCATGGGTGAGAGGAGGGCCGTGGAGAGAACAGCGAGCCTTGTCTGTTCACTGAGGTCCTGACGTACATGTCAATTGTACAGGAAGGAGGAAGTGTGCAAAAACCTAGGGCAAATGTGGGATCTATTCGTGTCCTGATAGGTACACAACGATGCTGGTGTCCTCTGCATCCTTGCTTGACTCTTTCCCCTGCCTTCTACAACTCCACTGTGTCCCACTCAAATCCTTTTGGCCCTCAGGAGGGTCACAGTTGAAAGACCTGATAAGGAGGGGACCACCCCAGAGTTAGGAGTCCACAAGCACAAGTCCTAAATGTGCTTCACAGCCTTGGCCCCATTGACTATGGTCCCTGTGCTATTTCTGAAGCAGCTAGAAGGACACTGCCTCCTTTTACTGCTGCCTGGGCCAGACATGTACCCATCGTCTCTCAGCCCCGAGCGCGACACCCCTCTGTACTTTTTCCTGTAGTCCTGCTGCTAAGGGATCCACAAATGACATTTCCCAGACTCCCTTGCTTGCTGTTTTCTGGTTGTGCTCTGCTAGTGAGATGGTGTTGGGGCACTGGAGGCAGGCGAGGAGAGCGGGGTCTCTATTCCTGCTTCTGGTTTCTGTCCTCATCCTCCAATACAGTAGAGAGCTGTCGCTCATGCATCTTTTAGCACATAGGACTCTGTCCTCATGGGTTCATCCTAGGACTCCCTGCCAAAGCGCCTCAGTGCTCCCTCTCTGCACTTCTTCTGCGTTCCAGGAGCTCTACCTACTGCTGGTCCCCCCAGTTCTAGGGCTGACAGCTGGTTGATGCGGTAACCGATCTTTGCGTTATCTTTGTGGCCCTTGGTGCTCTTCTAGCCTTCTATCACCTGTGGATCTATAACCCCACATCACATTCCCTCTGTTTCAAACACCCACTTTCCGTGGTTTCTTTGTTTTCCTGACTGTAACTTGACTGATTCACCTTCCAAACTGGACTTCTTAAAAGCCAGTCATCCCTCCGTAAAACAAAAAGAAAATAAATCTCAGTGACCTGGTGAGGGCCACCTATTTGCGAGGAAATGATAATGTACTTTGGGAAGACAAAGATAGGAGCAAGGTCTCTGTGGCACAATTATCTACTCCCTCAGCCTGAGAGATGTTTTCTTTTTGAGGAATTTTTGTCAGCCTTTGAAGGAATGAGTTCATGACATGGCTTCCTGTTTGGTGCCTCTAGTTTTATCTCCCTCTTGAAGCTCAGAAGGAAATGGCCTGTTGAACAGTCCAGTTGCCCTCTCCCGCTTGAAAACATGGCCACATTGGAGGCCAGTGACGACAGCGTCATCAGAGAGCTGAGTGTCCTTGCTGAGTATGCCACACATTTCTCACACCCACGCCCTTCGTAGGTCATAAGGTTCTCTTTTCTCCAGTAGAGAGGGAATCACTTCTGTTTTATTTTTCCCCAAATAATCTGGAAGCAAAGGTTATGGCTTCCATATGATAAAGACTCTCAACCAGACAGATGTGGTAGCTTCTATTTCTTGTGCATTTGCTGTGGGTTAGCATTCTGCATATGTTTCCTATTACATTAGTGCTTACAAATTAAATAATCTTCATTTGACAGACGAGTGGAAGCGGGCTATCTCGTATCCTAATGTGCAAGCATTTGCAGACATGAATGGCCCTGAGGGATTTGTTTTGCAGCTGTGGAAGCGTTCACAATCATGAAAATGACCGTATTCCTCTTGAAACCTTGAGTTGAATTACAGAGGAAGGTTGTAGGATCCTTGGCAGAGAGAGACGGAAGATTGGGACCAGCAAGGCAGATTCTGGGGCTGTCTCAAAGTACTAAACTCACGTGGATGGATGGCTTAGGGAATCTGTCTCTAATGTGGTTGAACATACAAGAAACACAGCCCTGCAGTCTGGGAGAAAAATCTCCATTGTATTTTTCCTCATCTTCAAATCTTCAGTGTGTGAGTATGTGTTTTCCGATGTGTGTCCTATTTCTGAGCAGTAGGATCTTACTACGGAGGAATGACCGTATTACTGACCGGTCTGTTTTTAATTGCGGTATGGCTGACACACGACGTTACACTAGTTTCAGGGGAACAACAGTGTGATTCAGCAAGTCTCTATATTATGCTCGGCTCACCATCTGCCAGCATACAACCCGGTTACGATACCACTGACGATACTCGCTCCCTATGTTGGACCTTGTGTCCCTGTCATTTACTGATTGTGTAACCGGAGGCCTGTGTCTCTTACTCGCTTTCACCCATTTTACCCAGTCCCCTCCCCCCTGTCCTCTGGCAACCACTAGATCTGTTGATGGCTCTGTTTCTGCTTTTTCTGTTTGTTCCTTTGTTTTATATTTTAGGGTTCTACATATAAGTGCAATCATGTGGCATTTGTCTTTCTGGGTCTGACTTCTTTCCCTTAGCATGCTGCCCTCTCTGTCCATTCATGTTGTTGCAAATGGCAAGACCTCATTGTTTTTTTTATGGCTGAGTCATAGCCTGTTGTGCGTGTGTGTGTATGTGTGTGTACAAGTACACACATACCTTCCTCATCCGTTCATCTGTCGATGGGCATTGCTGCTGCTCCCATACTTTGGCTACTGTAACTGATGCTGTGAGGCACAAAGGTGCGCAGAGATCTTTACACGTTAGTGTTTTTGGACAACCTGGGGGTGCCGGGGTGCCTCAGCTGGTTGACTGTCTGACTCTTCATTTCGGCTCAGGTCATGATCCCAGGGTCGTGGTATTAAGCCCCACATCAGGCTCTGGACTGAGCGTGGAGTCTGCTTAAGATCTCTCCTCCCTCCCCCCCAGCTCACACGCAAACATGCTACCTTTCTCTAAAATTTAAAAATAAAGAGCATTCTTTAAAAAATTAGTGTTTTCATTTTTTAATGTTTATTTAATTCTGATAGAGAAATAAAGAGGGGGAAAGAGAGAGGGAGACCCCAGAATGTGAAGCAGGCTCTAGGCTCTGAGCTGTCAGCACAGAGCCCAATGCAGGGGCTCAAACCCACAAATGACAAGATCATGACCTGAGCCAAAGTCAGATGCTCACCTGCCTGAGCCACCTAGACACCCCAGTGTTTTCATTTTCTTTGGATCGTGGATTTCTTGGGTTATACAGTATTCCTATATTTTATTAGGAACCTCCATGGTGTTTGATGCAGTGGCCACACCAGTTTACCTTCCTACCGACAGTGTAGGAGGTTTTCATTCTCCACGTCCTTGCCAACTCCTGTTATTCCTTGTATTTTTGATTCTAGCCATTCTGAACAGGTGTGAGGTGATATCTCATGGTGGTTTGATGTGCACTTCCCTGACGATGATGTTGAGCATTTTTTCATGTGTCTGTTGGCCATCTGGAGGCCTCCTTTGGAAAAATGGCCATTCAGTGGACCTAATTCTTTATCGCTTCCTGTATCTAAGCTCTTTGCCATGGAACTTCTCAGTGCTTTCCTGTACCGGGTGGGCTAACCTGGTCTGCTCTTGGACTCTGAGTTTGGCTTTGTGACTTGCCTTGACCAGTGGGTTGAGCAAATGACATGAACATAAGCTTATTCAGTGCTCACATGACTGAGCCTACATTCCCTCTCTTGCCCGGGGCCATGGCCATGTGTCCATGCCTGCTGGAGGACAGAAGAGACAGGGTCTCCTCTCTGCTTTTATCCCAGCTGTCAGCCAGCGGGTCATCAGACCTACTGGTGACTGGCACCAGCCCAGTGAGAAAAACCTAGCTGAATCCAGCCGAAATTGCTGACTGGCAAACTCCTAAGCTAGATAAATGCTTGACATTTGAAGCCATTAAGTTTTGGGTAGTTTGTGATACATCATTATTATAGCAACAAATTACATAATAATTTGTGCATAACTGGAATATACATTTATCATGGGTGTGTGCTCAAAAATGTTTAAATCATGACGTGTATGATCAGTAAAAGGCTTGGACACAAAGGATCAGAGCCACGTTGGGGATTTCACTTCTTATTCTCTTTTCTGTTTAGTCATGTCTATGGAGACGGGTTTCTTCTCACTGTTCAAATTTTAGCTGGATGTCATTTTTCTTCAGGGCAGCGTCTCTGGCCAGCTTATCAAAGGTAGATTCTGCACCCAGGTCTCTATCCTACTACGTTACACAGGACACACCAGTATCTGAAATGATATTTTCTCGTTCTCCATTGGAATCTAAACTCCAGGAGGGAAACAAATTGCTGTTTTGTCGTTAATGTTGGTCTATCACTCAGTAGCTCCAGTGTTTAGATTACTACTTGGCACACTGGAGGTGTTCAGAAAAATTCTTGCTCAGTGCATGAATAAGATGGATATTGTGATTCTCATGAGGAATTCATTTTCATGTTCCACATCTCTTTATTTGGCATTTACATCAGGAAACAAGATATTTTGTCTACATAATTTTGACAGCATTCTTTTTTTTTTCCTCTTTGCTCTATTGAGAATAAGGGCTCTTGATACACAATATGAAATGCCATCAGAAGTATAGAGAAGAATTTGCTTCATCTCTGTTGTCCTGGGGCACAGAGCAGTCTTTGAATGTCCGAGGAGCATTGCTCTTACAGTTTTCACAGGTTAGTTTACGAACAAATGCATTAAGTCCTAATTACTTTTACTAGTCTACAACATTCTCCGGGAATCAATGCACAAAGGCCATTGGTAAAATGTGCAAGTTTTGGCCTGTGAAATTGGTGCCTGATGGAGATGATGGCCACACACAAACAAAAAAACCAACACAATGGCAAAAGCAATACTTGGTAAAATTTGTTACAGATAAAAACCAAATGGTGATTCAGTTTTTGTAAAACTTAGGGAAACCACAAAGTTTGACTAAAAAATACTTTCAGTTAACGTAGAAAGGGGATAACTTGAAAGTTTTAAGTGTCATTGTACACGAAACAGATGGAGAAATTAAGGGGAATCAATAAGCATTCACTTCAGGAAATTGTTCAAAAAGAAAAATCATTATAAGCAACTGGATTTTTCTCAATTTTTATATTAATATACAAAATGTTTGCAAGTGTTGGGGGTTAAAGGTAAAGTATGTAAGTGTCCCCTAGGCTCCGCCTACATGCATATTTGGATGAATGGAGTCCTGACTCTCAGACTTGGTCTTATATCATCAGCATGTAGATTTGCTCTTTTTCCTTCCAGCTTTTCTCACCTCCAGAGTGAATGACATTTGCTGGGGATAAATCATCCTCTACCGGCTCAATCCGTACACAAGGTTTATCTACAATGGGGATGACCTTGTGTTACCCTGAATATAATCAGAGGTGCGGCATTTGGCTAGCTCACTGGGGAGAGCCTCATGTCATCCCCGTTACAAAAGAAGGCTCGCACATCCTGTTGGACATGTGACGGCTCTGTTTTTCAGTGACGGAAGACTCACTGAGTTGCAGAGCTCCATAGCCACCCCGTTTTAGGGACCAGAAAACTGCAGACAGGAAGTAAGGGAGTGAGGCTTCATAATTATTTAGGGTCACAGTTCATTACTAGCAGGTCGGGGACTAGGATCCAAATCCTCCGTCTTGCTGAAGTGCATTACTAGTAGGCCTGGGCTGGTTCGTCTCAGAAATCCACACCAGACTGGGTTCTAAGATCCCCAATATTAATATTGAAAATACCTAGTTTCTCACATGGAGAACACTAGTGACATTTGCTTAACTTGTTTTTAAAGGCATTACAAACCACCTACTCCGAAAAATAAGGCAATCGCACCCCCCGTTCGTGCCTCTCTGTACAAATATCAACTTATCAATGAGCATTCCAGCGATTCAGGGATTTTCCAGGGATTTAGCCTAGCGCACCAGAAATACACTTGAAGTGGCATAAATGACACCAAAAAGGCAAATACCAAAGAAAACAACAAAAAATAAAAGACGGTACAAATGAAGCAAGGCGTGGGGCCGATGTCAGCTTGGAAGGGGGAGTGCTCCGTGCCGGAAGGGCATGGGTTTGCTGTGCGAGGGGTGTGGGTTTCAGTCCTCACTCTATTCAGCTGTATGTCTACCCCTAAGCCCTCTCAGTTCCTCTGCTGTAAAACGGGCCAAGAATAGGTCCTGAAGGGACTTTATGACACTGGAGCAAGTTTCAGTTGTAGATGTTTCTTTCCACACTCGGATTTGGCCAGAACCAGTGGGATTTCAGTTAGGGTGGACCCTGGCCAGCTGAGTTTCACTTTTCCCCTGCACAGACATTTCGTTTCCTTCCAATCCGAACCCACTTCCAGTATGTTCTCTGAAAACAAAAGCGAGCGATGATAGCCACCTGACAGGGTGTGATAGTGAAATAAGGTGAACTTTGCAAATGGCTTACGGGTGTTGTGTAAGTAGCAAATAACAAGAATGATGATGAGGTCTGTTCCCCCTTAGGGAAACAAGGAATCCTTAGAATCAGCTTGTCCAGGGTTTTGAGACTAAATCTAGATTTGGATATTCCTGGGACTGAAGTCAAACTCAGTCACTTACTGGAATTTGCCTTTCCAGCTTTGTAACAACCGCCCCTGTTTTGTTAGTTGGAGGCAGCAAGGCATGTGGGGGGCGGGGCGGGGGGAGCAGTGACCCTTAATTAAGCAAGGCAGGAGAAAAGGTCAGGGAACCAGGCAAAGGGAGGCAGCTGATGACCCAGGAGAGGGGGGATCTGGCTTCTGTCGGGGCCGGGGAAGAGCGCAGGGAAGCCGGAGGGGCGGGCGGGGAGGGGGAGGTTCTTGCCACTCACCGCGGCCCACCACCAGGCGTGCGGGATGCTGGTGAAGTTGGTGTTGGGCACGTCGTGCTCCACGGAGTAGACTGCCGCCGAGAAGGTGAAGATGCCCATGGCGATGAAGAGCATGAGGCAGCCCACCTGCTGGTAGCACTGGCGCAGCGTGAAGCCGAAGGCGCGCAGGCCGGTGGAGTGGCGGGCCAGCTTGAGGATGCGCAGGACGCGCAGCAGGCGCATGATGCGCAGCACCTGGCCCACCTTGCCCACGCGGCCCACCGTCTCCAGGTCGTGCTCGTGCGGCGAGCCCTTGCTGTGCAGCTGGTCCTCGCCCGTGACGCTCTCCAGCAGCAGCTGCAGGTAGAGAGGCAGGATGGCCACCAGGTCCACCAGGTTGAGCGCGCTGCGCACAAAGCGCCGCAGGTCGGGCGTCGAGGCGAGGCGCAGCAGGAACTCGAGCGTGAAGAAGGCGATGCACAGCGTCTCCACGTGCTCCAGGAGGGGCTGCGGGTCGCCACCGCCTGCGCCCCGCCCGGCCTGCTGCTGCATCTCCTCCACCGTGTTGAGCGCCAGCGCCACGACAGACACGAGCACGAAGAGGCTGGAGGCCACGCCGATCAACTTGGCGGCCACGGACGAGAAGGGCTTCTCCAGAAGGTTCCAGAGGCGCCGGCGCAGCGGCCCGCAGAAGCGCACGTCGCGGAAGAGCTCGTCGGCCTCCTCGGCCTGCGCCTGCTTGCGCAGCTCGCGCTGCACCTTGAGCTGGTCGCCCAGCTCGTCGCGCCGCTCCTCGAAGCAGATGCGGCAGCAGCGCGGCGTGTACTTGAGCCGCACGCCCCAGTAGCCCAGCTCCTCCAGGAAGCAGCGCGGGCACGCCTCGTCGCGCACCAGCAGCACGCCCGATGCGTAGAAGTTGTAGACGAGCTGGAAGACGGCGGGGTCGCGGTCGAAGAAGTACTCGTCCGTCCGCTCCTCGTAGTCGTCGCACAGGCCGAGCTGGCGGCTGCGGCTGGTGGACGTGGCCAGGCGGCCCAGGCGCGTCTTGGGGTAGCAGGCCAGCTCGCCGCAGTCCAGCCGGTAGCTCTGGCCGCCCACGTTCACGTTCAGCGTGGACAGCACGGAGGGAGGGTCGGTGCGGCCGTCGGGCTGCCGGTCGTCCTCGCCCGGCTCGTCCGTCAGCTCGTCCTCCTCCCTGCCGTCCTCGTCGTCCTCGATGTAGTAGTTAAAGGCGCCGTCGGTCCACGGGGGGACGCTGGCCTGGGAGCCGGAGCGGGCCCCCGCCGAGCTCACGCTGCCGCGGGGCTGGCCACCCCTGGCCCGGGCCGCGTCCTCTCTGGCCGAGCCGCTCCAGGGCCTGTGGCCCCACAACCGCCGCCTCTCGCTCTGCTTCAGCATGGCCGCGGCAGGTGCACCCCTGCTTCGCCTTCCTGGCGGTCCTCGCGTCCCCGCGCGCTGGGCACTGCCACCGGGAGGACGGGTCCTGCCTTGGAGCGACCAGCCCCGGAGGACCGAGGTCCCGGCCCAGCCCAGGGAGACTCAGCGGATGCGGACAGATGGCTGTTGACTGCTCTAATCTTGCTGATACGGAAGCGGCAAGTGTTAGGAGGGATTTAGAGCCTCTTAGTTTCCTCCCCCCTCTCCCTGCCCTGCGTGACGTAGGGTTTGACGACGTCGTCTTAAATCTGTAGTTAATCCGAAGGTGGCAGAGGTGATTGCTAATAAAAAGGTGGCCAACGCTCAGGCCGGTCCTCAGGAGGTGCCGGGCGAGCCGGTGCTCAGGCAAGATGCCCTGACTTGGCTGGGGTGTATGGATGCCCGTGTCTCAGCCTGGCTGCCGAAATCGGAGCCTCCGTGCGAGCGAGGACAGAACAGCAACTTGGTCACAAGTCTGTTCTCCGCTCGGTGCCGCCTTTGGTTGAGGTCACCTAAGATCTCAGATGTTACCGGTCTCTTTCTGTTGCGTGATCACAGTTTGGTTTCCAAATGGATTCTGCTTGGCAGCCCTGCCCTGGAGCCCAGTCTGATCTTTTCAGTCCCATCCTGGATTTCCGTTTGTTTCTCAGCCTCTGTCTCTTTCCTTTCCTTCTCTTGAACGATAAGGACATATTTCCAGGTAGGATCCCAGGACTGCTGGGTCCGTGGTGGCGCAGCTGTGCTGAGCTGCGGTGATAGGCCTTATGTAAAGGTGGCCAGACTTTATTCCGAGGAAAAAGTCTACATCGTTTTTCCAAACCGCCATGAAAAAAAATTTTTTTTAAGTTTCTTTCCATGGATGAAGTAACGTGCTAGATGCTGGGAATGGAGACCCAAAGGAGACACAATTGCTCATGGTTTTGTAGTTGATAGAAATAGGCAAGCACAACAAAAGAGTAAAAAATACCAGGGTGGCAGAGAAGAGGAATTGATTGGGTTTGAACAGGGAATTTGTTTTTAAATTCAATTTATTTTGAATTGCTCGTGTTTATGGCAAAATAAATAAATAAATAAATAAATTCAAAAGGTATAGGGTGCCCAGGTGGCTCAGTCTGTTGAGCTGAGTTAGGGTTGTTGGTCTCTGGGTTCTGAGTTCAAGCCCCACATGGGGCTCCACACTTAGTATGAAGTGTACTTAACAAAAAAAAAAAAAAGTTCAAAAGATACAGAGGTCATTACCGTGGAAGTTTCATTTCTCTCTCGCCCGAAATAAACTTGGAGTTCCCAGGTGCGCCACTGAGAAGGCGAGCATTGTTCTTCCAGGATGCTTTCTGGTTGTTCTTCCAGAAATACTCTAAACAAATATAAGCAAAAACCTACCTCCATCTGTCATCTGAATGTCTCTCTGTTTTTAACACAAATCAGGGTACACTTTACACATTGCTTTTTCCAATTAACCGTGGGTCTTCATGGTGTTTTTATATGTGAACATAAATGTCTACCTCATTAAAAAAATTTTTTTAATGTATATTTTTGAGAAACAGAGAGAGTGCAGAGAGAGAGAGGGAGACACAGAACCGGAAGCAGGCCCCAGGCTCCAAGTTGTCAGCACAGACCCCTACGCGGGGCTCAAACCCATGAACCGAGAGATCACGACCTGATTGTAAGTTGGCCACTTAACTGACTGAGCCACCCAGGCACCCCTGTCTCATTTCGAAAGTAGCCCCTCAGTGGTCTGACAGTGATAAACATCCAGGTGTTTTGTTTTTTTTTAATTTGCTCCCGTGAACAGTGATGCAGCAGACCTTGTATGGACATTACTTTATGCACGTTCACGATGTAAGAAGGATCATAAACCTGATCAGATAGGGACAGAACAAATTGGATAGATACCTTAGGGAAAGATGGAAAATGACATCATCTTACACATGCATGAAATGATGAGGGTTGATTAATAGAATATTCTTTCCAATGGGAATGTGTGGGCTTTATTTGGAATTCTGATTCAAATGAAAAGCTTAAAACATTTTTAAGACAGTTGGAAATTTGATGATATTTAGGAACTCTTAGGAATGTGTTATATGGGGGCGCCTGGGTGGCTCAGTCAGTGGAGCGTCCGACATCGGCTCAGGTCATGGTCTCACTGCTGGTGAATTCGAGCCCCATGTCAGGCTTGCTGCTGGCAGTTCAGAGCCTGAAGCCTGCTTCAGATCTGTGTCTCCCTATCTGCCCCTCCCCCCATTGTGTGACTGGGGGAGAGGAAGAGAGAGAGGGAGACACAAAATTGGAAGCAGGCTCCACGCTGTGAGCTTTTGGCACAGAGCCCAACATGGGGCTCGAACTCATGAACTGGTAGATCATGACCTGAGCCAAAGATGGACGCTTAACCAACTGAGCCACCCAGGTGCTCCTTCCTGGCATAGAATATTAATGTTGTTTCTCCAGCCTGGCCCTGAACTGCTTCCCAATTTCATCCCTTTTTTATATCATGCTCAATACTGTCAACAGGTACTTTTTCAGAACCGATAGTACTATTTAAAAAAAAATTACCACTGTGTTCGTATTTCTCGTGTCCTCTCCTTCCATTGTTGCCATCCACTGCTTCTTCTGTAAGCTTTCAACATTGTCGTGGCCTCTGTACGTAAAACCAGAGAGCTGGTGATGTTGGGAAGGCCTCTCAAAGCTGAGCACAGCATAACCGTGTAGTAGATGGAGGTGGGGGCCCTTGGTGGCCGCACTGAGTTGTCTCTTACGCCCCACGTGCGTCTGTCCGTGTGGGCATGTGGTTGGACCTCGCTCTTGGGTTTACCTTTGCAAGGGCCGTGGCAGTTGAGTTACCCTACCACAGAGAGCTGTCCAAAACTCGACTGCGTGTGTTCCCAAAGTGGTGAGGTCCTGCCCCTTGGATGCATTCACGAATCTGCGGGGCCCCGGGGGCGGCAAAACCTTCCACCCGCTTCTGCCTTCAAGTGACCAAGATTCCAAGTCTCTCCTCGGTAATTCGTTTGCCCTGATTTCCCTTCTGCCTTCCTTCTCCTGTAATCGTTGTTCTTCAGAAGATTTGGATTAGCTGCTCCTTCTCCATGTTTTCATTTACGGGAACACATCACTAACATAGAATATGAGGCACTTATTGTAATGAAGAGAGACTTAAACATTTCTCATTATGGAAGTTCCAGGAGGGCATTATAGAAAAAATTTAAGGAATAGAGTAGAGCACTCATAACAGCTACAACAAGAGTAGCATGGCCGCATCCTCAGCTGCATCAATGCTCACAACAACCTGTTGTGTGGGTGCCGTTCCTCTTTACAGGTAAGGAAACAGAGAGGGAAGTTAACTTGCCCATGGCTGCACAGCAAGTAAATGGTAAAGCTGGGTTTTATTCTAGACTAACCAGGCTGAGCAGCAGGTTGCAAGATAGTATGTACATAAAAACCACCTGCAGTGCCATCATCCACAGACAATTACTGTTAATATTTTTACCCATTTCTTTCCATTCACACACACACACACACAGATATGTTTAATCTGGACATGGTCATACTGGGCATAAAATTATATACCCTGCTTTTTTTCATTCAGTGTTTTCACAGGAGCAATTTTAAGAAGCTTTTTAAAAATGTTTTCTTTATTTTTGAGAGAAAGCGAGAGAGAGAGAGAGAGACAGCATGTGGGCAGGGGAGGGGAAGAGAGAGGGAGACCCAGAATCTGAAGCAGGCTCCAGGCTCCAAGCTGTCAGCACAGACCCGGATGCGGGGCTCAAACTCATGAACTGTGAGATCATGACCTGAGCCAAAGTTGGATGCTTAACTGACTGAGCCACCCAGGTGCCCCAGAAACATTTTTAATTAAAAAAAAAAAACTACTTTATAAGCATTATTTTAAAGACGACAAAATAGTCTATATTTTGGCTGTACCATGTATAACTAAACCCAATCTCTTTTATGGAAATAAATATGTTTTAGTGTTCCACTATGATAAGTAATAATAAAAATACATCTGAGAGCTTTTTTTTTTGTTCTTAGGTTTTTTTGTTTTTGTCTTTTGGGTTTATTTTGTTTTATATTCTGAGTAATTCTTTTAAACAGTTTGGCTGGATTTTTGTTTATGCTATTTTCTTTTAATATTGAGCCTTCCCATATGCTGTTGTTTCTGCTGTTTGTTCTGTTGAGGACAGGCTTTGCCCACACCAGCCTGTCTTGCGTGCCTCCGGCCCACTCCTGTACCCCTGTAGTGGCTGGAAGGCTAACTCTGGCCTCCAGGACAGCCTCCCTGCCTCTGCCCAGGCTGATTCCGCCCCGTCCCCAACACGTGCTGACCTAACAGCTTGACTTGGCCTAGCACGGCCCTGAGCACCAATGCTATCTGCCTGTAAACAAGACAAGACTCTGAGTTCCAGAAGGGCTGGGCAGTGGCGGCTTGGTTCACCGTGTCATCCCCAGGTTCCAGTCCAGCGCTTGGCCTGTAGCTGGCACTCAGAACCGCTGGCCGAGTGACCGATTTGCTGCCCATTGCCAGCTCCTGTTGGAATTTGCCTCACCGTTCACTCTTAGCCCTGGAGAATGGGAGTGCCTTCCAGAGCAGTGGGTTACCACAGCTTTGCTCATATTTGCCAACTGAGAAGTGAAAGTGACATGACCCTTTGGTCTTAACCAACTCTATATTGTTTGTTCACTTCTGTGTTCCCCACTAGCCTCCAAAGCCTTCAAGGGTAAAGACAATCTGGTCTCAAGGCACCTGAGTAGCTCGGTCAGTTAAGCATCTGACTTCGGCTCAAGTCATGATCTCACAGTCCGTGGGTTCAAGCCCTGTGTCAGGCTCTGTGCTGACAGCTCAGAGCCTGGAGCCTGCTTCCAATTCTGTGTCTCCCTCTCTCTCTCTGCCCTTCTCCTATTTACTCGTCTCTCTCTCAAAAATAAAACATTAAAAAAAAAAAAAGACAATCTTGTCTCTCTGGCCCCAATACAAAGTACAATGTCAAGTATGTAGCAAGAACAAAAAAGTTAGATCTGAATCTCTCTCTGTATTAGTTCTTATAACTGCATGTAAATCTGTAATTTTCTTTAAAATGTTACAAAAAAATTGACTACTCTGATAACTGACTACTCAGCACTGACCTAGTCCGAAGCCCCACTTGGAAGGGAAAGACCACTAGTAAGCTTTGAGGGACAGTGACTGGGGGTCCTACCTGCTTGCCTTTGGTGACCGAGATTGATAGGCAGCAAGGTACAATACAAAGAATATTAAAACTAAAGCACATGGGATTTTCTTTCTGGTTCAAAGCTTTGGGGAAATTGCTTCAACTTTATCTCTGTTTGCTCGACTGTGAAGGGGGGTGTTGGGGGGAATTTCCTGTTAATATCAAAAGAGAACACCTCTCTACTTTATCTTCACTTGGCCTCCCTATGCCAAATCCTAGCCCACACAGAAGGTAGCCATCTCTCCCTCGTCCAACCAGCGTCTACCCCAAGTCCTGACCATCTACCTACAACACACAAATAGATTCATTTTCAGCCCCTGGAAGATTTTCTCAGCAGAAAAGTAACAGTTCCATTCACAGTGGACCGTTAAAATGAATTCCTTTATGTTAACACAATGCTGAATGATAGAACTCCGTATGTTGATAGACATGTTTTCATGGCTTAAAACATGATGAGGGCCACTGGGGAACAGAACTTAAAATTGTATTTAATCTTCATCAATTTATATTTAATAGTCCCGTGTGTCTAGTGTTGTACAGGGCAGTTTTAAGACCACTTGTGTCTGGATTGTCTCTTCTAAAATATGCACTGGCCCCAGGAGCAATGCATTTTTAAGACATTGACCCCTCAGTCAAATGAGTTTGCCAGCATAAACTGGCCTACTTCTGCTATGACTAAAAGGGAGTGAGAGGAAAAGGAATTTGGATATGACCATGAATAGAGCTGTGGGACAGGGCGGAGAAGTCTGATGGGTGGGGGGTAGACTTGGGGGTGGGGCATTTCAGAACAGATTCCGATTCAGCGTGGCTCAGGAAAAGCCTAGAATTCGAAGGGAGAAACTAAGGCAAGTTGTAAGAAGAGGAAGGTTGCTGAATACCAACACCTCTGCAAATTTGCCCTGAGAAAGGCAGAGAAATTGAGTATTCACTCAAGAAGCTGTATTTCCTTGAGAGCCTTTGAGGTCCCTGTCAGTAAATGACTAGGGTTGTAATTGCCAAGTGGGAAGTTCAGATAAAGAGCTGGATCATTACTACTCAAGTGAAAACAAAGAAATTACCAAAAAAAAAAAACCCCAAAATAAAACAAAAACCAAAACCCCAACAACCTTCCCAGCTCTCAGTAAAGGAAAAAGAGTAGCTTTTTGAGTGAGAACGTGTCTATGAAGCCTGGTGAATTTCTCCTGATCATTGAATTATTTGAGCATTGGCTCACCTTCTCTTTAAATTTGCTTGTCTCGTCGTAGGTAAAATTGCAACGAACGGAAACAGCAGTGGATTACAGGGCTTCTCAGTTGGTTGAAATCCTTGTTGACCCAGTGAGGATTGTCTTTGGGGAAAAAAAAATGAGGGATGGATGTGTTGCTTGTAATGAAACATTCTTGTCGCCGGTGTCCTTTCATCAGGCTTAATCCGGTGGTGGCGAGTGCGCCGCCTTCCGCAAGCACATCCGTTTCTTAATTTCCTCTTAAAAAGATGAGGAACATATGATTGAGAGGTGTGGCTTCTTGCCCGATGTTGCTGTGTAAGTGGAGAGCCAGGTCCACTGTCTGCCACTCCGCTGTCTCCCAGTCGGGCACCTTCCTGTCCTCTGTGCAACCTCTAATGGTGTGTCCCTTCCTTAGAAAACCTCCCCTTTGATGCCTGATCCTGTGTATCACTCCCCCTACACCTACCCAGACAGTCTTCCAATATGGTTCTTTTTTGTTCTCTTGGCCTCCACCACTGCAGGTGATCTTGCCACCTATGACGCCATTTTTTTAATGAAAAAAAAAATTTTTTTTAATGTTTTATTTATTTTTGATACAGAGAGAGACAGAGCATGAGAGGGGGAGGGGCAGAGAGAGAAGGAGACACAGAACCGAAAGCAGGCTCCAGGCTCTGAACTAGCTGTCAGCACAGAGCCTGACGCGGGGCTCAAACCCACGAACGTGAGATCTGACCTGAGCTGAAGCTGGAGGCTTAACCCACTGAGCCACCCAGGTGCCCCATATGATGCCATTTTGAAAGTGGATGCGATCCAATTCAACATGAAGCTTAAACATGCTGTGTGTAAGACCCTGTGCTAGTTCTGAGCTGGGAGGGACCCAGTGGTCGTCTGCTCCCACCACTCGCTTTAGAGATAAGGAAACTGAGGTGTCCGATAAATCAGGTGACTTGCCCAGCGTCCCACAGACAGGGGACCTGGTACCCGCCTGACTCTGAACCCTGTTCTCACCACGCCCCCAAGTTGACAGTGCTCCAGCATCACTGCATCTCGTTTTTCACGCTAAAGTTGTGTCCATGTGGAACAAGCAAATTGTACATCTGGAAGGCGTGCTTTTGAGTAATGTAAATATCAGATCCTGACATTTAATAAAGAGCTAAGATCAGTGACCGCAAATTAATTGCTTCGGCTGGTCTAATTCCACAGCAAATGTCTCCACCCTTAATTGTGTGTTGAATAAGGTAGTCCCAGTTGGGTTTCACATAACCTCCAAAGTCAACATCTTCTCTTCGGCTCAAACCAGAACCTTGCCTGTTTTCTGTCGTTGATCTTTAAAAAGTTGAGCCTTGTATAGTTTGACACAGCATCTCACTTCTGGTTTCGAGTGTTGTCTCCTGGTCTCCGCCTCTGGGTGTCTCTTTCTGCTCCATGTATTCTGAGAAGAGAAATTCTCTCTGACCAAGTCTCCAGAAGATCAGACATGAGGCTACAGAGCCCTGTGTTTGATTTAGAGAGAGCTTTTGCAGGAATTGCTTGCACCTGAAAGTTTGTTTGGTTTCTTTTTTTTCTTTTACCTTAAAATTTGCATTCAAGAGCTCTGCCAAGGGGGGGGGGGAGGAGAATGTACCAGAGAACAAGGCACATCTGCTCTGTGCTGGCATTACTGTGATGACTTGGGGCTCCCTGGGGTAGGGGTGATGATCAGGAGGCAGTTGACGCTCCTGAGGTGATTCGCCAGTTTGAAAAGTGGCATCTGCGAAAACCTCGTAAGAATACAAAGTATGTGCTTGAACAGATGGTTCGTGAAGAATTCTGGAATAGAACAATTCTCTGAAAACCCTGAAAATGTGGCAGGGGAAAGGGATTATGTATGATTAATAGTGACTCAATTATATTATTAAAATTGCCTATGTAGGTGAACTCCAAAGACAGTTTTGGGTTTTTTTTGTTTGGTTTTTTGGGTACAGGTCAAAGTTACCAGTCATGGCCAAATTACATAGTGCAGGTAATTACTTTCCACGCAGCTTTCTAGAATATCATGTCTCTGCATTGCAAAAGTTATTCAGAAAATCAGAACAGAAGATTCAGACCTTAGGTGATGAATGAGTATGTGGGGGTTGCACTCACTGAAAAGCACAAACAATAGATTTAAAAATATTTGCAGCCATATTGTTCTTCTGATGCAGAGGAAATTCTAAAGCAGTGCAACTTATCTTACTGAACTCCATGAGAAGAGTTAGTATTCTGGACCGAAGATCAATTTGGAACTTGATTAGCAAGGCATTGCCAAAAAAAGAGTTATAGAATAGATGAAAATTGCTTTAATTGACATAACAACTATTTGTATCTAACCCTGTGCATGGTGCTGCTAAAAGACTTGTGATTAATAGGTAGCTTATTTTTCCAAGAAGGATAATGATTTTCCTCGCCCCCGTAATTTCGCTCTTGATCTAAAATTAATTTGGCAGAAGTCCATTTTAGCTTATGTAAGAACATCACAGACAATGACTGAGAAATCCTTTTAAAGGGGCTGTGTTTCCTGCATATGTTATGATTACATTCAGCCTCATGGAACTGGAAGCTAAGACTTGTATGCATAGACCTTGCTTTGCTCCTGTGACAAAGGTTGGCAGTCCAAGGCTGGCGGAGGCTAAAGGTGTCACCAAAGATTTAGACCCCTCATGGTTATTTGTAAACTGTAGTAAGGTGCATCATTTCGTCCCAAATTCACATTGTTTTCCTCATTCCTTTTTTTTTTTTTTTTGGATGAGTAGGTTCCACTGTGATCTTTCTTTCCAATGTCCGTGTTCTAACGTGAACATTGGTTCCAAACCATTGGTCGTGATCCTGATACCCGGAGCTATTCAGAACAATCTTTCTTTAGAATTTTGTTGCTTTAAAAAGATCCCAGATCATATTAAAAAAAATCAGAGAAATGTACAAAGAAGAAAATAAAATCCACCTCGTACTTTGTTAACATGATGAACATTCATCCAACAGTTGTTACATTTCTATGTCTATATGTATATATATCTGAACATACACACTATCTGTATACGCATGCCACACATATGTAATTATATATACATAGTGTTATTTCACACTCGTGTGTGTATACACAACGGTGGCAAACATAACATTCTATAACTTTCATTTGCTTAGTGAGAGGTAATATTCATTTTCCCGTCGATCAATCTATTTATATATTTGCAGCATCTTTTTAATGGCTCCTGGGATTCTCTTATTTGTGTGTATCCTGCTTGTTGTGTGACACAATATTAATAGAGTTTGAGACCTTCACAGGGCCTAGTTTTCCCTGAAGTCCGATGCTTCTCATCATGTATAGTACAGCTGCACTATAAAATTGTGGTACTCTACTAGACTGTACCAAGGAGGATAGTCCAAGCCTCCTGACTGTAATCTGAGGGGCAACATGGTATATTGAGGAAGTCAAGAGACTTGAGTCCTAATGCCAGCTTGATGACTTACTATCTGCATAAACTTTAATCAATCACAGCTCCTGTCTGGGCCTCAGTTTTCACATTTGCCAACTAACGGCATGAGGACAGTGACATTAAAGTTGTTTCTTCTACCAGCACTCATGTTTTACTGTTTTATAAAGCCTGGTCTTTCATTACTGTTAAATCACTCTCCGCTCCGTGAGAACAAGGACCAGGTCTGGATCATTAATCCTGCACAGTCAAATATGGCACTTAGTAAGTGCCCCGTAAAAATTTGCCGAGTGACTGGAAGGTTCCGGCTTGCCTGCATTCTGAATTACTCTACAAATACACCAGGTCCATTCCCCCCCCCCCCACCTACCCCCCTCCCCTGCCATCTTGCTTTTAGCCAAATATAAATGTAGAGGAATTGTCTACAGTAGTTTGTCTTTCCATTTGGTTATATCTTGTCTTATGATTCATGGTAAGTTTTTTTAGACTTATTTGCAAAAATCCCAACCCTGCCTTGTTCAATTTCTCCTGAAATGCTTTATTCACTTTATCGGGCTTTGTCAATGAAATATCTCCTACATTTCCATTTCTGGGTACTCATTGCTGGTAGAGGAAAAAAGTTATCGATCTTTGTATATTTATCTTATATTGAGCCATCTTATCAAATTATCGTATTCTAGCAATTATTTTTAAAAACTTGAGTTTGTAGAAACAAAATTGTTTCAATAAGTCAAGAGAGTTTCCTCTGCTTTTTAACATGTATACAAATTATATTCTTTGAATTTGCTCTAGATCCAAGGCAATATTGAACAGTTAAGAAAAAAAGAACAGGAATTGAAAATTTACAAAGTAGCATACAAAATACCCAAGTAATCTATGCTGTGGATAGTTCAGTTGAACCAGGTACATGAAAAGAATGCCAACTCCCACTCTTGTAAGACAAAACCTATCATAGTAAAAAATGAAAAATACCCAGTTTCATTGTTACTCATATATTAAAGGGACAAAAAAATAAACTCTAACCTTTATTGTTGGTTCTTTGGAATGAGTTCTTTGTTTTTGTTTATAATTGTTTTAAAATTTAGTGAGAGAGAGCACACAAGTGCAAGAGAGCAAGCTCACACCAGCTGGGGAGGGCCAGAGAGAGAGAGAGGGGGACACAGAATCTAAAATAAGCTCCAGGCTCTGAGCTGTCAGCACAGAGCCCAACATGGGGCTTGGATTCACCAACCATGAGATCATGACCTGAGCTGAAGTTGGCCACTTAACTGACTGAGCCACCCAGGCGCCCCATGTTTTTAACTGCTGTTGATATCAAGCTTTATAAAGTTTTTATATATGTGGGACATGTTCCTCAATCTTTTCTTTTTCAAGAGTGTGTTTGCTGTTCTTGGCCCTTTGAATTTCCATACGAATTTCAGAATCTACTATTCAAGTTCAAAAATAATTTAAAACTGTTGGGGGCTTGGATTAGAAATGAATTCATTTGATATGCCAGTGTGAAAGAATTGCTACTTAGACTACATAATATATATCTCTGCATTGATTCAGGTTTTTTAAAATGTCTTTCACCAAAAAAAAAAAATAATAAAATGTCTTTGACCTCAACATGACTTATCAGGGAAAAGCAAATCAAACCTACAGTGACCTATCACCTCACACCTGTCAGAATGGCTAAAATCAACACAAGAAACAAAAGGTGTTGGTGAGGAGGTAAGAGAAAAGGGCACCCTCTTGCACTGTTGGTGGGAATGCAAACTGGTGCAGCCACTCTGGAGAACAGTGTGGAGGGTCCTCAAAAAATTAACAGTAGAACTCCCCTATGACCCAGGAACAGCAC
>PJEM01000809.1:0-130964 GCA_004023845.1 Helogale parvula
GGGGGGGGGGTTGATTCAAGCAGGGGGGTGTTGATTCAAGCAGAGATGTGGGTGGGAGCAGGGGATGCTGGGATTGTACAGCCTCTGAGGTCCATGGCCCTACCCCACATGGTTCCAAAATTAGGGAAGCTCTCTTCTGTGTTACAATAAGGTGGCATTTCCTCAAGACAATGCCTGGGCTACAAAGGTGTGGTAAAGGACCACAGAGTCTGCGCTAAAAGGACAGCCTAGTCGTGTTCAGTTAAAAAGGAAGGTACCGAAGGCTGACAAACCATTTGTCGAAGCTTCATCCTGGGCGACTCCTTCCCTTCGTGGTGCTCCCACTAAACATAGCAAGTCCTGGCTGAAATTTGGAATCTGGTTACCCTGGCATGGAGTGGGATCACTGTGATTTCATGTTGTTATTAATTCTTCATTTTGAGATTGTCCTCTACTGAGTGAAGCCGGGTAAATACTGTTGTTCAGTTGTCAGACAGAAAGGGAAAATTGCTTCAATCCAAACTGAATTTCAAGTTGGTAAACCGGTTCCACCAAGCAAATGCCTGGAGGCCAAACGCGGCCAAGCCCTGCTTTCGGGCTTGGTCTCTAGGCAGACAGGACCCGGGTGTGTGTGACTAAGGGTGTGACCCCTTCATCCTCAAGTCACTGCTCCGACAGCCTTCTCGAAGCTGTTTTAACAGCCTTCCGTGTCTCCACATTAGGCCGTCCCGAGTAGTTCTGCACCTGCTGCCATGAGCGCACCCAAGCCACCACCTTCTCCCACCTGGATCGGATCCCTGCAAAAACTTCCAGTGTGGCCTCCTGCCCGCGCCCACCTCCAGGGGGGCGCTCTTCAAAAAGCAGGCGGCAGGGCTCGGTGCCGCACCACGCATTTCTGTTTATTATCTGTAGTCCAAACTAGAGTGGAAGATCCGCCAGGCAGAGAGTCCTCACTTCTGCTGTCCCTCACCTTACGTAACGCCGGCACGTGGACTGGTGTCCCGCACACCCTAGACATTCACTAAGTTTGTGTGGTGTCTGTGTGTTGTGGTGTGGTGTGCAGGGATACTAGGCTTCCCGGCCCCAGAAGGCAGAGTCTGAATCATGACTTCCCTATTTTGGAGAAACTGAGGAACGTTGCTAAGTCTCCATTTCCTCACCTATAAAATAAGGTCTGCCTCGCTGAGTAGGTGTGAGAATTGGAGATAATATATACAAAGCCCCAAGCCCAGTGTCTGGTGGCCAAATGCTCAATATACTAGTTATTAGTAGTCACAAATAGTAGTTACTGACTTTACATGTTAGTCTAAGGAGAGCTCCGGTGGGGCACGTGGGTGGCTCAGTCGGTTGAGCGTGGGACTTTGGCTCAGGTCATGATCTCACAATTCATGGGTTCGAGCTCTGCGGTGGGCTCTGTGCTGACAGCTCAGAGGCTCAGAGCGTGGGGCCTGCTTCTGATTCTGTGTGTCCCTCTCTCTCTGCCCCTCCCCTGCTCATGATCTGTCTCTCTGGGTCTCTTGAAAATAAGTAAATGTTAAAAAAAAAAAAAAAAGAAAGAAAGAAAGAAAGAAAGAAAAGAAAATTTAAGGAGAGCTCCACTATCCTTCTTAGGAGATGCTCTACTCATTTTCTATTACTGTGCAATAAATTACCAAACCTTACTGCCTCAAAACAATACACATTTATTTTCTTACAATTTTCATGGATCAGGAGGCTGGGTGTGACTCCTGGGTTGTGGGTCCTCTGCCCCTGGCTGCAATTAAGATTTCAGTCAGGGCTGGTATATCATTTGAGGGTCAGGGGCTCCTTCCAAGCTCAAGTGGTTGTTAACACTTCATTGTCTTGAATCTGTAGAACTCATGGTGGCTTACTTCTTCAAGGCCAGGAGGAGAGAGACTCATTTTTTTCCATCTCTGACATCTAGATCTTCTTTTCAAGGGCTTATCCGATTAGGTCAAGTCCATCCAGGATAATCCCCCTTTTAATATGAAGTCAGCTGAATAGAGAGGTTAATTACATCTGCAGAATCCCTTCACCTTTTCCATGGAAAACAACCAGGTCATGACAGTACTGTCCCATCACTTCTGCCATATTTAGCTAGAAGCAAGTTACAGACCCCTGCTCATACTCAAGGGCATGAGCCATTTAGGGTCCTCTTAGAACTCTGCCTACCACAGACATCATTTCCACAGAATCTGATCATTGCTAGTTGAGCGGGAGTGGTAATGAGTGAAGTCAGTGAACACCACTGTTAGGACATTTTCCACCCTGCTGAAAACCAGACATAAGGGCCTTGCTTATGGCAGCTGGTCAGCAAAAGAGCAACAAGGGAAATCAGAACTCATCACAGGTCAGTTTGGAATTTCGCCTTTTCACCCCTTACTCAGGAGAAAAGAATAACGGAAGTGTAGTGATGATGGTTGCTATAGATTCACCAAAATCAACTGGTTAGTGGCTATTGTTCTCTTGGAGATAAGTCAGTGTAGAAGTGTAGACCTATGTAGAATTTGTTGTTGAATGGGGCACCTGGGTAGCTCAGTCAGTTGAACGGCTTACTTCAGCACAAGTCATGATCTCATGGTTTGTGAGTTTGAGCCCCTATTGGGCTCACTGCTATCAGCGCAGAGCTTCCTTGGGATCCTCTGTGCCCCCCATCTCTCTAACCCCTCCTCTGCTCACGCTTTCTCAAATACAAATTTTGTTGTTGAAGAAATATGTGCCTTCCTGCATGCACACATACACACACACACACACACACACGCACGCAGCATAAACAGCCAGATGTGTTCTCCTGACACTCAAGGATATCAGCAGCAGTTTCCTCAGCGTGGCTTTCCAGGTGTTGGGGCTGGGCTGGTGAGTTAGGGTAAGTTTTGTGTGTTTGGATGAGAAAATAGTTTTTCTCTGCAACTAAGAAAACAGTATCCACACCCACTTCCTTCATAGGCAGTCCCAGAAGACAGTAGCTGTCTCACGGCATACTAGCTCATCACCTTGGTGGGTCAAGATAGAAAGTTTTCAGAGTGAACTGTTGGCTGTTGTCTCAGCAGCTGTGCTCAGGATTCGAAGGAGCTGGCTAGGGTGCAGGAACATATCGGTGCTTGCCCAGGCCACTTCTCTCCTGCTGGCCCCAGCAGTGGAAGAACCGTGCCTGAAAGAGGGCTTCTCTAAACTCCCAATGGTAGGAGCATTCAGATTCATGAGCGCACACCAAAGTCTCCAGGAGCACGCCAGCTGGCCTTGAAGCAGCCGGGACCCGGATGTGTGGCCCAGGTTCAGACCCTATAGCCAAGAGGTGTATAGCATAAGAAGCCTTCTCTGCTGGGTGAAGAAATCCAATCAACAGCTGGTGATCCTAGTGCCTGACCATTTAAAAGCCATGTGCTCGCTTTATTTGCCCTTTCATTGTTTCCACTTCTTACTTTTTCGCCATTTTTTCTTTCCTTCCTCTTTCCTTATTTCCTGCCCTTTTCTCATCCTTTTTTGTTACCTCTCTTCGATTTTCACCTTTCTCCGGTCTGCTTGCCCACTCCAACTTTCACACTTGGATTGCTCTTGTCCCCTCGATGCAGCCTTTCTTTCTCCTTTTTCCCTTTTCTCTCCAATCCTGTATCACTCTCTGCGCCTCACACTCTCTACCCCATTCTGAGCCTCAGGACTCCCCGCTCCAACAGTCTCCAATCCTTTGCTATATAGATCATGTAGCCATAGTGTAAAGGTCCTTTGAATGCCTTCGCCAAAACATTATTTTTTTTACAAAAAATCAATGAGCAGATTAAATGTAACACACTGCCCTTGTCAAAGTGATAAATAACTCCCTTTGAGTCTGGTGAATTCTCTTTGAATAGGTAGTAGCTTCGATAAATTATGTATCAACAGAACCAAATGATGCAACAGTCAGTGCTGTGGTCTGAAGGTTTGTGTTCCCCCCCAAATTCGTATGTTGAACCCTTAAGCCCTAAAGTGAGGGTATTTGAGGGGGAATTAGGTCATGAGGGTGGAGCCTTCACGAATGAGATTAGTGCCCTTATAAAAGAGGCTCCAGAGAGCTCCCTTTTACTTTCAGCCACATGAGGACAAAGTGAGAATATGGCCGTCAATGGACCAGAAAGCAGGTTCTCCCAAGACTGAATCTAACAGTGCCTTGACCTTCGAATACACAGCCTCCAGAACTGTAAATGTTTTTCTGTTGTTTATTCTGTAAACATATTCTCTGGTATTTTGTGATAGCTGGCCAAATGGACTAAGGTGGTCTGTACACAAACATCTGTGAGGGAAACAAAACCTCTTGCAGATGGGGCAAAACTCATTTCCGCTAGCAACTCATGATATTGCTGTAGGCACTTTTACCTGCCACAAAAAGAGAACTTCATTAGACTTCACAGGCAACCCTTAGCGCTTGGAGGAAAGGGGAACCCCGTTGTGCGGCTTCCCCCGTGTTCTCACATCCCCTTCTCCTCTGCTTCCGCCCCTCGGCACGTTCACAGAAACCAGCCTGCTCTGTGCAAGGTGGCCCTTTTATGCTGTGCCGCCCTGGCTCCTTAAACACCCTCAAACATGATTTTCTGCATCATAACAGGAACACTTACAAATATTTTGGTGATGACACAGAAAATCCATTCTGTCAATGTTGGAGGAAAAAAATATTCCTGACCCAGCTCCAGCTGAAAAGCAACTTGCTGAAACATCACCTAAAACAGGAGGTTCCAATTCATTGGAACTCCACTTATTACACGCTTGAGCAGCTACTGGAACAAGAAAAAGCTGTGCAAGATTTCGAAGGCCGGGATGTAAGAACAAAAAAAAAAAAAAAAAAAAGGAAAGAAAAGAAAGAAAGCGAAAGAAAAAGGAGATACTCTTTGAACCTTTACTCAGTGGAATCTGACAAGCTGTGTTGGCTCCCATCCTCCGCCTTGGGAAGTCACTGCTGACAAAGGCCAGGCCGGTCTAGGCATTGGGCTGCTGAGGAAGTGTCTGCAACTCTTGGTCAAATAAATGTCAACTTAATTTGAAGTCAAGGAAATGCTCCTAAGATTCAGACCCATGCATGGGAAGTACTGGACAGAGTTAATTTTCTCAGCTGATATTCTAGCCCTGCTTCCTGGGTGGCTTTGATCACTCTAGAAAAGTTGACTTAAGCTGAAAGTGTATGGAACCCCAATTCTTTCCCCTCTTCTTAGGGTCAAGGGCATTTCAGGAAAACAAAGTCTCTTTGGTTTATCTTGAAATAATGAAAAACAATTATTTTCTTTCAGGCTCTAGATAGAAAGCCACTGGTGACAATTGTCATGGTCCATGGAGGTGAGAAGGTGTGGTGGAGGTGGTGGAGGGGAGGGCTCATTCTCATGTGCAGTCAGGGTCGACAGCCTCTTCCCTCTGAGATGTACAGGAAACTTTAAACCTTCCTGCTTCTGGTCACCTGCCAAAGGCCCCAAACATGTCTCAAATGGCAATGAAATTTTGCTATTCTTATAGTAGTCTACATGCCAGTATCTCAAGGGCCATCTCCTCTTAGTTCACAGGAAGACAGCTAGGAGAAGGCAAAGCAAATTAGATGAACACTACCACTCTCCAAGCCTCCAAATTTTAGCAATCAGTCATTCTGGCCATGCATGTGCCAGAACCCGATGCTCACTCCAAAACAGTGGTTGACAACATTGCCTTTAATGGTATATATTGTAGTTTCACATTTACTAGGAAGCTTTTTTCACTAAAACAGCCATTTCCAACAGACAGGGTGAACACATGCCTGCAAATATAAAACTTCAAGTCCTAAAACAAAAATGTTCTTGCTTTTAAAGCAAGGTCATGTAATTTTAGGTACATTGTTATATTCATCCAAAATTGTTTGTAGGAGTTGTTAATTGAGAAGAGTCTCTGTGTGGCATTTGTTACCTCACCCCATACACTGCCATAAGCTGAAGCTTCTATGTTAGTGTTGTTCAACAAAAATATGGTGTGAACCAATTGTGCAATTTAAAATTTTTTAGTCGCCACATTAAAAATGATGAAAAGAAATGGCTGAGATTAATTTTAAAATTAATGGTATTAATCCATATGTCCAAAATATTATCATTTTAATTGTAATCAATATAAAACATTCCAGAGTTTTGTTTTGTTTTGTTTTTTACATTGTCTATTTTTGTACTAAGGCTTAGAAAGCCAGTACTGTTTACAGTACATCTCAGTTTGAATGAACCACATTCAAGTGCTCACTAGAACCCTGGAAAGCATGGATCTGAGTAAAAATCACGGCCCAATAGTCATGGTGTTTTAACTGTCAGTGTAATGATGATGATGATAGAGTAGAAACTGAGCTGTGATCTAACCAGACCTATTTTCAAATCCTGGCTCCACTATTTATTGGCCGTGTGATCTTGTGCAAATCACTTAGTGTCTCTGAACTTTAATCTGCTCATCTTTGAAGCAGGGATATTAGTCCCTGAATTCCAAAGGATTAGTGTGTTATATGAAACATATGTATATGTATTGGTGCTTAGTACAAAACTCAATAGGAACTCAATAATAAGCATCTAACATTATTGGCATCAATCATGGACTATATACGTGTAATAGAAACAATGTAAAATGTGTCTACATTTTTTTTAATCTGGAAAAATATTTCATATTTTTATTTATATTTTTATCTAATGAACATTCTTATCAAATCAGTCTTTCTCTGGACTACTGGTTGCCCTTTGTTTTGTTATTGTTGTGGTTATAAATATTTAATCTGAAGAGTGCCTGGGTGGCTTAGTCAGTTGAGCATCTGACTTCAGCTCAGGTCATGATCTCACAGTTTGTGGGTTCGAGCCTCACATCGGGCTCTGTGCTGAACACTTGCTCAGAGCCTGGAGCCTGCTTTGGATTCTGTGTCTCCTTCTCTCTCTGCCCTTTCCCACTCACATTCTGTCTCACTCTGTCTCTCAAAAATAAATAAATGTAAAAGAAATTTTAAGAAATATTTAATCTGATAAGGTAATATTGACTGAGAAAGGACTTTATGATTTTTTTTAAATCTGTAAGAATAAAAGCTCTAAAATTCTGCTGTTTAAAAATGACAAACACTTGGACCCAACACTGTTTAGCATCTACTGCAACTTGCTGTACTTTAGGAGACACCTGAGATTTATGTTATTAGACAATGATGTTCCAAGGTCATAGGGGAAAACCCTACCCTGTGGTTTCAAGGAAGACGTGGGGGTGTCACCTTAAAAAGGGGGAAAGTCCTTTTTCTCTGTTAGGGGCTTGAGAAAATTGGGAACTTGAACTCTAGAGAAAAAAGATAGGGTAAAAAGCACTCCTAATAGGAAATGAGAAAAGGCCAAGGCAGAGTTCCCCAATAAGGGATGGATATAGTGGGGCTTATATTCATGCACCCTGGAAGGCATCTTACTTAGTATCTGGTTTTAAATTTCTCTACATTGTAATTTCTTTCTAATCATCAACCTTCAGTAAAAAATCTTGTAAAATATTATAATATGGTCTCAGCTCTCATAGTGGGAAGTTTACAGGGAAAGACTAGACCTGTTTCCTAACATAGAGCAATAACAGGGAGGAAAGACCAGCCGTGGGAAGGCAGGAGATCCGCAGAGAGCAGGAGGTGATCTGCACTGGGCCGGACTACCACCTGGCTGGAGCAGAAGCAGTGGGCTATAGGGGAGGGGGAGAGGGACACCGGCTGAGGGGACTTGGCCTGCGTCAGCAATGACAGACTGAGGGAGAAAGTTAGTATCCCCTGGGGAGTCCCAAACGTGTAAGAGGGGATTAGCCCATTAAAGGAACTGCACTCCAAAAGGATGGTGCTCAATTATTATAATGTAGACATTGAAAAAAAGTGACATCATTTTGCATTATAGTCTGTGGGGGACTTGAACATTCTTGCTACATAGTGGAGAAATACTAACCATTCTAGTCATTTGCTCACACAGTTGTACATTTTTGGACAAATAACATAATTTCTTGGACCTTAAGTTTGCTTATCTTCAGGATGAGGGAATTGAACAAGACGGTTTAAAGTTTCTTCCAGAGATGTAATGCTGATTACATCATTGTTTGAGTATCACCCACCTAATGCATTTGGTGAGTAGAAGCTAGATTTGGATACAGCCTGGTCACTCAAGTAGTCATTCAATAAACTGACTCTACATATGTAGCAGAAATATCCTATTGCACACTCGAATCAATTCAAGTATGACCGAGTTTAATAGATCTAGTGAAGATTTATAAAATGAATAAAAACTGTTAAAAAAATACATAGGAATTAGAGCACACTCATTCAACCTTATTAAAGCATTAAGACATCACGATGTATTGTACCTAATTTTGGACTATTGCAAATCTGTGTTAGTATGAGGAAACACATAGTGGATGCTTAATAAATGGGAGTTGAGTGAAAGATTGAAAACTGCTTCCAGATAAGTTCAGTTGACTCTTGATGTTAATTATTTCATGCCTTTCCAGTTTTAACTTCATTAAGTTCATTATCGCTACTGCAGTACTCAGAAGTGAAATCTTATACTAATTTTAAATGTGAAATCTGACTAAACTGTCATTAAATGATATTAATGACAAATAAAATACATGTGGGGACATCTAAAAACAACACTTAGCACAACTATACAGAAAATTTTGAACTAAAAATTTTTAAGAAATAACCAGTAGGGATCTTGACCAAGGTGAAATATTGAAGTGGTCCATGGTAATAAGGAAGACTACAGTTTAGGATGGGATGAGGTTGCAAAATAAATTTCAAGAGAAGCAACAAGGGATTGACTTATCTGGGTTTGCACCCAGAAGAAGGAGCAAAGGAAAGGTGATAGGAAAGGAAGGTAGGAAGGAAGGAAGGAAGGAAGGAAGGAAGGAAGGAAGGAAGGAAGATGGCATAAAGTTGATCCTTCAATGGAAGGGCAGAGCTATGAAGTTCCAGGGTGCTATTCCTCTCCATAGAAAAACATAATATTCAATCTAGAAAAACTAGAATAATGGTAATAAAAGGGAACATAAAAGTTTAGATAGTTAAAAAGCATAGAAGTTCAAGTTTCTGGGTTCTGATGATTCTATTAAGTGTGCTCAGAGAACAGTGAACCATCACCACTCAGCCATCTTTTAGGAATTATTAAAAATAAGAGAAAAGCTAACAGGCTGAGGATGTAAAAATACTGTGCAATTTGCCAAAAGAGGGGTGAAAAAATGGATTCACCGGATGGTGAATGAATCTTGGGGAAATCTAATCTGAATTAATATTTATGTTTTGTAATCTTTGATGAGATAATATGGTGGTTTTACTAGAACTAAGAGGAGATCTCCAAGAAGGTACTGAACCAACCTGACTTTAACTCTTATTAAGATAGTTGCTCACAGAATAGATTATAAATATGTCAAAAACATAGTCTCTGGATTTTAGCAAAGTGCTTGAAAAACCCCTAATCTTCCCTTGTAGACAAATAAAATAAGATAAAGTGAAGTAAAATAAAACATGGACAATAAAAAATAAAAGGTAAGTTAGTTCATGGTTATTTGAATGATCACAACTTCAGAAAATATTGATTGATAGCATGGAAAACAAATCCCATCCTGCTCAACATTTTCATTTGGAACCAAAGTTAAGACGTAGAAAGGATACTTATTCAATTGAGGGAAAACACAAAGCTGGGCCAGTTAACGAAAGCCCATACATTTGTCAGGACTCTTGATTGCAAGGGACAGAAGCCCAGTTTAAATTAACCTCACAAAACAAATGACCCAGGGGTGAGTCACTTCAGGCATAGTTGTATACAGTTGCTCAAATAATGCAATCAAGCTTCAGACTCCACAACTTGGCTCTGCTTTCCCTTTGCTTCATTTTCAGGCAGATCCTCCCAAATGAGGTCAACTAGAGCATTAGCATCTCCAGGTTTATGTTCTACCAGCTCAGCAACCATAATGGAAAGAGCGTCTCTCTTGCCCAAGAGTTCCAGATAAAGTCCTAGGTTTGAGACTCACTGCCCTGACTTGGGACATGTGTCCATCACTGAACCAACCATGGTGATTCTTGATAATCCAAGCTTGGGGACGCACATTCACTTAGAGCCCAAGGAAAAGAACAGGGAGGAAGTTGTTCTCCAAAGGGATTCTGTGGAGGCAAAACATAGCAAACTAATACACCAAAAAAATAATAGGGTAAGATAATGGCTTAAAAAAAAACAAGATTAAATAATAAATTGTAAGTCCTGAACTTGATTTAAGACAATCAATTTCATAAATTAAAGATGAAGATAGACCACATTTGTCAACAAATGGCTCATGTGAAAAAGATTTAGAGGTTGTGTTAGACAATAAGCTCATTATGAACCAACAATGTGTTACAGAAACTGGAAGAACTAATTCAATTTTAGGTTGCCTTAATAGAAATATTATAACCCAATTATGGGATGTTATGGTCACACTGTTTACTTCATCGGTCAGACCACTGCTGAATTAACATTTTAGAAGGACATTCCCAAGGTACAGAATATCCAGAGGAGGTTGGTTAGGACAAAAAACTAAAAATCAACTTAGGGGAAAACCCAAAGGAGTTGGAAATTTCCATCCTGGGAAAGGGAAGACCAAATAGCAAGGTTTAAATATTTGAAAAGCGATCATATGGACATAAAACTGACCAGAAGCACTACTTCAATGGGAAGAACTAAGACTTGCAATTAAATTAAAGGGAAATGGATTCAGGTTGGTTTAGCTAGTAGTACTGTCCAGCAAAATAATTGGCTCCCTTGAGATGAACTGAGCTCCTCTCAAATATAATTATCAGAGATGTTGTAGAATGTATTTGGAATTAGTCAGCTCCTAAGATCTCTCTCTCAACTCCTGAAACTATGATCCAGAGGTTCCATGAATATTTGTTAACTTCTCCATTATGGAAAAGTTAACAGGAAGTACATTCTCTTTCTGCGTTTCCAGGAGTAAAGGAAGCACCCAAGCCTCCTGGATATGTTACGCCAGCATGGCTACTCCGGCTGACTGGAAGAAGGTCAGTGCCTAGTGGAAGTAAGCTCTATGTGGAGGAGACTTGGAATATAAGATACCAAGGAAATTGAGAGTTTGGGCAAATGCCTCACTCACCTTGGCATTCTTGTGCACTAGTCACCACTCAAGGTGTTTTAAAGTAATTAAAACATCACAATCTGATACTATTCTTCTATCTACTTATTCAGAGAAATGGTTCCAATCTCTCTTAAAATAATTTGGGTCATCCATGGATTTCTTTATCTATGTTAATTTTCAGCACACATACTGTAAAAATGAAATAAAGTAGCAAGCTTATTGAAAAATGTGATGAAGTTTGTGAAAATGTTTTCATAAGTTATCAAATAGTATATATATGTAAGGAGTTATAATTATTATTCATTCAACCATAGCACAAGTAACTTAGATTTGGTTCTATTAAAATATTCTTTATAAAATTATGAGGATTCACTAAATCCTTGGAAGATACAGAATAATCAAGAAAAGGAGATCTAAGAACCAGTTCTAGCCTAAGGAGATGCTATGTTGATAGAATATACTTAAATGTCACTGAATAGCTATGGGGATTAAATGAAAATTTGTCTCTGAAAAGTTATTTGCAATATGCTGTATAATTCCAAAATCAAAATATTATCATCTGTTCTCGTTATTAGCAATTTTTCATTATCCTACTACAATGAATTGGCTGCAGAAATATAGATGCCTAAACTTGCCCAACTCTTCCCAACAATTAGTATCAAAATTCTGGCACTCAGCATGGATAAAATCAGTTAACAGTTTCCTTAAATATGAGTGCTTGGAATATTAAATCCACCTCTGATAGCTTAATTATTATTTATTAGCAGAAGACACACTCTGAAACATAGGGACTTCGAGGCCACTCCACAGATCACGAATCACTCTTAGAAATATTTTTTATGTTAGCAAAATTGCATTTGGTAACAGTATGTTGAAATCCTACATCAAGACAACATCCTTAAAAGGAATCATTGAAACCATTTTGATTCTCCATTATCATAATCCTAAAAAGCTGATAGGTAGGATTTATAAAGCCTAAATATTCTATAGATTTGTGTTAGTGGCTTTTTAACAAGAAAAATCTTATAATCTGTGATGTGGGATAAGTAAGAAATAAGTAAGCTGAGCCTTCTCATTTTACAAATGAGAAAACAGAGGCCAAAATAAATCAGATGAGGAGAATGGACTTAGACAAGAGACAGGAAAATATTAACTAGTCTTTATGGTAAAATCTGACAACACATTTAACAAAATTACCCAGTATTTCTGTCATCTTTTTTTTATGGTCATCATCTTCACGGAATATGTACTATTAAACATGTGAAAGAAGGCCTAACAGAAGTTGGATGTTACATTTGAAGGGCTCTGGTGTGTTTCCAATAATAATCAGAATAGCAATCAAAGGGATAAAAATGGTACCCAAAACCATTTACACACATAGTACACACATGGGTGCCCAATACCCATACACACATGAATATGCAGGGAAACCAGAATTACTCCACTATAGGTACAAGTTCTGCAAAGAGACATGTCCAGGCATGTATAGCTATGGAAAATATGAAGGACTTGTAAGAAATTATGATACACGGGAAATACTGACCTTGTTTCCACTTGGGATCAAAAAATGCAAAGAGATTCTTTCGTATACTTTATTTCCCTGGGGAGAGCATATAACTTAATATAAAAAAAAATACCCTTGAGCAAAGCAATCTCTCTAGTTTCCAGTGGTGCTTTTTCCCCCTAGCACTACTTTACCTCAGAACTATTTTTGCATTGTTCAAAAGCAAAAAGGAAAATTTTGGCAAAGTTTAACCCGGTCAAGATGGATGTTAATTGCAATGTTATAATACTAATTTGTGCATCCTTACTCAACCATAGGAAACTCATTATGGCCTCATTTAACATTCTGAAAACATTTTTAGACCATTTATAGCTTCAAATGGAAATAAATATAACTATATGTGTAGAATTGTCATTTTAATCAAATTAAATTTTCCAATTAGAGAGAGAAGTCTTGTTAAGATCACCCATAATTCATATTCATAGAAGACTCCAGTTCAGGTTATAGAACTCTGGAAGACCATTTGGAAGAGGAAATTTTGATCTTTGCAGTGATGTATTTATCAGTTTTGGCAATTTTATTAAACACAGAAATACTATTTTATAATAATGTATTAATGATCCGTATTTTAAATCTTTTAAAATGTTGGCTAGTTTAGGATTCAGAGGTTGAATGTTGAAAATGGTAAAAAACTGAATAAATATATCCCTGAACAGCACCATCTGTTTAGGAGGAAAAGGGAGTTGAAAGTTTGCTTTTCAAAATAAATGAAAACTCTTGACAGTCTCTCAGTGCAATTGGCTAAATGCTTATCCATGGTGATTTAAAAATAGTACATGGTTTTGGAGGCATCTGAGCGTCCAACTCTTGCTCTCAACTCAGGTCATGATCCCAGGATTGTGAGTTCAAGCCCCACACTGGGCTCCACGCTGGACATGAAGCCACTTAAACTTAAAAAAAAATACAGAAAAGTACATGATCATAATATCTTTAAAGTGTAAGTAAGAGTAACCAAATCAAAATAGAAAGTCGAATCTGGTCAGCTTGAAGAATTTAATAGTATCATTAATAATAGATCCATAAACTGTGTCCATTTAAATACCAAAGTTGAGTTCTTAAGCAGAATAAATAAATGTACTCTGTGGAATCAAAGACTTTTTAGGATGACTCATTACTTTCCACCCTGACATTCAGCTAATGATGATACATTGCACTGCATTTATATCACATCACATTTATATTACATTAGGAACAATCTCTATGACCCAACGTTCATGGTCTAATTTTTTCCTTTCAAACGTACACTTTTTAAAAACATTTGATTTCAAAGAGCACAAATCTGTGTGCTATAATTAACATGCTGCCTGAGGTGTAGAAGAGTTAGAAAGCAAGAACTTCCAGGATTCCTGAAGAGATCTAACCTTACAAGACAGATGGTCTGCAGCCATCTCAACAGCAGGCTCAGAACCGGGTCTAGGCGGAGGAGGCTGTGCCCCAGATGTGTGATTGGAGGGGACTGGAAAATGTCTTCTGTTCCACCTCTGGCCTGAAAAGTAGTTGTTATTCTATTTTTTAAAATGGCATCCCTGTGGCTAAGACCTGTATCTGTCAGAGTCTCCTGTTAAAATTTATCCCACACATTACTGAGAACATTTGTTCAACAAATATTTGCTAAGTGCCTACTAAGTTCTAAGTACTACAGGGAATACAAAGACATGTAAGCTGTGGGGATACAGAAGTACTAGGACGTGAAAACTATTAGGGAAATAAAAATCTCGGTTCATGCCTCATCATCACCTCTTATTGACTACAGTATCATGGATAAGTAACCAAGGCTCAGTTTCCTAATCTATAAAATGGGGATGATAATACCCATATATCCAGTTGAATTGTGATTAATTGAATATGTAAAAGGGACTTAGAAGAGTGCTATGCACATAGTAAAAGTCGAATAATTATAGCTGTTGATATTATTATTATCACTATTATTATTATTATTAATCATAGACCCTACCCTCAAGGAATTCAAAGGGAAATAAGAAGATGAAGTATGTGCATGCATACCTGTGAGTCGGAGTGCAAGGAGTAGTTCAGAAAAAGATAAAACGACCTCCAGAAGTAGGGCCTGGGGAAAGTTTGAGAACAGGTCACATTTGTGCTGGATCTTGAAGTCTGAGCAACTGTTTCTTCAAAAGTACCAAGTACCTTAATACCCAATCGAGATTTAGTTCATCCATGCCTGCATGCATTCATGTATTCACAATAAACATTCTTTGAGTTTAAGAGAGCAACTTGCAGACAACAGTACATTTTGATGACCATGAACGATTTCTGAGATTTTTGTGCATGTAGGGAGCATGAATCTGGATGGGGTGCTGATAGAAGAGGCAACAGTGAGTACTGGATGTCAGCTGTCAGGTGAAGTAGGTTGAAAGGACTCCTAGAGGAGGGGGTAAATGGACAGAAGGCAGGTAGGAATCTCCCCCTGGTTCCCCAAAAGTTTATTTAGAGAGGCACAGTTCTATTGGAATGAGAATGAAATGCATCCTGGACACTGGCTCAGGTCTGAAGACTGGAAAACAAAGGATCAGAGAGTTTGCGTTGAGATTTTCAGTAACGCATTTCATCTCCAGTATTGGCTTATTAACCATGCCTCTTTTTAAATTCTTTCCTGTGATTGCTCTAGGCTTCACAATATGCGTCCTTAATATATTCTAGTCTACCATCAAATAATCATTGTACTTCTTCACATACAGTGTGAAAACTATGACAGTCTACTTTCATTTCCCTTCCCATGTTCTGTTATTATTTTGATACCTTTTACTTACTTGTATGTATTTTATTAACCCCACAATGTGTTATTATTGTCATCCTTGATTTGACCAATTATCTTTTAAAGAGATATAAAAAATTAGTGGGAAAACATCTTCTATCTTTACCAACTTATTTACCATTTCTGGGCTCCTCATTCTTTTTCTTTCCATCTGGTATTATTTTCTTTCTGCCTGAAGATCTTTCATTAACATTTTTTAATGTGCAGGTTGCTAATAATGAAATCTCTCAGTGTTTATCTAAAAAGGCTGAAAATGTACTTTCATTTTTAAGATATTTTCTCTGGATATAGAATGCTAGATTGACAGGTTTCTGGTGTTGCTTTTTATTTCAGCACTCTGTTCCATTGCTTTGACCTTGTATATTTCTGATGAGAAATCTGTAAATTTTTTTCCTTTGTCTGTAATATGTAGTTTTTCTATGACTTCTTTTAAGGATTCTCTTTTTTTATTGATTTTCATCAATTTAATGTTTCTTGCTACATTTTGTATGTGTTTATGCCTGTTTATCTTGCTTGTGCTTATTAAACTCCTTGATCTGTGAATTTATAGTTTTTGTCAAATTTGGGGGGGGAAATCAGGCATTACTTCATCAGATAGCACCCCCTCCCCCCAATTCTTGTGAGGGCCCCAAATGCACAAGTATTAAACTGCTTAATACTACCCCACAAGTCACTGAGGCTATCTTCATCTTAAACTGGTTTCTTCTTTGCTTAATTCTTGGTATATTCTATTGCTGTGTTACCAAGTTCATTGACTTTTCTTCTACAGTATTCATTTTGCTGGTAATCTATGTAATGAAACTTTCATTTCTGATGCTGCAATCTTTGTGGATAGAAGTTCCATTTAGGGGTGCCTGGGTGGCTCAGTTGTTCAAGTTTCTGAATCATGATCTTGACTCAGGTCATGATCTCATGGTTCATGAGATTGAGCCCCAAATCAGGCTCTGCGCTATTAGCTATTAGCACAGAGCCTGCTTGGAATTTTCTCTCCCTCTCTCTCTGCCCCTCCTTACCTGCTCACTCTCATTCTCCATCTCTCAAAATAAATACACAGACATTAAAAAAAAAAAGTTCCACTTAGGTCTTATTGTAGCTTCCACTTTTCTCCTCAATCATGTGGGTGTTTCCTTTAAATAGTTTAACATAATTTTATAATAGCTCTTTTAACATTACTATCCATTAGCATCATAGTCCCTGTCATTTCTTGTCAATTTCTTTTGTTTTTCCTTACCATTTTAGGCCTTAGTTTTCCTCTTGATATAACTATTAACTTTTAATTGGATGCTATAAATGGTTAATTTTCACATTGCAGAGTACTGTATATAACTTTGTCCCTGTAAAGAGTGTAGGCTTGTTTTCAGTAGTCATGTTACTTGCAGATCAGTTGGGTCTCTTCAAAGTCTGTTTTTAAGCTTTCTTGGAGTAGCCTTTTCTTTGCTCGAGAGTAGCCTTTATTCCGGGGACCTCACTCGGCTTCTGCTGTGGGACTGGACGCTCAATTATTTTGAGCTTACAAGTGCCTGGTTGCTCTTTGCTCAGCCTTGCAGCATGCACAACTTGGTGGTCAGTAAAGACTCAAGGAAACTCCATTATAGATTTCTAGAACTCTTGTTCTGAGTGGCTCTTTCCTTTCTAAAACTTTGCCATGCAGCTTCAAGCCATCTCAGCCTCCCTCCCATACCCTGGTCACCATCTTCTAAACCCAGTAAGACTACCAGCTTCACTTTGGGTTCTCCTTCCTGGTGCCTATTGTCTAGAAATTGTTTCCAAGCCCAAAGTGGGAAAATTATAGAACTTACATCATGTTTCCCTTCTCTGAGAGACCACAGTCCTGTGGTGCCTGTGGTCTTTAAACGTTGTCTTACACTTAGTAAATAATGTTCTAATTTACTGTAAGACAGTAGCTCCAGACCTTGTTACTCCCTCATGGCCAGAAGGACAAGCTCAGAATTGAAGGTGCTGAAGAAATAAATTTTGACTCTTATATGGTAAATGATGCCATTAGAAATAATAAGAAATAATAAGAAATACAGTGGTGATGTAGGGTCTATTTTTTTTTTTGCAGTGCTTAAAAAGTCTATTAGGGCTTGTAGGTTTTAACAAATTACTGCCAAAAAGCATTAGCTAATTTTACTGTGTCCATTTAGAGGAATATTTCTAGAAGGAAATTGCAGGTCCCTATCCTATTCAACATTTTTATTAATGACTTAGATTGAACAAGTCTATCAAATTTGACAAAAAATACAAAGCTAAAAAAGTTAGCTACTCTTCTGAGTTGAGACAGGCTGAAATTTAATGCAAATAAATGTAAAATTTTTATTTAAATCCAAAATACCAAGGACACATGTAGAAGATAAAAAGATCTGCTGCCTTAAACAATTTACATGAGAAATGTCTACCATTTTATTTGCCACAGATTGTCTTTTTTTTTAATGTTTATTTATATTTGAGAGGGAAAGAGAGATAGGGCATGAGCACAGGAGGGGCAGAGGGAGAGCGAGACACAGAATCTTAAGCAGGCTCCAGGCTCTGAGCTGTCAGCCCAGAGCCTGACGCAGGATTCAAACTCACAAGCCACAGATTATGACCTGAACTGAAGTCAGATGGTTAACCAACTGAGCCACCCAGGCCCCCCTATTTGCCACAACTTTAATATGAACTATGTTGTGACTGATTTTTTTTAAATATTAGTAAAAATGAAAGGAAAGAGCCAAGGGAAAAAAATGGAGTGAGAAAGATAAGAAAGGAAAACAAACTTCAGGCCAAAGACAATAATCCTGCCTTTAAACCCCTTTAAGGCATGGGCTTTGTTTTACTTATTAATGTTGCATCTGACAATGTTTTTTTAAAAAAACCTCAGTGTGTTTTTGTACAACAAATTGTGTTCAGTTCCAGGCATCACATTTTAAGCAGTACATTCAGTCTAGGGTGCATCCAGAATAGGAAAGCCCACATTGGAAAGTATCTCAATATAGAAATGTTTGAGGGGCGCATGGGTGGCTCAGTCGGCTAAGCATCTGACTCTTGATTTCAGGTCCGGTCAGGATCTCACAGTTCGTGAGATTAAGCCCCATGGAGCCTGCTTTGTATTCTCTCCCATTCCTCTCTCTACCTCTCTCTGGCACAGGTATTCTATAAACCAGCCACTAGTGTACTCAAGTTCTGCATCAGTAGGCAGCATTTCAATCTGGTACTCCTTTTTGACTATTCCAATAACTAAAATATAAAAACATCCATCTGTGGCAAAATGCTTAGAAAATTGTTGAAACTAAGTAATAATTATATTGCAATAATTGCACCATTGGCTCTATTTTTCTTTATGTCTGACATTTTCCATATTAGAAATCTCTTATTTTTTGGTCTATCAAGTGTCCTCCAATTATATTCAAAAGTGTTCACTAGTACAACACCCTTTGCTTCTATGACCCCTGACTCCAACTTCCCCTGGGAAAGTAGAGGGACTTATCTGACAGGTGAGTTTGCCCCCTTTTGAGGAAAGCACAGATGTCATCTACCTTTCACATACTGTAAGTTGGATAGAGGTGGCTTCCATAAGAGGAGGTTGGTTCCTTTATACTTGTTGCTAAGAGAGTAGGTTCAGTGCTGCGGTAAAGCCTTACAAAGGCCATTGCTGCACAGTTAAGCCTTGTCCTCTAATCCAGCCTTCATAAAGCTAACAGTTGTATACCACTAACCAAATTTTCTCTTTCTCAGGAATTCAAAACTCTGCAAAAAAAAAAAAAAGGATGATATACATCAGTTCCTTTGAGTCCCAGAAATTCTTATCCCATGACTGTACAGATTTTCCCCTCTTCCTTCCCTGGTATGTTCATCTTTGTTGACCAAACTTCCTGAGACGTTTTTTCTGAAGTGCTCTGTCAAGTGACTTACTACTTCTTCACACTCTTTCTCTCAGCACTCTGGTCATAGCTATTCTACAAGATGTACAGAATTATGTTGTCATTATCTGTTTGCAGATGAGTGTTGCCAGCTAGAAAGTGCCTTCTAGAGAAAAAAAGAAAAGAAAAAGAAAAAAAACTGCCTATTTTATCTATGTATATCCAACACTGGCATAATGTCTGGTCCTCATTTAAGTGTGCTCAAAATGCTCCATAGCAGAGTGAATGAATGAATAAAGTAATTCATTTTTGAGTAAATAGGTATTAGTTCTGAATAGTATCTCCTTTTTAAAACCTTAGTCATTTTTGCTTATATAATCTAAGACCTCTAATGCCTGAGACAACAGTCATGTATCTCATTTGAATTTTAATTTATATTGACTTTATTAATTTATAATCTACAGGTTGTAAAGGCAATATGTTAATTTACTGAGTACTTTAATATTATACTATGGAACTCGGAGTCAGGAATCCTGAGTTTTATTTTTGGCTTTATTACTGGCACATCTCTGCCTCTGAAGAAATCACTTAACCAATTGGTGCCTCAGTTCTACATGTATACAGTAGAGGCAATAACCTTCTTGGTAAAATATTCTAATATTCCTAATCAACTAACACTTTCCATATAAAATCTGTATTTTCAGGTTTAGTAATAATTTCAGACCACAAATGAACTTTGGAAATTATTGAAAGCCATTATATTTAGTACCTGGATATATGGTTTTTTAAAAAACTTTTCATTGGTATAAAAATTCTCTAATATTGAAAGAATCAGAGTCCATGAAATTACTCCTGTTCAATGGAGAAGTAATCATTTATATACTGTGACTAAATTAAGGAATAAAGACAAAATTTGGATATTATTAAATTTGGTGATACTTGAGGGGGAAATATTCACATTAAAATATAATAATTTATCTGTTGAATAGTTAAGAAATAGTTAAGAAAGTTAAGAACGAAAGTCTGATTCAGTATCAGAATAGAATTATATAAATATAATATAAATATATATTATATAGATATCTACATTATATAGATATGATAACAACTTACATACTATATAATATAGATATATAATTTATAATATAATATAAATACCTATTTACATAGATAATATAATATCTTATGTTGTAATAATACAATATTAATAGAATTAATTTCTAGTAACTGGAAAATTTCCCTTTGACACATTCCTGTTTCTATGGTTTATTCTGTGAAAGAAGGCAGATGAAGACAAAGAGGTATTAATACAATGGCCAAGATATCTGTATCCAAGACTGCCAGTTACCCACTCAATAACTATTACTTCCTTTTTTCTACGTATAAAACTCCAATTCGGTTATAGGCAGAAGACTCTGGGTAAAAAAAAGAAAAAAATCCCTCCCTCCTTTGCAGCTAAGCGTGGCCCAGAGATTGAGTTCTGGCCAGTAAGATGGCAGCAAATGTTGGATGTGCTTTCAAGGGAGACTCCTTAAAAAGATAACAGTCATCTCTAACATTCCCATTGCCCTTTGCCTTTCTCTATTCCTCTCATGTAGAATATGGACATGGTGACTCAATCATCAGTAATCATTTTATGACTTTGAGGATGGAAGCCAGTGATAAGGATGCCACAGCTATAAGTTAGAAGAAGCCTGGGTCGGGGGCAGTGTCACGGAATCATCTCTCAGTCCCTGGGCTTTCCTCAAAACTACTTACCTCAAAACTTCCTTTCTGTGAGAGAAACTAAACCCTCATCTCTTTAAGCAGTTAGGATCAACTTGATGATGCTAGCTGTCAAATGGAATTTCTGAGTACAAAACACATCCTGTTGCAGGATAAAGGCAGTCCCAGACCCACATTAGGTTAGAAGTTTTAAGGGACAAGAAAAGGATTGTGAGATGTTTTATTGACTTCAGTCGCCAAGTTAAATTTTCAAATCTCCTACTGAGAAATAACTAGCTACCCTCAGACACTTTGAATAGGTGATGGCCTCAAAGGAAGTTTCTTTGCCTTCTTTCTAACAGTTATCCAAACCCAATAGCTCTTCACCAAGCACAGAAACAGATTCCATTTAGCTTTTAGCATCTGCAACTCCCAAGCATACGTGGACCATGAAGAAGGTGAGATCGGCCCCTATGGATATCGCCACTATTGTTTTTGTAATTACAAATCTCTCTCAGACAGGTTCGTCTCTCCCTACAGACTGAATTATTGCTTGAGGGCTGAGATGGCCCTATTAGTCATAGTGTCCCCCATAGATGGAGAGCTCAAGTGAATGAGTGAATGAATGAATGAATGAATTCCTAGGGTTTGAAGTTCTCAGGGACACTCTTCAGGTGCCTAAACTCTAATATGTGGACTCACAGGAGTAGGAGCCTTCAGCAGGCATCAAGCATATCCAGATGCCAAGAAAAGTCAATTCATTCTTTCCTCTTCTGTAAAAAAAGGATCTGTGGGTAAAATGGGGATAAGAAGGGAGAGTAGTTCCTTTATCTCCACATTGGAGGTTGAGACATTCCACGTGAAAAGGAAAGTACTTACTGTACCAATGGTTAATCTTTTTAAGATTATGACTACAAGAATCTTTGTCTCCTTTTTTGATGTTGGAAAACAATCCACATTCAGATCCACAGGAAAATAACATAAATTTTGTGAGAAGAGTCTGGCAGAGTGAGTAAGCAGTCACAAAGTGAAGTGGGGGCATTTCCATTAGAAGGAGAAACGTGGAGGCATGAAAATACATGCAGCATTGGGAAATCTTTACTACTACATTCTATGCCTGTGTCCAACATAAAATTCTACTCAGATTTAGCAAGAGCAATTCTAAAACCAGTGCCCAAAGTTTTTTTGGTTTTGAAACAATTTAATCAAAGGAAATATTTAAATAAAGTCCAATATGCAAAACAACAAAAGTGTAACTTCTATGATCAAACTTCCCTGGGTGAGAGATGCCTGCTCCCCATTCCTTCATGTCCTCCTGCCCCCAGGTTGTCCTTGGTAGAGAGAACACAGTTTAAAAACCACTCAGTACTATCTCCTTGCTCTGCCTATAAATAAACCAATAGGCTATAGAAATATTCATTCTTTTACTAATTTCCCAGAAGCAGAATAGCCCCCCAACAAGAAGCTTGGAACTCCAACCAGAGCCTAGAGTCCAAAAGACCTCCCCTTTCCCTCCCATGTATTTTAGCTGCCTACTGTCCCTCAATGTGAAACAAGAGATTCAATTATTCTTTTAACACTTGATGGAATATATTCTCTTCAGTTTAATATATACTTCAGTTTAAAAGAAGCAATTTATTAAATGGATTATGCAAAGATTTTAGCATTACTGCCTAATATCTTTCTTCACATATGCCTTTTGTTAACTTCCCAAAACAGCCTTTGGCTATCAGAAAGACAAGGGGAGACTCCAATTAGCTACGTTGGTCCATTCTCCTTGAGCAAACAACCTATTTGGTGTTTCACATTCTTTTAGTTTCTCAGGTATAAATGTGATTTAGTGCCGTCCTATCTGGACACCAGATGTTTTATTTGAAAATAGTTACTAGGATATAAGTGGAATGAAAACTAATCAGGTTTTTATAAATTCAAATAAGGTAACTTGTTTCTTCGAGAAAATCTTTGGTGCCTGAGTAAGTAAAGAAGTATTTCATCAGATGAAACTTGGGCATCACACAGGAAAGCACTGTGTAATCTTCCCACACAACTTTGGGTACCCCGTAAATATTAAACAGTAAACAACAAAACCACCATGGCCATGACCTGCAACACCCCTGGATTCTCTTGGCTTCTCACGAACACAGTCTAACCTAATGTTGGGAAGGGAAAATCTGTAAACTAATAGTCTAAGTTTACAATTAGGAGGAGAGGGAAGTGTAGCTCTTGTCAATCAAATTTAAAAGTTCCCGTATTTATTTTCAGGTATAGATAATAAATTTAGTCACCTCTGCTATGCTGTTATTTTGTTGGGATAACTTAGGCTCAGGTTGTTGGTTTTAAAGCCAAGTTCAATTATAAGCAGATGGTGTGTATTCTTCAAGTTCACTTATTGCGTGGGGGAAATTGGTGAAGGTGGTCGAAGGGCACAAACTTCCAGTTATAAGATAAATAAGTCCTGGGGATGGAATGCACAGCCTGGTGACTACAGTTACAATACTATAATGTATATTTGAAAGCTTCCAAAAGAATAGATCTTAAAAACTCTGACCACACACACACACACACACACACACACACAAGAAGTTATAACTATGTGAGGAAATGGACATGTTAACTAACTTATAAGTAGTAATTATTAGTGGTAATCATTTTGCAATATATGTGTGTATTGAATTAACATTGTGCACCTTAAACTTAGACAATATCTCAATCAAGCTGGAAAAAATTTACTTACTGTATTTGTTTACTAGAACTGCCATAATCAAGTACCACAAATTGGGTGCCTTAAACAACAGAAATTTATTTTCTTACAATTCTAGAGGTTAGATGCCTGAAATTGAGGTGTTTCCGTCTGAAGCCAGCGTCTTTAGCTCAGAGATCATAGCTGACCATCTTCTCCCTGTGTCTTCACATGGCTTTCGTCCATGTGTATCTGTGTCCTAATCTCTTTTTACAAGGACATAGATCTTACTGGATTAGATCCAAGCCTTATTACCTCATTTTAACTTGATTACCTCTCTAAAGGCCCAGTCTACAAATATAGTGACATTGTGAGGTGTTCATGATTAGAACTTCAACATATAAATTTTAGGGGGACATAACTTGGGTCATAAACTACAAGGGACCTTTGTGTTCACTTTTTACAAATCCTTCATTTTATAGTAGAAGAAGTTGAATGTAAAGAGGTAAAGTGACAAGTCCAAGAAGAAATTTGCCATAGAGGTAGACTTAAATAGGGACAGGATTAGAACCACAAGAGTCTGTGAGACTTGTAGTCCATTGCTCTGACTCTGAAAAAAATTAGAGAAAAAAGGTGTTTCGTGAAAATTTTGCTTTATGTCCAGTGGAGTTGTGTTAAAAGCATTCCAGCAGTCCTTGATCATTGCTAACCTACGAATTGGGCCCAGAGACGCTCACATGGAGCTCTACACTTCTTAGTCCCAGATATAACTGCACTGACTTCTGGTCTTCATTTATGAGGGAAACTATGTGACTTCACTTACCTATGAAGAAATGTATATATCCTGGGTGCCCTCAAGATAACTCACTGGGACTGGGGAGAAAATATTAGAATTTCTATCTCCCTTTGTTCATCCTAAAGTAAGAAACGAATTTGTTTAGATGCATTAAGTGTGCGGACTGATAGTGATCAGGTGTCATGTGGCACCTAGGAAAGAATGGACATTTTCCAGAGAGGCACTTTGAAGTGTGGCCATGGCTTACAGTTTATATCATGTGTCTGGTTAAATGAATTTATGGCTTATATCATTTAGTCTGAACTGAATCCCCCCCCTACAAAATGGACAAATGGCTTTAAAAGATTCTTTCAAAGAGACTGCAGATTGAGGATAGCATAAATAATACAAACACAAGTAAATAAAAAAATAGCTGAGCCGAATACTTTTATTCTTAGTATAATTTCAGCATCTTACACAATATGAGGTAAAAGCAATGATGATCTAATTATAACTGACATTGAATCACATGCTCTTTTCTTTTTAAGGGGGCAAAAAACCATGAGATTTTCTATAATTGATGGAAAACACTTTTTCTTTAAATTCTGCTTACTTTATCTTTATCTCATCTTTTATATACTTAATTGTGGTCATGTGTTCGTTATGTATAAAATATGTACATAGGGTGCTTTGATGTACTAAACATATTTTACAGTGTTCATAATGAGTACATGTGTAATTTTTCTCAAACTACTTTTTTTTTTTTTTTTTTTGCTGATGTATGATCTAAAACAGTTGGTGGCTATTGACCACAGCATTTGGAATGGAGAAATGCCTTCCCACAAGCAGGCACCCTGCCTTTCTTCTAGAGTTTTCTGGTACATAGTAGCAGATCTTTAGGTGACGGTATTACTGTTTGTTTTGCTTTTAGTTGTTTATTGAAGTTGAACATACATACAGAAGTTGCATAAATCACAATGACTTTTCTCAAAATGAACACATACGTGTTTCCAATACTTAGATCAAGAAATAAAACCTTACACAACAAGAGCTTAATCATGGAAAGAGCCTAAATGTCCATCAAGTGATGAGTGGATCAAGAAGATGTGGGTTATATATACAATGGAGCACTATATGGCAATGAGAAAGAATGAAATCCCGCCATTTGTAGGAAACTGGATGGACCTCAAGGGTGTCATGCAAAGTGAAATAAGTCAGGCAGAGAAGGACAGATACCATATGTTGTCACTCATAAGTGGAACAGGAGAAACTTAACAGAGGACCATGGGGGAGGAGAAGGGGAAAAATAGTTGGAGAGAGGGAGGAAGGCAAACCATGAGAGACTCTTGAATACTGAAAACAAACTGAGGGCTGAAGGGGGGAAAGAGAAGGTGGGTGATGGACATGGAGGGGGGCACTTGTTGGGAAGAGCACTGGATGTTATATGGAAACCAACTTAATAAACTTTAAAAATAAATGTTAAAATAAGATTTAAAAAAACTATCATATGTGTTTTAAAGGAGCAAAAAGAAAAAGAAATAGAACCCTAGGACTCCCAAGCTCCTCTCATGCACTAATCCACCCAAAGCTAATAACTACCTGGTTTTTACACCATATCTAGTTGCGCCCATCTTTGAACTTTATATAAATGGAATCATGCTGTCTTTTCACTATTGATTTGTAGGAGTTTATACATTTATACTTTATACATTCTGGATGCAATTTCTTTGTAGTGAAACTACATCTGTATTTGCATGTTTGAAAACTATCTTTTTCCACTCTGTGGCTTGGCTTGACTTTTTACTCTCTTAATAGTGTCTTTTGATGAATTGTTCTTCATTTTAATATAGTCCAATTTCTCAAAAACCTTTTTTATGCTTAGAGCATGTATGCCCTGTTTAAGAAATCTTTGCTTATTAAAAGGTCATGAAGATGTTCTCCTCTGATTTATTTTAAAATTGTATTTTTTGGCCTGTAAATTTAGAATTGAAATTTATCTGGAGTGGATTCTTTTTATGTGCTATGAGGTAGTGGCCACAATTCATATTTTTATATGGATATCCCAATTAACCAGCATCATTTATCTTAAAATACTCTTCTTTTCTCTCTGCACTGCAATGTCACCTTTTTCATAAAATTGGCTGTGTTTGGGTCTGTTTCTGAATGCTCTATTCTGTTCCATTGGTCTATTATGTATCTTTGCATCAATATCACACTCTCTTAATCACTACAGCTTTAAAGTAAGTCTTCAGTCTGGTATAGTTTTTGTTCTTCTTCAAGATTATTTCGACTGTTTAGATCCTTTGTACTTACATATAAATTTTAGAATCAGCCTGTGAATTTCCATTAAAAATACTGGGATTTTGACATGATTTTATTCTTTTTTTATAGCTGAGTAATATTCCATTGTGTATATGTACAATTCTTCTTTATTCCTTTATCTATTGATGAACACTTAGGTTACTTCCATAATTTGGCTATTGTAAATAATGCTTCAATAATCATAGGGATTCATGTATCTTTTTAAATTAGTGTTTTTGTATTCTTTGAGTAAATACCCAGTAGTGAAATTACTGGATTATATGGTAGTTCTATTTTTAATTTTTTCTTTTATAGTTTATTGTCAAGTTGGTTTCCATATAACACCCAGTGCTCATCCCGACAAGTACCCTCCTCCGTGCCCGTAACCCCACTTTCCTTCTCCTCCTGCCTCATAAGCTCTCAGTTTGTTCTCAGTATTCAAGAGTCTCTCATGGTTTGCCTCCGTCCCTCTGCCCAACTATTTTTCCCCTTCTCCTCCCCCATGGTCCTCTGTTAAGTTTCTCCTGTTCCACTTATGAGTGACAACATATGGTATCTGTCCTTCTCTGCCTAACTTATTTCACTTAGCATGACACCCTCGAGTTCCTTCCATGTTGCTACAAATGGCCGGATTTCGTTCTTTCTCGTTGCCATGTAGTATTCCGTTGTATATATACCCCACATCTTCTTGATCCATTCATCACTTGATGGACATTTAGGCTCTTTCCATGATTTGGCTATTGTTGACAGTGCTGCTATGAACATTGGGGTGCATGTGCCCCTATGCATTAGCACTCCTGTATTGCTTGGGCTGATCCCTAGCAGTGCTATTGCTGGGTCATAGGGAGTTCTGTTAATTTTTTGAGGAACCTCCACACTGTCTTCCACAGTGGCTGCACCGGTTTACATTCCCACCAACAGAGCATGAGAGTTCCTTTGTCTCCACATCCTCACCAACACTTACTCTTTCTTGTGTTTTTGATTTGCATTTCACTGATCAGTGATGTTGAGCATTGTTTCATGTGTCTGTTGGCCATTTGTATATCTTCTTTGGGGAAATGTCTGTTCATGTCCTTTGCCCATGTTTTGGGTATTGACTTGTATAAGTTCTTTATGTAGTTTAGATACTAGCCCTTTATTGGATATGACCTTTGCAAATATCTTCTCCCATTCAACAGGGTGCCATTTGCAACAACATGGATGGATCTACAGAGTATAATACAAAGTGAAATATGTCAGTTACAGAAAAATAAATACCGTATGATTTCACTCATATGTGAAACTTCAGAAACAAAATAGACAAAGAAAAAAAGAGACAAACAAGAAAACAGACCCTTAAATATAGAGAACAAACTGAAGGCTAAGAGGGCAGGTGGGTACGAGAATGAGTGAAATAGGTGAGGGGAATTAAGAGTACATTTACCATTATGAGCACTGAGTAATGTATAGAATTATTGAATCACTATATTGTACATCTGAAACTAACATAATGCTTTATGTTAATCATGCTGGGGGGAAAGTGCTGAGATTTTAATTGTAATCACATTGAATGTATGGTTCAATTTGGGACAAACTGACATCTTTACAATATTGAACCCGCCAATCTATGCTCATGGTATCTTGCCCTACTTATTTAAATTTTTAATTTCTACCAAGAATGAGTTATGGTTTTTCAGTTTAAAATGTGTATTTTAATTTTATATCTTGCATCAAATTTATCCTCAGACATATGATGTTTTGTTACTATTGTAAAATGGTATCATTTAAAAAATTTTTCTTAATGTTTTATTTATTATTGAGACAGAAAGAAACAGAGCATGAGCAGGGGAGGGGCAGAGAGAGAGGGAGACACAGAATCTGAAGCAGGCTCCAGGCTCTGAGCTGTCAGCACAGAGCCTGGTGCGGGGCTCAAACCCACAAACTGTGAGATCGTGACCTAAGATGAAGTCGGCCACCGAACCAACTGAGCCACCCAGGCGCCCCAAATGATATCATTTTTTAAGTGTCAATTTCTCGTTATTTGTTGCTGGTATATAAAAATAGAGATCCATGTTAGCAAATTATCTTCTATCCACATATCATGCCAAATTACTTATTAATTCTAATCATTTTTCTTGTACCCTGAAATCTTGCTAAATTCACACATTAATTATAATGGCTTATCTCTAAGTTCATTTACATTTTTGAGAAAATCATGTCACTTATAAATAATGTAGATTTTTTTATTTCTTCCTTTTCAATACACATGCCTTGTTATTTATTCATTTGCGTTTTGTTTATGTGTTTGTTTTTTGCCATTAATGGACCAACTGAGGCCTTCAATTCAATGTTGGATAAAAGTCGTTTTGGTACTTTCATGTCTCATTCTCAGTCTCAGGGGAAATCTTCCCTCTACTGCACCGCAAGAATGATTTTTACGTTAGTGGTTTTCATTTTTTGTAGATAATCCTTAGTTCCTGTTTATTTTTAAGAATTTGATGATAAATAATAAATTCATTGAATTTTATCATTTTTCATCTCTTTATATAATTATGTTTTTTGATTTTTGCTTAATATTAAAAACCCTTGGAATAAAGCTGTGTGATATGCCATCCTATTGTCATGTTGCTGGATTCAATTAGCTAATGTCTTGGTTAGGATTTGTAGATCTAAGCATATGAAAGATAGGGATTTATAATTTTCTTTCCTTTAATGATTTTATCAGTGGAGGGACCAAGATTATACTGCCTCATAAGAAGAGCGAGAAATATTTTTTCTTTTCATATTCTCTAGAACAGTTTGTATAAGATACACGCTTATTTCTTTCTTCCATATTTGTAAAGCTCTACTTAGGAGACCACCTCAGTTTTTTTCCAATAAGGCTTTTATGAATAGAATCAATTTCTTTAGCCAATATAGGGATATTCAAATGTTTCGTTTCTACTATCAGTTTTAGTAAATTGTGTTTTTGAAGAATTGATCTTTTTTCCTAAATATTTTAATGTATTGCCCTGAAGTTGCTTATAATATTTTCTTATTTTCTTGGTTCTGTAGTAATGTCTCCTATTTCATTCTTGACATTAGTAATTTGTGTTTTCCATATTTTCCCCTTTGATTGATTTTTCCAAGGGTTTGTCAATTTTTTTAATGTTTTCAAGGAATCAATTTTTTGGTTTTGTTCATTTACTCTATTATGCATTAATTTTCTATTTCACTGATTTCTGGTCCCATCTTTACTGTTTCCTTCTTACTAATTTATTTGGATTTGGCTTGCTGTTTCTATTTTCTAGCTTCTTCTTTTTTTGTAATTTTTTTAAAAAATTTGTGTGTGTGGGTTTTTTAATTTATTTTTGAGAGAGAGAGAGCTACAGTGTGAGCAGGGGAGGGTCAGAGAGAGAGGGAGACACAGAATCTGAAGCAGGCTCCAGGCTCTGAGCTGTCAGCACAAAGCCTGATGCGGGGCTTGAACCCACAAACCATGAGGTCATGACCTGAGCTGAAGCCAGACACTTAACCGACTGAGCCACCCAGGTGCCCCTATTTTCTAGCTTCTTGAGAAAGAACCTTAAATCATTGGTTTTCAGTTATTATTTTTCAATGTATGCATTAAAGTCTCTATATTTTCCTCTGAGCACTGCTTTAGCTCAATGCTACAACTTCTGATATCCCATTCCATTAGCTTTCAGATGAAAACAGGTTCTAATTTCTATGAAAGCTTCCTCTTCATCTATTGGTTATTTAGAAGTATATCAGTCAATTTACCAAACAGGTGGGCATTTTCTAGTTACCTATTTGTTATTCATTAAATCTTATTTACACTGTAGACAGAGAACATGCTCTGAATAATTTCAATTTTTTTATATTGGTTGGAGCTTGTTTTGACCCAACACATCATCAATTATAGTAAAGATCTGCTGTGTACTTGAAATCAATATGAATTTAGATATTGTTGGATATAGTGTTCTGAATATGTCAATTAGATCAAGTTATACAGATATTCTATATTCTTAATGATACTTACATATTTCTAGGTCTCTTTTTTAGTTCTATTAATGTTGCTTAATTTCCTTTTTCTTTTATAGTTTATTGTCAAGTTGGTTTCCATATAACACCCAGTGCTCATTCTAACAAGTGCCCTCCTCCATGGCCATCACCCCTTCCCCTTCGCCACCTCCCTCATAAGCCCTCAGTTTGTTCTCCATATTCAAGAGTCTCTCATGATTTGCCTCCCTCCCTCTCCCCAACTATTTTTCCCCTTCTCCTCCCCCATGGTCCTCTGTTAAGTTTCTCCTGTTCCACTTATGAGTGAAAACATATTGTATCTGTCCTTCTCTGCCTGACTTATTTCACTTAGCATGACACCCTCGAGTTCCATACACATTGCTACAAATGGCCAAATTTCATTCTTTCTCATTGCCATGTAGTATTCCATTGTATAGATAAACCACATTTCTTGATCCATTCATCAACTAATGGACATTTAGGCTCTTTCTATGATTTGGTTATTGTTGAAAGGGCTGCTATGAACATTGGGGTGCATGTGCTCCTATGCATCAGCACTTATGTATCCCTTGGGTAAATCCCTAGCAGTGCTATTGCTGGGTCATAGGGGAGTTCTATGGATAGTTTTTAGAGGAACCTCCACACTCTTTTCCAGGGTGGCTGCACCAGTTTACATTCTCACCAACAGTGCAGGAGGGTGCTCGTCTCTCAACACCCTAGCCAGCATCTACAGTCTCTTGATTTGTTCATTTTAGCCACTCTGACCAGCGAGAGATGACATCTCAGTGTGGTTTTGATTTGTATTTCCCTGATACTGAGTGACGCTGAGCATCGTTTCATGTGTCTGTTGGCCATCTGGATGTCAGTTTGCTTAATTTTTAAACTATATTATTGGAACATGCAGATTTAAAATTGTAGGATCTTCCTGTTGATCTGACTCATTTATACCTAAGAAATGTCTTTTCATCTCTGGTAATGATACTTACCTTAAAGACTATTTTGCCTGATATTAGTATAGAGACACTAACTTTCTTTCGATTAGTATTTTGTTGTGTTCCATTCACTGTCCTTACATTTAAGGTGTAACCCTTATAATAAACATATTTTTAGATTTTTGTTTTTCAGTCTCACCTTCTTAGTCTTTTAGTGATGACTGTATTTAGCCCATTTACTTTTAATGTAATTAATGATAAAATTGGGTTTGCATGTAACATCTTACTATTTTTTATTGATCCATCTCTTGTTTTTTCTTTTCTTTCCTTCACCCAAAATCTAACTATATGTATATTAGATATTTTCACCCTCCCACAAGTATCTTCTCCATTCTTATTCTTACTTCAATTCTTTCTTCTATGTAGGCTTTATTTTGAGATATATTTTCCTTTAAACCTGTCTTGTTCTGTGTCTAATCTATGTTAAATTTATCCATTGGTACTTAATTTCACATATTTTTTCATTTCTAAAATTTCTATTTGCTTTACCTAGAGTCTAATTTTCTGGTGAAGTTTTTCCATTTTCTAATCTATATTTCTTTTGTTTATTTTTTGAGGATAATAGTTATTTAAAAGCCAATGTTATTTAACTACAATATCTAAATTACCTATAAGTATGTTCCATAGTCTAATTTTTCTCTTGAAGGTTTGGTTATATTACCATATTTCTTGTCATACCTAATGACTTTTTGTTTGAATGACAAACATGATGACTCCCGATGATTTTACCTTTCACCAAAGAAATTTGATCATTTCTTTTGTTAGTTATTACAGACTCAGGAGGAGAATGATCCTCTTTATCCCTCAGTGACTAAGGTGAGTCAAGTCTTTGTGGCCATTTTAGTAAGACAGTATAGTTCTGACTTAACCTGGTTCCTGGAGTAAGACACTTTTAAAAGCAAGATTTTAAACTGAGTCCCTCATGAGTCTGTTTTCCCAGGACCCGCCCTCCACCCCCAGTCTGTTTTTAAACTTAAATTTGCTAGCCTTACAGATACCATTAGAATTTGGCAAATATTTTTCTAATGTTTATTCAATTTTGCGAGAGAGAGCATGAGTAGGGGAGAGGCAGAGGGAGGGGAGTACTCTGTGCCAAAAGCAGCAAGCCAGATGAGAGGCCAGAACTCACAAACTGTGAGATCATGACCTGAGCTGAATTTGGACAGTCAACCAACTAAGCCATCCAGGTGCCCCTGGCAAATATTTTGAGAGAAAAGTAATCATATGTTGAGGCTTCCCCCCAAAACACTTGAGCTTAAGCCCACAATTGACAAAATCTTTCAAAAAAAAAAAAAGAATGAAGATTGTTATCTCTAGGGATTCTCTTTTCCAGAACTTAACCCTTCTGTTACTCTTTGCTTCTCCATTTCTATGATGTCTTTAAACATATGTTGTGTGTGTGTGTGTGTGTGTGTGTGTGTGTGTTTCATCCATCTTTTCTGGTTCTTCTAAGCAGGATTGTAAGGTTGACACAAATTATTCCATTCTACCCAGTAATGGAGGTGCCCAGTCTCTGGGACGTATGGGGAGCAGCAGTCTTGATTACTTGTTACCCGAAAAAGGCTTTTAATCTCTAAATTCCATGTAAGGCATTTTCCTTCTTTGGTTGTTTTATGGGGGAAAGATTACTTTAGGGCCAATATTCATTTTAAAAATCTTGTTTGATTAAAAGCTAAGGGTAACATCGAATGGCAAAGTTGAATTCTCCCTTTGTAGTTTGAATTCTGGCCAGGCATACGTAATTATAAACAGTTAAATGAACATAAAGCAGGCTGGCAAGAAACCTGCAGAACATGGTGACTTGTGCAATGTTCTCTTCTCACAGTCAAGTAAAAGCCCTCTGTTGCATTAACTAAATGTCGAATGGAGTAGCTGAGAACACTGTGGGCTTCTTAAATATACTACACACATCATTTGCCAACTTTCTGTACAACAGGGGTAAGTTATTCATAAAAACTACTTTTTCATTATATATTAATTCTGATCTGAATTTCATTAGGATATGAAAATTGCATAGAGTAAAATACTTATTCATATGAATATATATCTCTCTGAGGATGTTGTTTTGAAATTATTATTTATCATATTTTTAATAGGAGAATAATCTTTTCCTTCAAGTATTTAAAAATGCCCAATGAGTCTTAGAATAATGTATTAAATTTTTCCTATTAACATAAGCAAATTCTGGCATTCCACTTTGTTTTTACTTATAATCAATAATAAAAAATATTCATAGTTTTAATAACATGATGTCTAAAGAGTGTTAAATGCACACTGTGAGACAGGGCAAGTGCTTACTGCTCAAATATACACCATCTCACTGAATTATCACATCAGCTGTACAAGGTAGATATTCTTGACCTTGTTTCATGGATGAGGAAACTGAGCTTAGGCTCATATTCATTCTCTTGACCACAACTGTGTGCTATTTCTGAGGATAAATGAAAGCTGATATAAAGATTTCCAATTTGATAGATACTTATTTCTTGTGCAAATTTCATCAGCCAGGTAAAAAGAGAAAAGTACAGGTCAAATGTATCAATTGTATTACTTATCAAAGGCTCAAGTACATGTTGAGACAGAGAAAAGAATGCAACCAAAGTGAATTTCTGTGCCATCCTTGTCTACCAGAACTTAAAAACCCAACCTGTGATTGCTTCCCATCCCTAATCTTTCTCCCCAGATAGCCCTTCTGTTCTTACTTTCTTGCTTCCTTTTCAGTGCACAGTGGCCTAATCTGACCCCTTACGGTCCACAATCTAACTCTAATAAAAGGAACTGTGTTAATCCAATCCGCTGCCAAGACTAGGTCTATTGAGTTGTGTTTAGTGACTGATTATTGTTTGAATAAAATCATAACCACACAGAATGACCTTTACCTATCCTCACTGCCTTTTTCCCTTCACCTTGGCTTTTAATTATTATTACCATCATTACTGCTGTTACTGCTGCTGCAATTGTTATTATTATTGTTCACATGTCTTAATTAATGCTTTCATTTTACACCACTTAGCCAGACATGTCTACCTTGCTGATATTTCTCCACCATATGCCTCTTTCTTGTTATAGTCTTAATAGAGATATCAAAGACTTCTATCTCATCATGAATTAATTCTACTTCCTCTGGGATACTTAAAAGTTTTAGGTCTCTATAAAAGCATCTGGTATAAATTTACTTATTTTTTCTATTCTACGGTTTTTATATCATGTGTTAATCAAACTAATAAGAATAAAGGTATGTCTTAAATAATAACCCCCATGCCTATGTTTATCTGCATGATATTCAATTATAAGTTTTCTGGTCTTATTAGCATTTCATTATTCAAAGCAATACTTTTCTCTTCCCCCAGACTGAATCAACTTACAGTTAAAATTATTTTTAATGGTTTTAGAAACTTCCTTAGATACATTATATAAATTTTGGTCTAGTTTTTGGAAGTAACACTCCTGAACATAACCCCTGTGGGCACTGGCAGATAATACTCTAGGAAATAGGGATCCGTGTAGCCAGGCAACAGTTTCAAAATCATCACATGGTCAAGCAGTACAGTGAATATGAAAAATGCAGGCAGAAGTTCTATAGAATTTCTCGGGAGGGGATATCTTAATATGTTAGCATTACAAAAATGTCTCCGGCTCCCCAATCTTAAATACATAATTTGTGAATAATATTATGGGTTGGCAGCTGGCAGTGAAGTGTGATATATTGGTAATGCTTTCTGCAAATGTTAGAGTGGGTATCTATCAAGACTCTATTGTCTCTGATGGCTTTCATAAGGCACAATCCAAAAAATACTTCAATCTCCTGCTAAACTAGAGATTTTACTGTTTTGCAGATCATTAGAATTTTTATTACATCTAAATAATAAAAGGTATTATTAGGGTCAATTCATAGCTATGGAGTTTGCAATTTTAGGATTTTCTCTATGGATTTGGTTTGTACTCTCTAGAATCTACGCTTTCATTTTGGAGGGAAAAAAAGAGATAAGTTAACTTTTTGTAGCTTCCTCAGATAGGAAGATGGCCCTGACAACATTTAAATACTGTGCCAGAAAGCCAAGCATATCAGTTTCCAATTAACATTCTCAATCCAGACTCATCTCAATTTTTCTCAGGTGGAAGGAGATTGGGCTGTACTGAAGGGTTGTACTTATAAAGTGATTATGAAATTTTCTCCTGTCATTCAGTTTTGTGTGATACTCTGGGCAATTTTGGATGTTGCTACTGTAGCAACAGCATCTCTAGTGCTTGTCACAGGCAGGAGCCTTCTGAATTGTGAGGGAGGGGCCCTGATTTATAATGTGCTACAAATGGCTCTCAGCGCTAGAAACAAATTCAAATATGATAGTTGATACCAATCTGCAATGCATTTTGGAGTAATCCCAATTGCTCATGAAAATTCCTTGATGGTTTGGGGATACATTTTGTCTACCAAACAGTCACTCTGCCTGCATTGAGAATTCAGACACAATTTTTAAAATGCAAAGGGGATTTCAGGGTAAATTAGATTTTTTTAAACCCCAAGTGTTCAAAATAGAGGCATCTTTGCTTTAAGCACCAAGACCCTGTAAGACTCTGCAGATAGGGTGGCTCTAAGAAAAATTTCATTCCTGGTAAATATGACTGGGAATGTCATCCGAGCACAACCTTAAATGATGTGTGTATGATTGGTATTTTCTTACGTGAGGAGAGAATAGTGTATATCTCATCATTTCTTTTCCCAATGTCTTTATTGAACAAGAACACCTATTATGTGCAAACACACAGACACACACACACACACACACACACACGCACCCCTTCACTGGCAGCTATTTCTACCAAAGCCTAAAGAATACCAGAGTGGAAACAAGTATGCAATGTAGCTATTGAACCAACAAGAGTTATCACATATTTTGATTACCTGCTTAGACTCCAACACATCTATAATACATTATTTGTTTAGAATTTAAGAATAAATTCATCATAAACAAATCTTGAGTTCAAATGCCTGTATCTAACTTGAGGGAAGAAAAGCAGATAGGCACAATTAGCTAGACTGATCATTATACTGTCACCAGCAGTGAGAAGATATTCCCAATGGCCTTGCCTTCAGCCACTGTTATCTGAATGGGATGGTCAGCAAGAAGACATTGAGGGTGGCAAACAGAGAGGCTGGCTGTTTGTAACAATGAACATGGCCTTTGCTCTTGGAAAGCCCCAAGAGAATTCCCCAACACTAATCCCTAAATCAAGCATAGACCAGAATCATTTGCTATTCTTCATCATGTTATAGATGGGGATGAGGTTAATAGACATTTCTAATGGTGTAAGTTAAAACTAGAGATGCCATTTTAAAAAAATATCATGGACTGGGTGACTTGAACAACAGAAATTGATCTCTCACAGTTCTGGAAGATGGAAGTCCAAGATCAAGATGTCAGCGGTTTTGGGTTTCTTCTGAGACCTCTCACCTTGACCTATAGATGACCACCTTTTCCTCATGTCTTTACTTTGGACATGAGTGTCTGTATCCTAATCCCTCTTTCTTATAAGGGCATCAGTCAGATTGAATGAGAGCTACCCAAATGACCTCACTTTACCTAAATGACACACTTTTTAAAGGCCCTATCTCCAAATACAGTCACACTCTGAGGTATTGGGTTTTAGGACTTCAACATATGAATTTGGAAGGAACAGAATTCAGTCCATAACGAGCCTAGATACTGATATTATGTTTCATCTCTATCGAGTTTTCTGATTCTTCATGTACTTGCAACATTAGTTAAAAGAATGTTGATACACTTGGGTACCCCACCCTGCTTGATATGGTAAGAATATAGTGTTAGAGAAGCTAATAGAGGAATTTGACACTTGCTGGTTTCACAGTGAGTGTAGTATCACTCGTGTAGCTATTAGCTTTCTTGCACTATAAGCTGTTTTATAGTTCAAGTTTGGTCGTGTGATTTGCTTTGACCAATAACATGTGAGTGGAAGTGAGGTGTGCCATTTCCAAAATGAAGTGTAGAGCCATCACATGTCTTTACCATGGTCTCCTTTCTTTTGCCTATGTTCTCTAAATTTTCCAAGACAAGGTTCATACCATGGGCAAAATAAGCCTTTGTTGTAATTCACAAGTGCCGGAGTTGTTTGTTACCAAAGTCTGGTTTAGGTCAAAGCTGGATGATACATCTTGCACTTTTATCTCTGCCCTACCCGTCTGTGTGGCACTATCTGTCAGTTGCTAGAAACCCTACTAGCATGTCCCACTTAGATCCTTCTGCCCATCCTGGGCACTGTCGTAAGTCTTCCCTGCCCAAATAAAACTCGAATTCCTTTTTTCTCCAATCAACAACCAGGAATTCAACTTAACCAACCTAACACATAGGAAGGTAAATATCTGGAAATCTCTGCTGCTCAGTTTGACATATGATTTTGCCATAAGAACCTCTGATTTAAAAAGGGATACAGTAATCCAAATAAAAGTCTAATATTGAAATTTCAAATAAAGTTGTTTGGAAACAGGGACATTCCAGCACCTCTAACAATTCCATACATACTTACCAGATACCCCTTCTTGCTACTGTTAGAAAAAACTTCCAAGCAAAAATCCTTATCCTTAAGCAATACCTGGGATGTATATACCCTACAGTTACGTACCGGGTGCAGGCACTGAGAGACGCTCGTCACATTCATTATCTCATGTAATCTCTTCAATAGCTTAGTACAACAGGCAGAGTTTATTATCCACTTACTATATAGATAAGTAAAATACTCTCTAACCATACGGTGGCGAGAATAAGGGGTTAGAGGTGGAGGCAGGTATTTCCTCTTAGAACAGCTTAGTGAATTCAAAATTCTAAGCTGATCTACCTCTTCTGTTTCAAACACTTATAAGTAACAGATGTGAAGGAAAATATAACAAACAGAAAGACAAACAAACCAGGAAGATGCATCAAGGCTCCAAAGCAAGCCAAAACTCCCTGTGGATCAAACAAGAGACAGGAGCCCAAAACAGGGATGGAAAGCAGTGATGATGCTCACACCATGACCTATCAGATGCTGGTGGCAGCCGTAATGCTTGCTCCTACAGGATAATGGAGAGCTAAGTGCAGTACTTGAAGCCAGAAGCTGGAAGGTGTGTCTTCACTATTCCTGAAAGGAAGTTTTTAAAAATGCTGCTAAGCAAGAGAGACCCGAGGCTTCAACTTTTCTTTTTTACTTTTTTTTTATAGTTTATTGTGAAGTTAGTTTCTATATAACACCCAGTATTCATCCCCACAAGTGCCCTCCTCCATGCCCATTACCCCCCTTTCCCTAGGCCCCTCCCCCATCAGCCCTCAGTTTGTTCTCAGTATTCAAGAGTCTCTCATGGTTTGCCTCCCTCCCTCTCTTCACTTATGAATGAAAACAACGGTATCTGCCCTTTTCTGCCTGACTTATTTCACTTACCATGACACCCTCGAGTTCCATCCACATTGCTACAAATGGCCAGATTTCATTCTTTCTCATTGCCATGTAGTACTCCATTGTATAGATAAACCACATCTTCTTGGGCCATTCATCAATTGCTGGACATTTAGGCTCTTTCCGTGATTTGGCTATTGTTGAAGGTGCTGCTATGAACATTGGGATACATGTGCTTCTATGTATAAGCACTTCTGTATCCCCTGGGTAAATCCCTAGCAGTGCTATTCCTGGGTCATAAGGGAGTTCTATGGATAGTTTTTTGAGGAACCTCCACACTGTCCTCCAGAGCGGCTGCATCAATTTACATTCCCACCAATAGTAGGAGAGTGCCCATTTCTCCACATCCTCACCAGTATCTATAGTCTCCTGATTTGTTCATTTTAGCCACTCTGACCAGTGTGAGGTGGTATGTCAGTGTGGTTTTAATTTGTATTTCTCTGATGCTGAGTAATGCTGAGCATTGTTTCATGCATCTGTTGGCCATCTGGATGTCCTCTTTGGAGAAGTGTCTACTCATGTCTTTTGCTCATTTCTTCACTGGGCTATTTGTTTTTCTGGTGTGGAGTTTGGTGAGTTCCTTGTAGATCTTGGATACTAGCCCTTTATCTGATATGTCATTTGCAACTATCTTTTCCCATTCCGTCAGTTGCTATTAGTTTTGATTGTTTCCTTTGCAATGCAGAAGATTTTTATTTTGATGAGGTCTCAATAGTTCGTTTTTGCTCTTGATTCCCTTGCCTTTGGGGATGTGTCAAGTAAAAAATTGCTGCGGTTGAGGTCAAAGAGGTTGTTTCCTGCTTTCTCCTCTAGGGATTTGATGGTTTTCTGTCTCACATTCAGGTCCTTCATCCACGTTGAGTTTATTTTTGTGAATGGTGTAAGAAAGTGGTCTGGCTTCATTCTTTTGTATGTTGCTGTCCAATTTTCCCAGCACCATCGGTTAAAGAGGCTATCTTTTTTCCACTGGATACTCCTTCCTGCTTTGTCAAAGATTAATTGGACATATATTTGTGGGTCCAATTCTGGGTTCTCTATGTGTCTGTTTTTGTGCCAATACCATACTGTTTTGTTTATGACAGCTTTGTAGTAGAGGCTAAAGTCTGGGATTGTGATGCCTTTTGTTTTGGTTTTCTTGTTCAATATTACTTTGGCTATTCGGGGTTTGTGGTTCCATACAAATTTTAGGATTGTTTGTTCTAGCTTTGAGAAGAATGCTGGTGCAATTTTGATTGGGGTTGCACTGAATATGTAGATTGCTTTGGGTAATAATGACATTTTAACAATATTTATTCTTCCGATCCATGAGCATGGAATGTTTTTCCATTTCTTTGTGTCTTCTTCAATTTCCTTCATAAGTTTTCTCTAGTTTTCATCATACAGATCTTTTACATCTTTGGTTAGGTTTATTCCTAAGTATTTTATGGGTTTTTTTGTGCAATTGTGAATGGGATAACTTTTTTTATTTCTCTTTCTGTTGCTTCATTATTGGTGTATAAAAATGCAACCGATTTCTGTATGTTGATTTTGTACCCTGTGACTTTGCTGAATTCATGGATCAGTTCTGAAGGTTTCTGGTGGAGTGTGTTGGGTAGAGTATCATGTCATCTGTGAAAAGTGAAAGTTTGACTTCATCTTTGCCAATACTAATGCCTCTTATTTCCTTTTGTTGTCTGATTGCTGATGCTAGGACTTCCAGCACTATGTTAAACAGTGGTGAGAGTGGACATCCCTGTTGTGTTCCTGATCTTAGGCAGAAAGCTCTCAGTTTTTCCCCATTGAGGATGATGTTAGCTGTGGGCTTTTCATAAATGGCTTTTATGATGTTTAATAAGTTCTTTCTATCCCAACTTTCTCAAGGACTTTTATTAAGAAAGAATGCTGTATTTTGTCAAATCCTTTTTCTGCATATATCAATAGGATCCTTTGGTTTTTATCTTTTCTTTTGTTAATGCAATGTATCACATTGATGGATTTGCAAATATTGAGCCAGCCCTGTACCCCAGGAGTGAATCCCACTTGATCATGGTGGATAATTCTTTTTAATGTTGTTGAATTTGATTTGTTAGTATCTTGTTGAGTATTTTTGCATCTGTATTCATCAAGGATATCGGCCTGTAGTTCCCATTTATTGCTGGATCTCTGTCCAGTTTGGGAATCAAAGTGATGCTGGCTTTATGGAATGACTCTGTGAGTTTTCCTTCTATTTTTTTTTAATAGCTTGAGAAGAATGGGTATTAACTCAGATTTAAATGTCTGGTAGAATTCCCCAGGAAAGCCATCTGGCCCAGGGCTCTTATTCATTGGGAGATTTTTGATAACTGATTGAATTTCTTCACTGGTTATGGGTCTGTTCAGATTTTCTATCTCTTCCCATTTGAATTTTGGTACTGAGGCTTCAACTTTTACAAAGCCAGGAGTCCAGCCACATGGGAGGAATCAAGCTTCCTTCTAGCTCTTGTGAGTGGATCGGCTATATCCCGAGCACCATCAGAAATATGGTACGATTGGGGCACCTGGATGGCTCAGTTGGTTAAGTGTTGGATTTTGGTTCAGGTCATGATTTCACAGTTCATGAGTTCGAGCCCCACATCAAGCTCTGTGCCGACAGCTCAGAGCCTAGAGCTTGCTTTGGATTGTGTCTCCCTCCCTCTCATTGCCTCTCCCCCAATCATATTCTGTCTCTGTCTCTCTCTCTCAAAACCAAATAAACATTAAAAATTTTTAAAAACATGGTACAATTATAAAGCCTTATGCTTAACTAAGGTGTGGGGGCCTGAGTAAAGGCAATAGCAAAACCTCTAGGCAGAAAGAGGGAAACACCAAGGAAAAGAGGAAGGGAAAAAAACAATCTCCCCATGTATGATAAGCTTATAAACCCCAATTCCAAAACACAGAGAAAAGTAAAGTTAACAAAGAGAGCTATAAATAAAGTAATTAATTGAATAAACTCACTCCAAATTAAATCAAATGTCATAAAACAGTCTAACAAAGACTTTAACATATTTATGATTAGTATGGCCGTAAAAGCAGCAATATCCAGGAAAATACAATAAATAATGAAATAAAATCAAAGAAATAAAACAAGGTACTTATGAAAAATAATTAGCTAGAAGTCTTAGAAAGGAAAAGAAATCAGAGAAGTAGAAAAAAGTAAAGGACAAATCTTACACTCAATAAATCTTAGACTGGAAAAGAATTAGTAAATTTCAGCTGCTCCAATATGTATCCAACAGGAGTTCCAGAAGAAGAGAATTGAAGAAATAATGGCTGAGAATTCCCAGGGTTAAAGAAAGCCAGGAGTCCTTAGATTCAATATGACTCCAAGTTCTGAGCAAGATAAAGAATAAATCCATGCCTAGATTAAAAAAACAAAACTAAACTAAACTGCAAGTTGCCAAAAATGACAAATGGCCACAAAATAATGGCAATTAAGCTGGCAACAAAACTTTCATTAGCAACAATACAAGCCAAAAGACAATGGAATAATATTTTCAAAGTGCTCAGTGAAAGAAACAATAAGCTCAAATTTCATACACAGCTAAACATTTAATTAAGAGTAAGGTTAAAATAAAGGCTTTTTTATACTTATAAAAAGAAAAGAGTTTACCACCCACAGATGCTCATTAAAAGAATTATTAGTGAATATGTTTCCGAGGAAGGAAGGTGAAGCCAGAGTGACAGTGGACGTGAATGACTTGCAGAACTCACCAAGATCCGATGTTCACCGCCCCCCCACATACACACACCCATGGGAGAATTATATTTTTCTGTCGCTCTTGTAGTCAGGCTTGGCCATGTGACTTGATCTGAGCAAATGTGAACAAAGTGATGTATAATTCTTTTATGTGAAAGCTTGAAGAGCCAGCACATGCCTTCCTGTTCCCTTTCCCCTCTGCCTCAGCCACCAGCACCCCTCCAGATGGACATGGTACTTAAAATGGGCTTCAGAATGCAAAAGTCAAACCTCTAGCCAAGCCAAAATGTGCGCAGGAAATAAAACTTTGTTTTATAAACCCTTACTTTTTAAAAGTTATTTGTAACCGCAGTATCTTCGTAGCTGATACAAAGGACAGGAGTCCCTCCTTATCCACAGTTTCAGTTTCCATGGTTTCAGTTACCACACACCAGAAGCAGCTGACCCTCTTTCTGAGTATCCTTAGAAGGTCAATAGCAGCCTTAACACTACATCACAATGCTTACGTCATGTACCTCACTTCATCTCCTTTTATCATCTTACATCATCACAAGAAGGGTGAACACAGTACAATGAGATACTTTGAGACAGAGACGGAATGAGACCACTTTTACTTAACAGCCTATTGTTGGAACTGTTCTTTTTTTATTAGTTATTGTTGTCATATCTATTACTGGGCCCAATTTATAAGATAAATCTTGTCATAAGTGTGTATACATAGAAAAAACCATCATATATGTAGGGTTCAGTAAAAAATTGATCAAACATGCTGAAATTTTTAATTAAAAATCAATTATAAAAATACTAACTTTTATGAGCATCTAAATCTCTAAGCAACAATAACATGGAATATGTTCAAAGGAGAGTTAAAGCATATTCTGGAAGACAATAAAAAATATTGTACAATTTTAAGTTTTGTTTAAAAATGTACGGATAAGAGCACAAATTTATGATTTAAGGATATTGACCAGAAGAAAAGGCAATCTAAAGCTTTCAAATGGCAGGATAGAGAGAGGCTTATATGGAAAACTCATCCAGTTCATATGAAATTAGGAGGACAGAAAAGAAGAGGGAAAAAATAATAAATAGAAATCATAAAACAATATGGCAGAAATGTGTCCAAATATAAAAATCACAATAAAATGAAAAAAGTAATATGACACATTAGAAGACCAATCAGATTGGGTCAAACTGAATCTATTTACGTTGCATTTTTTAAAATCTAGCCATTTGATGCTTTATAAAAAATGTGCCTAAAACAAAACCACACAAAGAACTAGAAGGAGGGTGCACTAGATAAATACTAATTGTTAAGGACTGAACAGTGTCTCTCTTCCCCCAAGTCATATGTTGAAGTCCTACCCACAGGACGCTGAGTATGGCGTATTTGGAGATAGAGTCTACAAAGACCTAATTAAGTTAAAAGGAGGGTATTAAGGTGGGTTCTAATCCAATGTGACTGGCGTCCTTATGAGAAGAGGAAATTTGGACACAGATACACACAGAGGGACAACAAAGATGATGTGAAGATACAGGAGAAGGGGGCCATCTCCAAGCCAATGAAAGAACCCTCAGAGGAAGCCAGCCCCGCTGACGATCTCAATCTGGGACATCAAGCCCCCAGAACTGTGAGAAAATTAATTTCTGCTGTTTAAGCCACCTAGTCTGAGCTACTTTGTTATGGCAGCTCTAGAAAACTAATACATATATCAAAAGAAACCTTGACTACAGTAGAATTCAAGTCAAAATGTGCTAATAGCATTAAAACAGAACACTAACCATGAAATAGATCTAATTCTTCCTTGAACCCTCTCCAGGCAAACGTTAGATCATGCCTCACTAAAAAAAAAAAAAAAATCAGTTACCAAAGACCTTCATGTTATCAAAAAACAATGGTCAGTTTCCAATCTTCACAACTTTTTGCAACATTTGACAGAGTTGATAATACCTTCTTTCTAGAAAACCTTTCTTCACTTTCTTCCCCAGTCGCCATAGTCTTTGCTCTTTCTGCTCTGCCTTCCCTCGACCTTAAACGCTAGCAGGGCTGAGGGCTCGGGCTCTGGATGTCTCCTTCTCTCTCCATCCTCACACCCACAGCAGAAGATGCTGGCCATCTCCTCAGGACAGCTGCTGTTGTGAGGGAAGGGTGAGAATAACTGCAGTGCCCCGTGATTCTGGGGGGACAGGGTGGATGGGGTGCAGGGAGTGGGTATGAGAGCAGACAGGCAAACAACTGGCACAATAATTGAGGCATCACCATAGTAATATTACAGCATTACTTATGAAGCACAACTCTTCATTTTTAGATCCTCTAAGTCTTTTCCTTTACTAAATGGCAATTCCATTCAGTCAGTAGCTCGGGGCAAAAATCTTAGGGCCCATTCTTGATTCCCGTCTTGCTATCTTATCCGGCATCCAGTTCATCACCAGATTCTGAATCTTCCTACATCTACCATCATCCATACAATGCAAACGACTGTCAACGTGGCCACCTGGACTGTGACATTAACTTCCTTGCTGGCCCTCCACCGCCCCTCTCGTTTCAGTGCCTTTAGCTCTCCTCGCAGCCCACAGACCTACCCTTCCAAAAAGAAGGTCCTATCCTGTCACTCTGGCCCTCGCCATTCTTCAAACCTAACAGTGGCGTTTCCTCAACAGAGCATGCTTCATCCTCGGGTCCTCTTCCATCGTCTCTGCTTGGAATTACCTTTCATGACTCACCTCCATGCTTTGTTCAGTCCTTTTCAAGTGTCACCTCCTCAGGCGTCCTTCTCTGATCATCCCCGGAATGGAGCTCCCCATCCCAGCCTGGCATCTCTCACCTCTCCGTTGCTTCCTCCTCCTTTACAGCACCTGCAGCTCCCTCACCTCAGACACTGGCTGTTCATGACAGATCGTCTTTCTCCCCAACTAGGACATTAGCTCCCTGAAAGCAAGGACTTTCCTGGCTATGCAAACTGTTTTATTTCCAGTACCTGGAACAGCGTTGGGCACACTAGAAGTATCCAGTAAATATCTGTTGGCTGAATGAATACATAAGTCAGTGAGTTAATCATGACATCCTATGTACCTAATAGCAAGAAGACATGAAGCTGGTCTCTCTTGAACATGCTCTATTCAGCAAGGCTTTGAAGTATATGAGAAGATTAGAGAGAAATTAATAATCCTCAAGTATAATGGGTAAATCAGATTTTATAATAGAGTAAGACCATAAAAGATTTGAACAACAAAGTACTGGTTTGACCTAAGATACATGTAAAATCTCACATGTCCAAAATACAGAGCCTATACCCTTATACACACACACTGATAAAAGCTAGGGATAACCTAAATCAGAAACGGAGCCTTAACACATTACAACTAATTTATATTATAAAGCCTATATTCTCTAAACATAATGCAAAAAATCAACCATAAGAATAAAGTAAATTAAGATATATATGTTTGGAAACTAAGAATTGGACTTCTATATATCCTTGGCTTAAAACAAATCAGGGCAGAAGTTACTGAATGATCCTAAAAGTATATTTCAAAACTTGTGACATACAACTAAAATGTTATTAACTCTATGGCCATCGATGAATTTGTTGCAAAACAATCAATAGTTTTTTAAAGGGATGTGTTCATTAACCAGATGGTAAGAATCCATTCATAATGTGTATATTTATCAAACTACCAACATGTACACTTTAAATATCTTATGATTGTATTTGTCAAGTATACTCCAATAAAGCTGGGAAAAACAAACACATACATACATACATACACATATACATACATAAAGTAAGCCTTCAAATTAAAAATCTAGAAAAAGAACAAGAGTACACCATAAAAGTATATGAGGAAGGAAGTAAAATGTAAAAGACATTTATGAAAGAGAAACAGGAGTGCCTGGGTGGCTCAGTAAGCTAAGGGTCTGAATTTGGCTCAGGTCTGATTTTCACCATTCATGGGTTCAGGTCTCACATCGGGCTCTGTGCTGACAGCTCAGAGCCTGGAGCCTACTTCAGATTCTGTGCCTCCCTTTCTCTCTGGCCCTTCCCCACTCAACACTCTGTGTCTCTCTCTCTCTCAAAAATAAATAAACGTTTAAAAAAAGAAATAGAAACAATAAGGGGAATCTAGAAAATAAAAGTTGATCTTTGAAAAACTAAGATCTTACTAAACAACATTACAAATAAAAAGATCATAACTACAGATAGAGATGGATAAATCCCTAAAAATACTTTAAATTTATGCCAATAAATGGATAATCTTCTATAAAAATATAGTTTACAAAATTGACTGAAGAAATAGTCAGCTATTAAACTGCACATCAAAAAAAGCAGCAGTCACGAATTTCTTCCACCTGCAAAGTCTCCCCTTTCAAAACAAGTTATACAGGTGAGGTCTAACGTACCTTCAAGAAATTTAAAATCTCCACCTTAAAAATTACTTCAGAAAATAAAATGTAGGAAGGCAAGCCAATTAAATTCATGGGATTATTAGAATTTATACATAGAACAAAGACAGTAGAAAAAAAAGGTAGAAAAACAAAATGAAAATAAAAGACTGATACATTTGGCGTATTAAATTAGAAGTTTTTCTACACTGGCAGTGCCTGTGAGCATCAAGTTGAGCGTCCAACTTTGGCTCAGGTCAGGATCTCAGGGTTCGTGAGTTCTCTGATGCCAGCACAGAGCCCGCTTCGGATCTTCTGTCTCCTGCTGGTTCTCTCCCTCTCTTTCTCTCTCTCTCTCTTTCTCTCTCAAAATAAATAAACAAACTTAAAAAAAAAAAGGTTTCTGGCACCAAAAGATATCATAAACAAAATGAAAGATCTACCCCCAAACTGGGAGAAGTTATTTGTGTGTATATATGAAATATATGAAAAACATAGAATCAGAAATAAAAACCCTTAGAAATATATGAAAAACATAAAATCAGAATATATGAAAAACATAAAATCAGAAAGAAAACCGCTTAGCACTTCACAAAGAGGAAACCAGAATTTATAAGAAACTTATGAAGAAATGCTCCATCTCATCGGTAATTAAAGAAATGCAAAGTAACAAAGAAAACAACAACGAGACACCATTTCATTCCCAACACATTGGCAAACTTAACAGCCTAATGGTCCCTCATGTTGAGGAAAATGTGGAGAAAGACCTAGCACCCAGTACTGGTGAGCATCCACACTGGCTCCAGAACTTGGAGATCAATATGGCAATAATTAGTAAAGAGCATGCCTGACAGTATAACAATGCCAATTCTTGGCATGCCACCCAGATGAATTCTCCAGCAGGTCTGCCCAAGAAGACATGCACAGAAATGGTCGCTGCAGGTTTTTTGTTGTAGCAGAAAAAAAGTTGGAACCAATTTAACGTTTATTAAGGGTGGATTGGATAAATAAATCGTAGTATATTCATACAGAGGACTTTATCCAGCAATCAAAATAAATGAATTAGAGCTACACTTATCAAAATAGATAAATCTCAAAAGTATTAGATTGGGAAAAAAAAAGAAAAAGTCCAGTGGTGGAATATCAATACATTATCATGCAAAACAACACTGTTTAATGTCTATATACAGGTGTGTGTGTTTAATGATCTATATACATAGGTGTGTGTATAAACATATATATGTTTATATAGTCTAGCACTAATATAAAAACATGCACAGGAATAAAACAGACAGACCGAAGACAGTGTTAACATCTGGGAATGAGAAACTGTTACAATATCAAGAGAATGTCCCCAACAGGCTTTAACTGAGTTGGGGTGGGGGGGGTGTATGTTTATTTCTTTTATTACAAAGCAAATAAGTCAAAATGTTAACATTTATTTATCTTTTAATCTTTAAAAGTTTTTTTAATGTTTATTTTTGAGACACAGAGAGAGACAGAGTGTAAGTGAGAGAGGGGCAGAGAGAGAGGGAGACACAGAATCCAAAGGAGGCACCAGGCTCTGAGTTGTCAGCACAGAGCCTGACGTGGGGCTTGAACCCACAAACCATGAGATTATGTCCTGAGCCAAAGTCGGATGCTCACCGAGCCACTCAGGTGCCCCTAAAGTATTAACACTTATTAAAGTTTCATAGTAAGTGGATGTTTGTGACATTACTTATTCTCTGTGATTTTTTTTCTCTGTATGTTTGGACTATTTCATAACAAAAAATAAAAATAAAACTGGAGGCTAGAAAATGTCAAGAAGAGCTAAAAAACCAGATGATGGGGCGGGGCGGGGGGGGGGGGGAAGAGGCAAAGTGGTTTAGAATGATCAGGAATTGGAGAGAAGGAAGTAATAGGAGAAGTAAACCCAAAAGGAAAAGCCGAAGAGACAAGCAAGGTAAGCAGGAAGTGGACAAAAGCAGACGCCTGCTGGCTACTGTGTGAGAGGGTGAAGGCGTGCCTACACCAGTTCATCCTCTCTTCCCGGGCTGCCCACACTCTCTGGACCGCTGCCCAGGAGGCAGGGCTGGTGGGAGAGAATCCTGGCGTGCACTGATCACGGCCACGGCACCTGTGCTCCCCTTGATCCCAACAGGGGCATCTCTAACTAGTGATGGGGGTGGAGGAGTCAGCTTTACTCATTTTTACCTGCATAGGAACAGTCTCTACCATGACTCTTGAAATGTAAAAGCTGAGAAAGAGATGTTAGCCCTCCTAAGACTGCTTTTTCCTGCCACGGGGAATCAGTTCCCGAGCAATGCCAACTTTAAGAAAACTATTGACCATTTAATTCTAAGAAGTAAAACAACTTTTCCTTTTAGGAGAAATGCTACTGTGAAAGGGAGAAATTACTGTACTAGGAGAAATTATACTGTATATTGTGTTCACGCAGAATAAAGTAGAATTTACCATCTTTAGCTCCAAATATTTCCCACCTCTGATTTTCCGTCTCCCCACTCCAGTGAGTAAAGTGTGGCACCATCTTGGCTTCTCCTTCATTATTCAGTTATTATTCAGTTATTAAAGCTGTCAGTTTGCTCCTCAACATGTCTCTCCACTGTATGTCCCCACCTCTTGTCTAATTAGTCTCCATACCTGGGTCTGTTCCTTCTTAAAGACATCTTCTAGACCTTTATATGATAAAGACTGTTCTAGCCCAGTTCTGATTTTATTATGCCTTTCCTCAGAAAACACGAATGTATTTAGTGTGTGTAAAGACAGAGCTCAAACTCTCCACTCCAGCATTCAAAGCAAGCCTGCCGAGGTCCAGTCCCTCATCTCCTGCAGCTGCTCTACTCGGCTCCCTCCACGGTTCCGCTCCCACACTGTGCCCTGCCAAATGGTCATTCTTAAACATTCCCTGCCATTTTCCACCTCTGAATAGTTACTTAGAAAGTTTCCTTTGTTTTCTCTTTCCCCATCGCCACCTAGGGAAATCCAATCCAGCGTTCAGGTCCGGCACTAATGCTGTCTACTCCATGGAACATTCCCTACAGCAAGCTCTATCTTCCCCAGAACTGACAAGGGCTAATTATACATCACAGAGGGCCAGGGTGACATTTCCATTTCATTGCCAGATTTCCACTTATGACTAGCACACTATCATCCACATGATAAGTGCCCAACAATATTCAAGTGAATGCATGCAGACATGCATTTATGTATGTACTACCTATAATTGCATGTATTTTTATAATCACAAAAATTGATAGAGATCTAATTTTAACCCTGCACTTCCGTCATCTAATTGTCCCTCAATATGTAACTGTGAATTAATGGTTGGCTGAGTAAATGAATGGATGGATTTTCCTATATTTATTTTCCAATGGAATGAGATATCATAGGTCACTATATATCATTGTCATTTGCCCTATGTTCTCGCCAATATCTTTGCTCAAAATCCTTGGGAGTACATTTCTAAGTTCTGAGAGCAATAGATAAACATTAACTCTATTTAATATGGTTCTAAAGGGAAAATGTAAATGCAAGAATCTGTCTACATGTATATAAACGCATTGCACTTTATGGTGCGAGAGACGATGTTAATCACATAATCTGATGTTCTTCCACATCTTTTCATTTTTTTTTCCTGACCTCTCTTGCCTGAGTTGATTTCTTGGCCTTATAATGAGAATGACTCCTGGTGAATACTAGCCATTTGATTCTTTTTTTTAAATATCACTCAATTGCCCTCCTTGGGACTAATAGCTTCTTTCCCTACAAATGACTGCTGGAGGTTATTAGGTCATGCCTTCTTGGAATATTCTATCCTTCATTTATAACTTCTAAATTAACCCAATTATTTCTAATGGTGAGTTGAGTATCTTGAACAGCAAAAACAAACAAACAAACAAACAAAAAATGATGTGTTGTTCTGTGACTTCATTCATTGTTGAAAGGAGATGGGAAAGCTTGCATGAGTGGAAATTGATCATTAAATCAACACATCCTCCGTGCCCTTTACAACACCTCCTCCCAAAGGAGGCGTCGCTGTGCAGAGACTGCCAGGGCCTCCAGCACCCTCTTGCTTCTGCACATCTAACTGAGAAAATGACCACACAAAAATGGAACTCAATTTTTTAAAACGTCAATCAACTGATATTACTTCCAATGTAATATGTTCACTCACACTGCATTAAAAATATATATGCACTAAACCTTCCGTCAGCTAGAAAAGAGGCTAACGAAGTTTCACTCTATTTCAATAAGAGTGAGTCAATTTAGGGGCCTTTGTTGTGTCTAGAGGCAAGATTTTTCTCTTGGGTTATCACAATACTGTAGGTGTCAATCAAAGAGCCACCGTCGGAGGACCAAGAGAATATCAGATGAGATCCATCACCAGGCTGAATTTTGGGTTGTATTTGTAAATGATTTCCTCAGCTGGGTCATCAATCACAAAGTCATCTGCATGGAGAGGATACTTCATTACTGTTCTATGGGGCTCCAATTAAGTAGGACATGACAAACAGCTATCAAGTTGACAACTCATCCAAGTATTCAGCAATTACCGCAGCCCGTGGCCATGAGAGAAACGTGGGTCTCTGCTTCCTTCTCAGGTGAAGGTTGACGGGAATGAAAGATTTACTTCAAATAGCCTTCCGAGTGTCTTGCTCCTCACCAAGAAGTCTCCTTGCAAAAGGCCCCCCACTCAACCTTTCATGTGGAATCATCACGAGTTAACGTCGATTTTTAAATTCCTCCACGCATGCAGATAGTTTGACACTAATGCAATGACTTCCCATGCAAAAAGGATAATGATATATTTTCATTCCTTCGCAGAGCTCCTATGAAGCCGTAAGCATTGCATCAGATTTCACGCCCAAGCTCAGAAAGGTAACCGAATTTAAGTACCGTACTTAGTAGAAGTACAAACCATTGACTTGATTTTCGTATTTACGCAGAAGAGTTTCGTCTCTGCCACATCACTCCATAGGAATGATGGGTGTTTTCAGGTCTTCAGGGAGAACAGCATAGTGGCATTTAAGCTGCCTTTGATTGACTAAGGTGATTTGATTTCCACTAATAACTCACAAGAGCTGTTAGGAAAATTGGATGGTATTTATAATTCTAATTTGTTTTACTCCGTAACTCTAGGAAACATCATTGTGGTAAATAGATCGAAATGTCAGGGTTATCACTTGCCACACAAAGTTTATTTTATTTTTTCCCCCACTGAAAAAACGCCAGCATCGCAGCCTGCTGAGACCAAGCTTATGTGAACTAGTGATCCAGGCAGCCTTTGGCAATTCCGAGTGGCCATTTGGCCCGCCTGAGCTTTCGCTGCATAGATTCCCCGGGACGGCCTCCAACTTCAGGGTTGTCAGAGACTTCTCAACGCTGCTGGGGCCCCCGTGTCATCCCGCAGCAGCAGGCTGCTTCCTAAGAAGCTGGCTCCTCTCGCCGTTTCTGAGAGGGAAACTTGAATGCTGTTTTGGCAGCTCTGCAGCGCCGTTCGCCCTCCCCGTGGCTGAAGAAACTTTCTGAAAGTGCTGGGAGCACGGTTTGGAATCTCCGTCCAGAACGACTTGGAGGAAAGCTGCTGGGAAAGTTGGGACCGGCTTCTTTGGCGAGCTCCACTGAAGAGCCAGATGCCACTTTTGTGTGTGATACATGCATTCGGGGACCGTGGCTCCGAGGACAATGTCCAAGGCATGACGGCGCTGCGGCTCCAAGAGCTTCTTCATCAACAGAACTTCGGTCCCGTGAGTGTAAATCCGTCTTCCACGGAACGCGGTGATCAGTTTCAGGAATCCTAAGTTGCCCTGCACAGTTTTTTCTCATTCCCTAGCAAATCTGACCAGATGACCCAAGTACACGATGCCTTTTTTTTTTTTTTTTTGAAATGTGTTACCGTTGACTTCGTTGAGGATTCATGTTACATGCCTGTGAGATGCCCGTTTTCCACACAGAGAAAGTAAGGAGATGCAATGAAAGCAGGCTGGTGAACCGACCAAGATAGAAGAGCAGATCAGAGTTCCATCATGCCTCTGGCATCGTGCTCGGTGAGCCAGAATTCAGCTCCCAGTGCCTCAGTTTCTGGGTCTGCACAAATGAAGTTTGTAATACCATCTCCTGGCTCGAGTTCATCTGCCTTGTGAGGCATACATTTTTTTTTTAATTCATTCGTTTCATTTGGCTTTTGATTTGCAGGGCTTGCTAGTTTCCCTTTGGCTTAATTTTGTTCGTCGATTATGTAAAACAGATACGTGGATCAAAAGGCAATGCTACAAAGCCCTGACCCCATCTTACCCCAACCCCCCAGGGGTAACCATTTTTATTAGCCTTCGTTTATCCTTTCATTATTTAAGTATAGACTGATATATTCATACCTGCTTATCCTACACCTTTCTCGGATATGAGATAGTTTATCAGACACACCGTTCTGCACTTTGACATTTTCATTTAACCAGGAGATCACTTCAAAGCAGTGTACGCATCGACACTCAGCATTTATTTGTACAGGTGTGTGGGACTGCATTGTGTAATTGTGCCATAGCTCATTCACCTGAACCCTTGTTGATGGGCAATATAGGTTCTTTCTAGTCTTTTGAAATTAAAAGAAGCACTACAATAATATAGCTTTGTGCATATATGTTTTAATATTTTTGTCAGTTTATTTTGGGGGCAAATTCCTAGAAAGGGGGCTTCCAGTCAATGGAAATGTATACGCGCTCTAGCTAGCTATTACAGAATCCCATCTATTGGGTTTATACCATTTTTCCTTCCTACCAGCAATGTATGAGAATGCTCTATTTCCCGTCAGACTCACTAAGAGAATATTTGCAACATTTTGGATGTTTGCCCATGTGATGTCAGTCTCCCAAGTCCTGATTAACAGACCTAGTTCCATATTTTCTGTAAGAAACAATTTATTTCATCAAGTACTCACTTCAGAAGGCAGCTTGATGATATTATTATTACCAATCTGGACTCCCTCTTTCATCAAAAGAGCACTTCTCCTCTTGTAATGAAGGAAAGAAAACTCCCCTTCTATGAGTTCAGGGGATTAAAAGAATCGTGTGGCCACACATCCTATTCATTCAACCAAGATTTACTAGGTACGTACCCTGAACCTACTAGATACTACTAAAGTACTCAGGGACTGGACTATAAGGTTGTAATGTGGTGAAGTTCTAGAAAAATGTCTAATTTGTCAATATACAATCCATACAAGCTATCCCATAATAGGTCTCAAGTAATTCCAGGCAAACATGAGACCCAGTCCTTGCCTAACTGTCTGGGAATAACAACACGATGCTATTTGCCCAACTCTGACATTGTGTGCTGCACTATCAGAAAGGAAAATGAGGGAATTTTATGTATAGGAGAGTCAGATGAAAGTAAAGGGGGGCGGGGAATGCCAGGTAAATAGGTATGAGGCTTCTCCTTCTACTGAATAGAAGGCTGATTCAACCGTATATTGCCATTAGTACCCAGAAGCATCTTGCACATAGAAATTCACTAGTACGTGTTTGTAGAGTGTAGGGATCAATTTTGTAAAATAATATTTGTGTGTGCTTGTTGACACTAAAAGAGAAGTATCTCAATTATTCTTTCTCTAAGCCCTATGACATGAAGCACTTTGCTGACTTTAGTCTTCCAATTTGGAAAAGGTTCTTCCCATTAATCAACTTCTGGAAATAATAATAGCTGACCTTTGTTGAATGGTTTCTATGTGGACTTCTAAGCCTGTAAGATGTGTTAACTCATTTCATCCTCTAAACAACCCTGTGAGATAAATACAATTATTTCTCCCATTTTATCTATACGCAGAGTTCAGTTCTTAGGAGTTCCAAGAATGAGGATCTAGAAATAAGACACTCTTCAATTCACTTGTAAACTGAGACCTGCGAAAAAATCCCTTGGAGGATTTAGAGTCACTATACATAGACTGACCTTCTTATTCCTGAGTGGGACTGTCACAACATCACCAAGTTCCATCATCCTCTCCTGCTACATCTCAAGGAAGTTGTCCCACCTCCTACCCATTCTGTGTGGGTCTTATTCTGAGTTCCCTCTCTGCCTCAGACTTTTGCTCCAAGTTGATACTCTTTTCATTGTGAAAGGATTCTCCCCATCTAATCTAGTTAAGTAACATATCCATCACTTCATGTAATTAATCTTTCTCTTTCTTTCTTTCTTTCTTTCTTTTTTTTTTTTTTTGGTGAGAGCATGTAAGTTCTACTCTCTTAGCAAATTACAACTACACAATACAGTCTTACATATTATACTTACCATGTTTTGCATTAGATTCCTTTTCTCAAACTCTCCCTATTTCTCCTAACTCCCAGCCCCTGGCAACCATTTCTCTACTGTTTCTAAGAGTTTGACTTTTTAAATTTTATTTTAGATTCCACATACTCCATCTAATATTTGTCTTTCTCTTTCTGGCTTATTTCACTTAGCAGAGTGATAATGCCCTCAAGGTTCATCCGTGTTATCACAAATGGCAGGATTTCTTTCTTTCCTGTGGCTGAATAATATTCCACTGCATACATAGGCTACATTTTCTTCATTCAGTCATTCGCTGATAGATACTTAGGTGGTTTCTATATCTTGGCTCTTGTGAATAATGCTGAATGAAATGGGCATGGAAATATCTCTTCAATATCCTGTTTTTGCTTCCTTTGGATATATACCCTGAAGTAGGATTTCTGGATATGGTAAAGTTCTATAATTATTTTTTGAGAAACTTCCATACTATTTTCCTTAGTTGGGTACACCAATTTACATCTCCACCAAAAGTGTAGAAGCATTCTGTTTTCTTCACATTTGTGGCAACACTTGGTATCTCTTTTTTTTTTTTCTGATGGCCATTCTAAAAGGTATGAGGTTATATCTCATTGTGGTTTTGGTTTGCAGTTTCTTGATGATTGGTGATGCTGAGCACCGTTTCATGTACCTGTTGGCCAGTTAAATGTCTTCTTCAGAAAAATGTCCATGTGGTTTTTTGCCCATTTTTAAATTGGGTTAATGGATTTTTTGCTCTTGAGTTGTAGGACTTCTTTATATATTTTGGATGTGAATTCCTTATAGGATATGTGGTGTACAAATATTTTCTCCCATTCCATAGGTTGACCTTTCATTTCACTGATGGTTTCCTTTGCGGCTCAAAGCTTTTTAGTCTGATGCAGTCCTACTTATTTATTTTGGCCTTTGTTGCCTTTGCTTTTGATGTCAAATCCAAAATGATCATTGCCAAGATTGATGTCAAGGAGATCACTCCCTGTTTTCTTCTAGGAGTTTTATAATTTCAGGTCTTATGTTCAGGTTTTTAATCCATAAAGTGAGTCGATCCTTAATCTTATTTCTATGCATCCAACTAGTCTATTCACCACTTCCCAGAAGCCTAAGTTTGGGTTTATAGTTTAAAATTCTTAACTACATATTAATAGAAATTACATTGCTCAGCCTTTCAGCTGTCTAAACCACTGCAATGATTCCCCAGGACCCCGCTGTCATCTGCTTTCCCCAGACACCATCTAAAGAGAGATGAGTTGCAAGGTTCTGTTGCTGGACCTCCTGTCTTACAACTTGATATCAATTATGGCATTTACATAATGCTGGCAAAAGACGATCAAGAAGCTTAGTGTAACATTTATAGGCGAACTACTGTTCTCCAGTTTCATAACAAGTTGCTCTAAAATATGAGGTCAGATAAGGTCCACATCATCTTAACCTTTCCAGAAAACATACTGAGTTTCTTGGCTTATTTTATTTTACTTTTCTGTGTGAATAATTGTCTAATTAAAACCAACGCAGAAAATTTTCAGCTATGTATTCACTCACACTGGTTCCAGAAGAAAAAACATTTATCTTGTCTCCATCAAAGTTGGTCTAAAGAACTATGCTGATTTTACAGAATGATCCAGAGCCTCTTGTGTGATCATGTGCTGTTACTGGTTGCAAAACTGTAGCCTTGATACAATGGTTGCAGTAACTACTAGTCATTTATGGATGTGATACAAAGACACCAAGTCTATTCATATAGAAATGACTGAGATATAAATTCTGCCTTAAAAATATCTCGTTTTCATAGGAGATATAGCACAAAATCAAAAAGTCATCATATAACCGTTCAATATTATTAGAAAGTAATGCACAACATTTGTTTCACTATTTTCTGCCTGATCATATATTGCTTTTGTAATAGAAGAAAGTCATTTTTTTTATTTTAAAAAAGACTTCAGACTTGGATATTTGCCTCTTGCCCTAGAACTGATTGTCTGGAATCAGAAACTTGGTGTCTGAAGTTGAGGGCAGGGCTCATTCATCCTTGGCTGCTTTTCCAGTGGGATAAAAATGCTATTTCCCTTTGAAGTTTGCAATTCTGAGTGCTTGTATTTTCTCATCCTCAAAGCAAAGCAAAAACAAATGAACACAGAGGAAAGGAAGGTTTACATTAACATTGCTAGACAAAGTGTGACTCCTTGTAACTGCATGTTTATGATACCACCTGACCGCAGCAATTGCATGGACATTGAATGGCGCTGTAGTTTCTTTCATTTATTGAAGGCCTTTGTATGCCAAATCATGGGCTGAGGACTTGAGGAAGAGGAACAGTTCACTTAGCACTGAGGGATAAACAGTTCACCGGAGAGGAACTCTGCCTCTTTTTAACAAAAGAAATATGGAAAATATTTCCTTTGTTAAAAACATTTTGGCATTCAAAAATCCAAATCCAACATGACCAATCTGGGGATAAGGAATAAATCCAAGATGGTGCCATCAACTATAACATGATTGAATATTTCATCACCCAATGCTTGCTCCAGCATTGTGATGAACCCTCCCAGATAGACTTCATTTTTCATGTATTCTCAGCAAAAACTAAAATCCAGTGTATCCCCAGCAAGATTTACAATATTATCATCTTTTCTCATTTTTCCAGAGGCTACTATTTGATACAGATATTGAGAAAAGTGTGAGTTGCAGAGGCTGGTTTGACAGTATTTGAAAGAGTCTCAAAGAAAAAAGTATTCTGATATAACTGAAGTCACATGAAACTGAATCAACTTCTGGAGTCAGCCTCTTTAAAATGGAACTATGGGGTACATGGCTGGCTCAGCTGGTTGAACGTCCAGCTTCAGCTCGGGTCATGATTTCATGGTTTGTGAGTTTGAGCCCACAATGGGCTCACAGCTGACAGTGTGGAGCCTGGAGCCTAGAGCCTGCTTTGGGTTCTGTGTCTCCTTCTCTCTCTGCCCCTCCCCAACTCGTGCTATTTTTCTGTCTCTCAAAAATGAAAAATGTTTTAAAAAATTTTTAAATAAAAAAATAAAATAGAAATACAAGGGATCCTATGCAACAAGTTTTTCCATCAGAAAATTAAGAGTAAACCTTTCACTATGGGCAATGTCCACCAAAGTACTCATGAAAGATAATTATTCAACCTCAGTTTGCTGTTGAATCTCAAAATCTATCTCAGAATATATACTGTCCCTCTTCTATCAAATCAGATACTGTTTGCTTGTCCTATGTTAAATGTTATTTAACATCTAATTTCTCTTCAGATACAAGGAAATATCCACACATATACTTATATTCCAAACAAAAATATACAAGAAATACCTCCTCTTTCCCAATAGCTATTCTCAGCTCTATTTTAATCCATATTTGACTCATGCTTCTATTATTATGAATTAGAAATGCATGATCAATTATATTTCAATTTTATTTTCTATAAATCACTTCAGGCCACAAATTCCAGTGGATCTATGACTATAAAACCACAATTTTAGAGCAGAGATATCAGAGAAATAGTGGAAGTCCATGCCAGAACTAGACCTAAAACATGCATTGCTATTCTTTGATGATATAACAGATTTGATCAAAATCAGTCCAGTTATTCAAGTAATATTCATTTACTCATTCAATAAATAGGGATTGAACATCTTCTAGTGCGAGGATCTGAATGAGGAACTTGGGATAGGACTGTAAATAAGAAGTTGTAAATGTTCAACTTCAAGACCTGTATCTTCTGCCTGGGAATTCAATGTTGAATAACTGGTTGCACAATATATTACTTAATTCTATTTGAGATTTGGGCCACCAAGAAGTGATACATAATTTTTAACTGGGAAAATAGACCTAGTTCAAGCTAAGATAGAAGGTTTTATGAAAGATTCTCTGAAAAATGACTTTGAGCTAAGTTTTAGAGGTGAATTAACTAGGAAAAATGAAGGGAAGTATATTCCGGGTAGGAGGAATACCAGGTGCAAAGGGCCTGGGGCAGAAAAGATGATGTACTCCACCAGGATATGAAAGAAAGTCAAAGAAATGTGTGCAAATATTTATTAAGTTGAAACAAGGAGTATTTTCTTTGGATAAATATTAAGTAAAGATAATCATAATGTAGAAATATGAGATCTATGCCATCTGGAAGGTTTAGGCCTCTTATTTAGAAATCCAAACCTCAGTTGGTAAAAGCAAACAAACAGACAAACAAGCCAGGAAAACCATAACTACGGTTTGGAAACACAAATAACTTTATTGAATGGCATTGAATTTTCCTTAGCTCTGCAAAGGCATGTTCCTAACAGAAAAAGTCAGAAATCAATCTCTGAGATGGACTTCAAGGTCATAGCTAGATGGCAATATAAACACACTACAGAAGAATAGGTTTTTTTATTTTCATAAGCATTTAACTGCAAAATGTCCTCAGAGCACTGTAGGTTCAGGGGGAAAAAAAATCAACCGAATATTCCTCTTAAGATTCAATGGAGGTTATGCTTTCATTGGGTCCTTTGGCCTCCTTGTGGTTCCTCTCTATTATCAGAGAGGGGGACTAGATAAGCCCATATGTGAGTTGTTGTCTACGGCCATGTTACACCCATAAAAACCAGGCCCCAAGATAAGAACTGTATAATGCTGACTGGAACAATTAAGAGTTAACAACAACCTTCTCATTCCTTGCTTCCAAGAGTATTTGGGGGCAAAGTTTTCTGAATTATTGCTCAAGTATCAACTTACTATGTATATTTCAGTCATTCAAGCCAAATGTGGTAGCAGCTATACATTTAGTTTACACAGTTGAGAGAATTAAAAACTATTTTATGAAAAAGATAAACATTGTCTGAATCATCGTGTCCTAACAGCTTTTGGAAACTTCTACGAGATCTTTCATTTCGCCTAATAGTTCACAAGGACATGAGGACACCACTGTAGCAGCTCCACCTCCTGGCAATTTCACATACAATGGCTACAGCTCTCCCACACTGTGCTGCAGGGTCACACTGGAGCTCCCTGAAGACCTTCAGCAGATCTGGTTCCAGCAGGTTACAGACCCAGAAGAGAAAAACACACCTGCTTAGTCCTTTCCAATCAAAACCCAAATCCAGAGCTTCTCCACAATACCATAAAAGCAAGACCATCACATTTGCGAAAAAGTAGAGAATATTGTAATGGGATCATTAAGATCAACCCTAAAGTACGTTCACAAATATCATGACAGCATTGTGGATACTAATTGCTATCTAAAAACACCACTCCAGTCTAAGTGCTAGTATTAGACAAGGGTGCATTCTGTCAAATGTTATTTGGCCCATAATTGAAAGGGTCATTAAAAATTTACTGGAAGGGATACTGGAAATACTATAGAGGACAAAAGGTACGTTGGAAGCTCCAGTCATTGTCTATGATGCCACATCAAGTGACAAGCACCGGGGTCTAGAGAGGGAAGAATGGATTTAAAGGCCATGATGCAGAGTGGTGTTGTGTTTTGGGTTTTTTTTACATAAATACCAAGTCCAGGGCTGTCTGCTTTTGAGCTCTCCAGCCACACTGTGATGAAGCATTGGGGGTCCTGTGCACTGCCCATCTAAGAAATGGACCTACTGATCTACATCTTATGAATATTTCATCCAGCTACAAAGTTGAAAAAAAATCACCAGTCTCTGAATTATTTAATTGTTTTGTGCCAAAGCCCTAAATTCTTTTTCCTGTAACAAAATAAAATGTATTGGGTGGGAAACAAGAGTCCAGAGAAACAAATACCAATTCCAGCCCTCAGAGCTGACGTTCCAGCCGTGCTGATTTTCTTTACGACATAAGTGGTCTACTTGGCTGATAGCAACAGAGACTTGGGTCAATACTGTCACTCCCACCTGCCAGGGCTGCAGACTTCATGCATTCTCCTTTGAATTAACTTGACCACAGGCTATTTCTTGCAGGTTATAATGAAGAAATTGGCCAAAGTTCCTGCAAGAGATATAATGTTGACATGAATTCTTTAAAACACATAAACAAGCCTTGAAGACTAGAAAGGTCATGGTGAAAGAAGCACATTCCTTCCTTTAATATTTATGGGAAGAAAAGCATTCAAATCTGGGAAGTGACTTATGATCATTAACAATAGGTCAAGAGCAGAATGTTGCATGTGACCATGGGGACCAGACTGGTGACAAGTCTTTGGGAAGGGCTGTGAGGTGATGCTATAAGGTGCTATGCTGTGTGTGTGTGTGTGTGTGTGTGTATGCACCTGTGCTAAAATAGTGATATGAAAGAATTATAGTAAAAAGAACTTATTAACTGAAAGTCCACAGAAGGATAGCAGGCTTAAAACTAGGAAAAGATGGGGCAAAAGAAACCTTTAATCAGAAACAGCCATTAGTTATTTTCATGGCAGCTGAAGAGGATGTTGACAAGGAAAATCCTCAGAGAACTGTAAAGGTCACAGAGATATCAAAGAGAATGGATGCTGTGCCAGACAGACTCTAAAAATGGTCTCCATTGTTCCACCTCTTGGTGTTCATGCTCTGTGGCATCCTTCCACCGTGTACACGCAGCACTGTGACTTGCTACTAACCAACAGATTCTGGTAAAGGTGGCAGCATGTCCATGGCTCCATGTGTGTGATTATGTGATGTAAGATTGTCATGCCTTCCTTGAGAAGAGAGTCTCTCCCTTGCCGGCTTCAAGGAAACCATGCGGGGAAGGCCAGTGTGGCAAGGAACTGAGAGCAACCTCCAGTGATAGGCAGCAAGAACCTCGGGCCCTCCAGCCAGCAGCCTGCAAGGCACTGAGTGCTGGTAGTAGATCCTTCCCCAGTCAAGCCCCAGATGAGTCTACAGCCCCAGCTGACACTCTGAGAGCAGCCCGGTGAGACCCTGAAGCAGAGGCCCAGCTTAATTGTGCCCAGATTCCTGATGTATTGGAACTGTGACATAATAAATCTGTGTTGTTGTAAGAGACGACGTTTCTGGTGATAGTGTTATGTAGCAACAAATAAATAATACAGACCCCTAGGACTTTGACTAGGTTCTTTTATTCCTAAGGGCTCCTCCTTTTTTACCATGTGATTATCAATCACAAGTGCTACAAAAAGTAAAGATTACTAGGAAGATACAGAGAACCATAGAATTCAGAAATTCACAAATTTCTGAATACAGAATTCACAAATTATTTGTGAAAATATCATTGATGAGACCAATATGATACCTGGAAGAAACTACAGTTCTGGTACTTGTGGCTCGCTATTTACCCTCCAAGGAGGATGAATTCTGACCTTCTAAAGAAGTGATAATAACCCATAACCCATGAGACATAAAACAGCGTACAGGCATGTCAGCAAATTAGCCTGTGGTACATTAAAAAAAAGCTTTGGAGTCAGACAGACCCAGGCTCAGATCCCAGTTTGCTTTTTACTACATTGGACAATATACTGAATTTCCATTTCCTCATGTGAACAACTGAAATAATCAAACTAACCCCAAACAGTGCTGAGAAAATGAATAAGGTACATAATATTGGGATGAAAGATAGTAAGCACTTAATAAATACTAATTCTCCTCTCTTTTTTTAAGTTTTATTAATTTTATTTATTCATTTTAAGAGAGAGAGAGAAAGCATGAGTGGGGAAGGGGAGATAGAGAAAGACAGAGAATCCCAAACAGGGTCTGCACTTGCCAGCTCAGAGCCCAACGTAGGGCTCGGACTCACAACCATGAGATCATGGACTGAGCTGAAATCAAGAGTCAATGCCTAACCGACTGAGTTACCCAGGCACCCCTCTTCTCCTTTCTTTATGGCATAAAATTAGTGCATCCAGGATTTTTAAAAGAGAATATTTTTTAATCAGGAAGAGTACAACACTAAAATCAAGTGTGGACAAAGAGTATTGGAGGCAGTAAAAATCAAAGTCTGATTATATAATCAGGAATAATGTTAAGAAAAGAGAAACATCCTGAGGAATCAAGGTAATTGCTTAGAGGATCCGCCAATAAGCTCATTTTTTTAATAGGGCATGTGAATAAAAAAGAAATAAGTTACATAATCAGTGATTCAGAGGAGGAAGAAGAGGACACAATGAAGCCATATGAAGAATGTCACAAAGTCCACATAGGCTGGAAGTTGACTTGGTCTGGTGAAAAGTACAAAGACAAAAAAAGCACTTGTCGTACTTGTTTGTACAAGGAGATGAAAAATGAAAAGGATGATGTTTCTGTTTGGGAAACCTGGTGCAATATTATCAGGTGATATGAAAAAAATAACTACTTTTACTTTGCAATCATCTTCACTAAAGAGGGTGATCACCAAGCAGAAAAGTGAAAAATAAACATTATTAAGACACAACCAAAGAGTAGGATTGTGGAGATGATAGGAAAATTGTATCCTGGCTCAGATAATTACTCCCAGGAGTAAGGGCTTGCAAACACAACTGGAGAGAACCACTGTTGGTAATGTTTGAAAAATCCTTTAGAACCAGAGAGGCCAAGGGGGGAAAAAAACTACACGTAGGCAAAATTTTTAATTTTTAAATAGTAAACACTTCAGAATAAATTTCGATACTGACACCCAACTAAATTCTCTAATGGACGATTAACTAGGTGGCTTGTAAGCACTTTGAGAGGAAAACAGGATTACCACTAGGAGCCCAAATGGGTTCACTAAGAAGACGTCAAGCCAAACAAATTTCATTTATTTTCTCACAACGTTACAGAATTGGCAAATTAGAAGATCCTGCAGGCATACTTATGAGGTCTGGAAATGATAATTGAAAAAATTATTTTATATTTAGCTTAAAGGGCTTGAGGGGAATGCCGTCGTCATGAGTTTCAAAGACTACCTACCATACAGGGTTAGATCTCAGCTGCGTTCTTCAGCCCTCAGCTTAGATGCCTCTTGGGGAGGCTCTCTGATCAGTGGTTCAGCTTTTATATTGTGCTATTCGTTGCTATAGCACATCTGTATTTCCACTATCACAATAATTGTGAAAAGGTATTATGATTGTTCAATTAATTGCCTGCCTTTCCAGTGGACTGTGAGATCAATAAAGCCAAGAAAAAGTCTGCCTTTTTTATTGCTTTCTCTCCCAAGTCTAGCGCTGCACCTGATAAAGGGTGGGCGCTCTATAAATACTCGTTACGGGAATAAATGAAGTGAGTAGATAAATGAATAAAAATATTTGTATGTTGGCGTGTATGGGTGGCTCAGTCGGTTAAGCATCTGACTTTGGCTCAGGTCATGATCTCACAGTTTGTAAGTTTGAGCCCCATATCAGGCTTTGTGCTGACAGTTCAGAGCCCGGAGCCTGCTTAGGATTTTGTGTCTCCCTCTCTCTCTGCCCCATCCCCACTTCTGCTCTCTCTCTCAAAAATAAATTAAAAATTAAAAACATACATTTGTAGGTCACAGAGACGTAATTTCCATCTCCGTATAGGGAAGAACTTCCTTATACTTAGGAATCATTAAGATTTCTTTATAAATCCCTTATTGTGAAAGTGTTCAAGAATAACCTAAAAAAAAAAAACAACCATCCATGTGGTATTTTGTACAAAGAATGGAAGTTCAATTAGATGACTCTACACTTCTTCTAGCGTTACACTCACAAGCCATATCACTTGTTTTTATAACATAGAGTCAGTCCTCAAGAAAAATCAAAACCTACACTCCCCAAATTCCAGAGGCAAAATAGATACACAAAACACATTCCCCCAATCCTTCAGTGTCTCCTGGCGGTCCTAGAGCAGGGCTTTGTCCAAGCCAACAGTTAATAAATTCTTTATGAATAAATGGTTACGATAAGTACAGATTGTTTCTCAAGTGAAAAGAATGATTAAGATATTCAGTCTGACCACATCGTTTCACAAAAAGGAAGTACAATCCTAATGGTTTCAGTGACTTCTCCAGAGTCACAAAGCTGTCTGAGGTAAAGCCAAGATTTGAACCAGTTTACTGCTGTTTCCATCTCTCTGGGTTGCCTTGGAGCTCTTTCCAGAAACAACTGAAGAAAAGAAACCCTGGATCTCAAGACAACTAGGCCATTTTGAAACATAGTAAACATCTTTATAGTCAAAAACCAAGGGGTCAAATCATCCCTATAATAACTCCAGGAGGGATGTTGGCCAGGACCAGAAGAGACGACACAGAGCCAGAGGGAAAGTCCATCACCTTTCACCTCAGTCACTGAGCATCTCTCATGGCATTTCCTAAAGTGCCTTATGGAAAGACAAATAATATAATAGTGGTAATCATGTTATACTTGAAGGGTCTATGGCAGTATGTAACCCATGAATATGACCCTACGTGTACTGAAAGATCTGAGTCAACTCAGTGTCTGTCATTCCTCAACAGAAAAGAGAGTGAACAAGAAACCATTACTTAGTTACTTTGGCCTAAAAGAATACTAATGTAGATGATAATAAGGGGGATTTTCTGGCCTGGTTCTCCTCTCTGCCTTCGTTTTATATATATATACATATATATATATATATATACGCACACACACACACACATATATACTTCATTATATATGTATATATACTTCATTTTATATATATACTTTCACTATATATAATTATTACACATATTTGTCATATATTCATTTTATATATATTCATTGTATGTGTGTGTTTATATTGTACAAGTTAGCAATAAGTTTTGGGGGCCTTTCTTTTGTCTGTTGGTGGGCTGTATTGATCTAAATCACCACAAAACTGCCAAATCCTCATGCAACTTTATACTCTGTAGCTACAGTCCACAAGTCCCGAATCAACCAAAACGATATATTGAGCAATGACAGGATTTCGTTTTCTTTTGTTGAACTATTTGATGAGATGAAAGTTGAACGCTGCATTTGTCCATTCAAAACATATTCCTGGAATGCCCATGGCTTTGTCGCCACTGTGATTAGATTACGTTGTGAGGCATGGCCTCTACCCTCAAGACCATAACCAAGTATTGGGTACGGTGGTAGTGGCTTCCTTAGACTTCTGTCAGGTTCTGTGGGAGTCCCAACGAGGACTCCTAGCCCAGCCTGAGCTGAGGGAAGCGGGGCCTGCCAGAGGACCTAGTGCTTGGAGGTGCCTCTGGAAATCAAAGAGAAATTAGCTGGTTGGAAAAGGGGTCAGCAGTTCTTAAATAGCACTTGAAAAGGCAGGAACTGTGAAGGGTCTGGTGTGGCTGGTCCGTGGCCCTTGTAAAGGAGAGGCTTTAACAACTCTGGTCATTGTGTCTAGAGAGGGACAGATGTCAAGGACTTCTTTCTCCCCTTTACCCTCTGGCCATTGCCTTGTTTCAGGCTGTCATTAATTCTCTCTAGAGATATTATAATTCCTTTCTAACGGCTCTCCCTTCTGCCAACCTTTCTTTCCACTTTGCAGTTCATCCCCCACACTTGAGGAGAGTTAGCTTTCCAAAACACAAATCTGATCAGGTCATACTCCAGCCTCGTCTTTGCCTATGAGATAAAGTCAAATTTCTTAACGCAGCACATCAACAATTTGCATTCCAGCTTCTTGCCTTTCTAACTGAATCTCCTGCATCCTCCCCCTCACGATTTAAAATTCAGCTAACATGGAAGTATTCAACATACCCTCCCAAGCCATGCCCCCAACACTTCTGACTTTTGTGCATGCATAGTAATTCCTCTGCCTACAACGCCTTTTCCTGTAGCAACCTCCAGCTCACCTTTCAAGGTGCTCTTCAGTAAAGCCTTTCCCACTTTGTTTTGGAAGTTGTTCCTCCATTTTCCCATAGTCCTCTGCACATATTTCTACTATATCAATCTGCATCTTGTATTGGATCTTTTTCTACATAACTTCCCTACCCACAGGAGTAACAATATCTCAGTTTTCTTTGTTTTATCATTACCCTTCAGAATTAGCCAGTACAGCAGTGCCTGAGTTGCTCAGTTGGTTAAGCGTCTGACTCTTGACTTTGGCTCAAGTCATGTTCTAACGTTTTGTGAGTTCAAACTTCACGTCATGCTCTGCCCTGGGGACGCAGAGCCTGCTTGGGATTCTCTCTCTCTCCCTCTATCTCGGCCCCTCCTGAGCTCACTCTCTCGCTCTCAAAATAAATAAAATAAATACTTAAAAAATCATAATTAGTACCTGGAAAACAACAGGTACTCAGTGTACCTGTTTCCTCATTAAAATTCAAAACCTTCATTAGTTTGACTCTTTATTGAGACCCATCATCACCATATGTCTGAATGTGGAAAACACATCTCATCTCTCCCCTCTGACTTACACTCTGGCAGGCACTGTCCTATCTGTCAGCTACCCATTTCTTCCAAACTGCTGTCTCCAAAAGCAACAGACAGGCCTCCAACACTGTCAGGACTCACAAACCAAGTAAAACACCCTACTAATAAAGACTTACAGACACCTTTGTTAGACATAACCTGTATGTGTTTTAAACATCTGATGAAATCTGAGTGTGCAAATGAAGGTGACTAATTTGACATATCCTACAATGTTACCACAAATACAAAAAAAAAGTGCTTTGAGACAAAGCACTAAAATAAGTTCTTCCTACCCTGGGATCAACGTGTGTAAATAAAAAAAACATTTTTTAAACAAAAAACAAAAACAAAACTGGGGCACCTGGGTGGCTCAGTCGGGTAAGCTTCCAACTTCAGCTCAGGCCATGATCTCATGGTCCCTGGGTTCGAGCGAGCCCCGTGTCGGGCTCTGTGCTGACAGCTCAGAGCCTGGAGCCTGCTTCAGATTCTGTGTCTGCCTCTCTCTCTGCCCCTCCGCGGCTCTTGCTTGGTCTTTCTCTGTCTCAAAAATAAATAAACATTTAAAAAATTAAAAATAAATTAAAAATTAAAAAAAAATTTTTAAACTCTGAGGAATCTTACTCTGTTGTTCCCCAGGAGGAAGAGAAGGGACACTCATCCACTCTGGGGAATCAGCAAGACTAGTTCACACTGGAGTTCATTCCTGTTCCTTCATGTGAACTGGTTCATAATCCCTCTATCATTCAAAAAAGCGTATTTACACATGAGTCGTGTCATAAAACTTAATTCTAAAATTCAAATCTTAATTTCTAAAATGTAGAATCAATATGGTGGAGAGAAACATATATATATATATATGAAGTGAAAATTAATGTACTATTTGAAAGTAATCAGCCTTTCTACGATTATTTCATGGCCATGGGTTTTGGGTTGATGCTGGTTAATTAGCCAACTATGAATTATATATGTATATTTTAAGTAAGCGTGTGTGCGTGCTAAAGGCTTTTTTCCTCTTTATTTCATTGTGAAGCAAATCATTTGATGTGGCTCTGCATAAAGCTCTAATACACATCAAAAAGCAATCAACAAACTCTTTGAGTACATCAAGCAGGATAATTTAGATGGTTTTTAATCATGATTATGAAAATATAATTAGGTGGTTTCATGTTTGTTGCTGAGTATATGTAGAGGAAAGTGATTCTCCAAATAGAAAATGTGGGCAATATTACACGGAAACCACAAGAGAACGATAGGCATGAGGCGCACGCACACACACAGAGAAACTACTGTTTTCTTTTTTCAACGTATCAGCAGCTCTTTATATTTAAAAAGACTATCACTTCTTTCAAGGTGCCAAAAGCAAACTTATTTAATAAACTGATTACACAGCAGTAGGGTTAAAAACTGCCTCCCTTTAATATCATCATAAACTTTAGCTGTTGCCTGCAATTTAAAACAAATTCTCCCTGTTGTGGCCCCTACACAAAAAAGGAGGGAGACTCATCAGTGCTTAATCAGCTCGTGTGTCATTAGTGAGCACTGGGAGTAGGTACAGTCATGCGTCTGCACAGCTAAACGATGGTGCACTCCTGGCCTTTTCTGATCCATTCGAAATAAATCTGATATTTACCTACCTCCAACTGCCCACTTTAGAAGTTGGAAGGATCTGTGAGTCCTCGTGCAAAAGGATGAATCACACATGAATGCATTTCATGCGAACCTACCCAGGTGCCCTGACCCGGACAGGACAGATGACCAGAGGGACTCCACTCGCCCTCTCCCACATGGGCTCCCTTCCCCGACTTCCCTGGGGGACTCTCCCAGGCCACATTTCATTTGTTCCCCTGCGCAGCCAGAGTTGATTACTGGCTCCTTCCTAGACCTTCTTGGAAATCACGTACAAGAGCCTGGGGTTGCACTTGGAAGTAATTTGGTCACCGGCAAGCTGGCCCCTTTTGTTGAGAAATTCAAAGAGTCACATCACCACGACTTTAACGAAGCCACAATTATGGTGGCTTTCTTCCAGCACCATGTGTAATCTGTTTTACCACAAAAGTGCGAAGTTGCTGTCTGTGCACACAATTTTAGCATTTCTGGTTTTTATGCCATCTTACTTACAAGAAACTCCCAGCTGTTATAATTTGTCTCATCCATCGCTCTCTTGTAGAACCAGCCTTTGTTCCTTTTTTTCAGTGCCAGGGACTTGCTGCGTTTCACCTGATGTGATTTGTCCAGGCATTAATAATGCATCTTCAAGATGCAAGATGCATGAATTCCTTTAGTAACAGATCTGCTGGCAGAGGGTTGTATTCTATTGTACAGCTTTGCTGCATAAAGGGAAGGCAAAGGGACAAAGGGAAGGTCATCGGCCTCAGGAGTGAGAAATATTGGTTACTGCAAAACATCATTTCAACCAGCTCATGGTAAGGGCATGCTGAGGACGATGAATATTTGACCAACAATTCTTTAAAAAAAAATAAAAGCTGTTGCTGAATCTTCAATTTGTCCCCATAGAGGACACTGAGTTGCACACACAGATGACAGCTCAGGAAGTCCAGGGTATCTGGCTGTTTTCAGATCTGGCTTGGTACACATCAAGGGGAGATTTCCTATTCATAGGTCCTTACTTTCCCCCCTTGGACCTCAGGGCACACTCCCAACTACCTTCTTAGTGGCCTGGATGCAATTGTTGTTACTGTTACTCCTATGAATTTTTTATTACCTTGCATTTGTGAAGAGCGTGTATTTTCAAGCTGCTTTATAATCATTAATAAGTTATTTCTCACAATTATCCTGAAAAGTAGGACAGGAATTCTTTTCTCAGTCTTACAGTTAAGGGAAAAGTAGTGCAGATGGGTTACAGGCAAGAAGTTCGCAGGGAGTCTGCTTTCCAGAGTTGGAACAAGGATGCATTTAGAGATCCACCCCGTTTCCTAAACAAAATAGCTACTCTGGAGTGGGAATGTGCACACCTGAAAGCAGAATTTAAGGAGTCGATTAGAAATAATCAGGTGCTTAGTGGACACAGCCATAAACTCCATTGGAAAATAACCTTTCTTCAGATTTTGAACTCAAGGCTTCACAATGCTCCCACATCTTAGATTTTCCCAAGAAACAATGACTTTATTATGTAACACTGAAATCAAAAAGTTCAGCCACAGAAAATGGGCGCTTGTGCAAGTGACCATCTAAACTTCTGACGTCTGAGAGGACTTCTGACCAGGTTTGTCAATATACAACCAAACCGCAGTCTTTGGACGGTCATTACAGTGGGTTCACCTGCCTCCTGCATCCACGCTTACCACTGCTGGCAACCCCCCCCCCCAAAAAAAATCTCATTTAATCAATAACATTTGCTTTCAGGGCAGCTCTCCTTTACTGCCGTTCCATCTCTGTCTGGGTTACCATAGCAACTATTCTCAGAGCAGTGTGATACCCAGTTTATACATTTCGGCCCTGTCACATGACTGACTACCTGCTTCTCCTTTAATCATTGCTGGAGGGAACGCTCAAAAAGTGGCTGCTTCCTGCTTCCTGTTGTAGTCCACCCAACCGCCGTCATGTTTTCCATTTCCTCCCACAACCTAGAAAACACGTGTTCATTGTGCTGACTCCCAAAGCGAGAAGGGGGGACGGCTCCAGAGGTAGATGACAGAACCCCAATGCCAAGAATTAGCAGAGCCTTCCAGGCCCTCATGGCCAAATTCTTCTTTTTCCCTACAGAGATGCTCTCAGAAGTAGTGGGCCTCTTTTTTAAGATCTTAATTGCAGAATAAAAGATGTTTCTGACCTCATCCTAGCCTGAGATCCATCATCCGGCAGCCCCGTGACCTCCGCACACTCATTCCCATTCATGTAGCCATTTCGTGGGCCCCCTGCAAGGCAGCGCCTGGAACTTGGGACTCTCAGGAGCCTCCCTTGTTGCAGCTTTGAGGGGTCCGTTTAAATCACATTATGAACCTAATGAAACACAGCTAATGAAGCACAGATGTCCTATCAGATTTGGAGCTCTGACTCCCTGTAAAAGCCCAGTAAAAATAAATGAAAGGAGCCTTGTATCCATGGAAATGGGCAGCTCACATGTTAATCCTTCCCCCTCACCCATTTATGAGTTCATTACCATCTCTAATTCCGGGGCTTCTGAAAGCATTTGTGGCTTCTGGGTCGGTCATTTCCTGGAAGCTCACATCCCTGGCTGACCTCTTTGTTCAGAGACCTGGGAAAGTAAGCAGGTGCATGTAGCTTACCGGTTGCACAGGATCTCGGTTACTTTTTTCTGTTTCGAGATGTTGAGATGAATCGAGAGTCCCGTGTCCTCCTGGGACCTAGAAGCTGGCCTTTCATGGACCAGACTTCCATGTCAGTTGAGAATAACACTAGGGAATTGGGACCAGAATGATCTAATACCAGAGAGTTCTTCTGTCACAGCACGGCTTATGGCCAGTGTTTGTTCCCCTTTTAGATTAAGACATGAACGTTCCCTCATCAGATGGAGACACTTTCAGCCCTCATTAGAGTAGCTACTATTCTTTGCTAAAGTCATGAGGGAAAATGGCAAAAGGGGGGTAACCTCTGTTGGGAAATAAGGTTACGTTGAATCCGGAAACAGCAGTGCAGGCCAAGGCAGGACACTTAGCTGAGCTGAGAAGCACCGCGAGGACGTCAGCTGCCCAGTGGCCAGGAGGTCCGTGAAAAGAGAGGACACGTTTCAAAAAGAAAAAAAGCCATGTAGAGTATCTTCAGAAAGGAAACTTGTCTCCCCTACAGATGCAGCTTGATGAGAATAACAGAGGGGGACAGAACAAGGGGCAGAACGAGGGATAACGCCCTCTCCGCCCATCGGAAGCCTTGTTTCTTCTTTCAGTTTTTGGTGAACGAGTAACATTCCTTCCCTTTCCTTAGGTGTTTGCCTTTAGAAACAACCAGTTCATGCTGGAGCCAGAGTGGCTTCTCAGGGGGATTCTCTGGGGACAGCTCGGGGCACGCTTCATCTTTTTAGATTATAGTTTTGAGTTCTTAAATTTTCACAGATGTCTTCTGAAGGAAAAAGTACATGTTCTCAATTTAAAAGTAGGTATGTGAGTGTCAGTAAGTGATACTTTGCATTAATGTATCTTCTTAGACAGATTTTACATCTCTGTCACTCGATCTGTCCTGGACACAGGGGATGAGAGACATTATTAGATGAGGAAACTGAGGCACAAAGTAACAGAGAGGTCTTCCTCGGGCCATGCATTAGTGTGAGCAATAAAACTGAGGCATCTAACAATAAATTTTAGACCCCAAGTAAGAAAGCAGCACAAGCCCGAGACATTGTTTTCAAAACAATCAATTTTGTCCATCCTAATAGCTGAAAAATGAATGCTTCCTAAAAATGGTCCAAGAAATTAAAGCTTCGGCTTGTGATTATTACAGCGATTTGTCAGTGGTAGTGTATGATTTTTTGGAAGAGTACCAGCTGTATTAGCAAGAGGATAAGAGCGCAGTTCATTTTTCATTTGCCTAATATAGATATCCTTGCTTCGCCAAAGAAAGAGCTAAAAAGAAGTGATAAAGCATCAATGATGCAGCCACAGAAGCGACTTCACAGAAAATGATTTACACCTTTTGCTGCCCGCTAACACGAGAGATTTTTACCGCTGATTTATGTGAGGTACTGTCTGAGCTGTCAGAAACAGAAACAAGCCTAAGCAGGAAAAAAAAAAAAAAGGTGGGCGGGGGGAGTTACGTGGGCAGCTAAGACCATTTACCTACTCTCTACCATGTGACTCAGTATCTCTGGGGGGTGAAATGTGTCACAAAAACCCAACACAGTGACCTGGATGTGGACAGGGAAAGCGTTGAAAGAGCCATTTGCTTATAATGACAAAAGTGAATGTGTGTCATAGATTAACCACCTGTTGCCTCAATGCGTCCTTCTCCCAGTTAAGACCAAGTGGCTGGGTTGGCGCAGGAAACCGGCTGCCAGGCAGAGCTGGTCACCAGCCGTCCTGGCTTTCTTCGGTTAGCACTGGTTCTCCTTTCTCCTCAGCCATCTTCTCTTCTTCTTTGGGTTTGTATTCAACCCACATTTCCGAGTACATGAGCTCAGCTCCATAAAACATCTTAAAAATTTAAGATGCTTAAATCAGGTCAATTTACCCTCAACAATTTCCAAAACCAAATAAAAGACCGAAAGAGGCAGAATTCTTTTTAAGCAACTTCAAGTAATCGTTGACATTGTAAATTGAGACATTTCCACGACTTGACAGTGGATGCTTTGAAGGGAAGCAGTAGAGGATTTTCAGTGTTGGAGGTCCAAGAATGCACTTCTGCTGTCGCAGACAGCCCCAGCCAGCGGGCCGGCGTATGACTAGGAACCGACAGACTGGGAGCAGAAACCCGGAGCCTTGCATTATTCCCTTTCCCTTATCAACTTTCTCTTTCCAAAGTTAACAACACTTTCAAAGCCCTCTCTTTTGGGGGAAAGTCTGTAAAGAAGGTAATGCTTGGCATTTGGGGGTAAAGTCCCAGGAATACATCTTAAGTTAATAGCTCTGCATCTTAACATAAATACAGAATGCAATTGCATTCTGTAGAGAAAGTATGTTTCAAAGCACTTTGACATCTCTTTGCTCATGTGTGTCTTCATGATCCTACAGGGGAAAGAAAACATTTCACAGATGAGCTCCCAGAGCTGAGCGGAGCTTGACAGCCCACAGAAGCTGGGGGCAGAATCAGATGAGAACCCGTTGCTTAATCCCTGCTCTCAACTCTGTGCTGCCGCTTTTCTTCTAAAATTGCATACTCAATAAATCAGTTTTATACTTTGGTGGGGTGTCCCTACTTCTGAAAATGCACAACTAATATATAATCAAGTCACTAAAATAGCAAGTTTCCACATTCCCTTTCTTGAAAATGTCGTGCTTTATTCTTGGATTAGAACTACAGCTATTTCTTGCTTTACTCAGAAGTTATCAATAAATGTTTACAATCATATAATTTTAATAACCATGAATAATTTAACTCAAATTACTGGATCACCGTGTAAGTCCTGGACTAGAGCCTCTGATATATAGTCTTGATTTTACCACCGGGTGATTTCCGGGTATCAATTTTTTCCTTTGTAAAATAAAGAGATTAAACCAGATTATTGGTAAGGTACTTTTCTTTAAGTTTAGATTTTATTAAGCTAAATCTAAGTTTTAGGATACTAGGTTACCTTCACAAACACTATATTGATACGGATCCTGCTTCATTTTCTGCACCAAGGAAACAAGTGGTCTTTCTCTTCTGCTCCCATCCACAGTACACAGTGTGGGGGTCCTGCAGGGAAGATTGTGGGCATGTGGCCCGATCTATCCTGACAACCCAGAGGCCCCAAAGGGAGGCCAGCCAAAGCAGAACTGGGGAACAATAGGTGCCTGAAAAGGAGTGGAAATTCACCCAGCCAGCTCCCCTCACTTGGAGCACTGTTGTAACCCTTCTCCAAGGATTTCCCTCCCTGTCAGCAGCCAGGTGACCACTGGCCTCTAGCAAGCACTCTATTTTTTAGCTGGACAAAGGATTGTGAACAGAGAGAGGATCTACTGAGCTCTGCACCGGGAAGAACAGCTTTCTGGACACAGCACTCAGAATAAAATTATGCCCCAGCACCTACCATATTGTTGATGGTAGTGGTGGTGGTAATAATGGTGGTGGTGGTGGTGGTGGTGGTGATGTACAATTCAACAGCAATATCAATAGATACCAACCAATATCCATATAACTAACCAGTAAGTGTTTTACTAAGCAAAACTACTAAAGTATATTTGGCAAAATGATGACTCCCATCCTTACATTTGCCTTAATAAACCCACTCACTCCTAAGGAAAATACATTTATTTATATGTGCTATCTCATTCATTTCTTTCATGTATTAATCTATTCAACAAATGTACAGATCACCATCTGTAGGCCAGGCACCTCGTTAAGAATGAAAGAAGGAAAGCTAAAAAGACAGTGCCAACCCTCAGAGGCCATATTGTCCAAGGGAACAAGTGACATCAACACTGGCACAAGTGCCATGTACTACAAAGTACAGAGACAACTCAGAAGAGAATGTTACTAGAGATACATTTGAGAGAGAGGAAAAAAGAAACCACCAGCCGCCATCTAGAAGATAAACGGACTTAACCTTATTCCTAGTAAATGGTTTACAGGAAGAAATGACTGATTATGAGGAAAAGGCCATTTAAAATAATATGGACATGGAAAACTTCAGGTGTCACAGTGTGGCATGTTTAGAGTGGCAGGTGCACAGAAGGTCTGCCGTCATGTCATAATGAGTCACTGAGGGAAACTTGAGTTATGGTCATTCTGAATTCACTCATAGAGGAAAACCCTTATCTTTCTATAATGCACTTGCTTTGTGAGAGCTGAAAATTGGCAGAACATTTAAAGCATTCTGTGATGTGTTCTATGAGTAGTCCGCCTTTGTGGTAGACGGGTGGAGGGTGTGGGCCAAATGGACTCTAGAAAGGAAAATGTGCTGATAACTCCAGAGCTGATTAGACGGCCGACTTGCACATCCAATCGTAAGCACGCAAGCTGACTCTCCCAAGCCCAGACATTCATGCCCCGTCGGTAACATTTGCTGGAGTAGTAATGATGTTAATTTAGTAGGGCACCGTCGCTGCTTAGAGTAGCACACGGTTGCCAGCAGTGTGGGAAAGCTTTTCTGCTAGAGCTTTATTTATCTTCCCCCCTCAGTCTCGATGCATGAAGTTGCCCATCCTAAGCCTCTGTACCCACTGTCCATCCTCCATTTCCCCTCCTTCCTGCCAAACATGTCCCTTCTTCCACCCAAAAAGGAAGTCATGCAGCTTCCATTTCTAGTGAGGTCTGGGAAGACATACCACCTACTGTTTTTGTCTTGCTTTGCTTTTATGTTCCCCCTCTCCTAGCTCTTCTCTCCCTCTTTTTCATTCCATTTTTCTTAACTTCATCCCTCATACTTCCTCCCTGGTTTCTCCCCATATCGCTGTACCAAGGAGCACTCTTTTTGAAGACCTATTCTTCGTTCTTTATATCAACATACAATCTACTGCCTGCACATATTGGTTTATTTTTATTTTTTTTATGCTTGCATGCTATTTTATTGTATGGGTATACCTTAATTTATTTCTAGTTATTGCTTGTTATGGATTAGGTGGTTTTATTTTATTTATTTATTTTAAATAGTTTACTGTCAAATTGGTTTCCATATAACACCCAGTGCTCTTTTAAAAGTAAGCCTGGGTGACTCAGTCGGTTAAGTGTCCAACTTTGGCTCAGGTCATGATTTCATGATCTCTTAGATCATGGGTTAGAGCTCCGCATCGGGCTCTGTGCTAACAGATCAGAGCCTGGAGCTTATTTCAGATTCTGTGTCCCTCTCTTGCTCTGCTCATGCTCATGCTCTCTCTCTCTCTCTCAAGAATAAACATTAAAAAAAATCTTAATAAAAAAATAAATTAAATAAATTTAAAAACATTTAAAAGTAAGGAAGAGAGTTTAAGTCATAAAAAAATTTAAAATCTAAAGATAAAAATCTAAAACTTTATTTATATATAACCCAAATGAGTTAAGTAGGGAGCTAAATAAAACCTTTTCTATTTAAATCAAAGTCAGAACAAGAAATTCTGCCAGCAATTATGACCATCATGCCGGTGGGCATAGCCAGAGCCAGAAGTATGGAAAAGAAGTGAGATGGGGGGTTGGGTGCCTGACTGCCTCAGTTGGTTAAGCGTCCAACTTCAGCTCAGGTCATGATCTCACGGTTTGTGAGTTCAAGCCCCTTGTCAGGCTCTGTGCTGACAGCTCGGAGCCTGAAGCCTGCTTCAGATTCTGTGTCTCCCTCTCTCTCTGCCCCTCCCCTGATCATGCTCTGTCTCTCTCTCTCTCAAAAATAAATAAACATTAAACAATTAAAATAAAAAAGAAATGAGATGGGAAAACTGAAAGAGAGAGAAAACTATTTGTGTATGATATGATTATCTACCAGAAATATGAAAGAATCAACTGGAAACTTGTTGTAACTAATGTAAGAGATACATAAGATCGTCAGATATAAGATCAACATACAGAAACCACTATGTTTGTTTATTAACATTCAGTTAAAAATATAATGAACAAAAAAATCTTATCATGGCATAACAAAACACTAAGATTAAGCCTAATAATAAATGTGATTTTAAAAAGTCAATATTTTGTATGTAACACTCTCTCCAAATTAATCTAGATATTAAAAATAATCTGGGGGGGCACCTAAGGGGCGTAGACGTTAAGCAACCAGTTCTTGATCTCAGCTCAGGTCATGATCTCACAGTCTGTGGCTCCGAGCCCCGCACTGGGCTCTGTGTGATCAGCGCAGCCTGCTTGGGATTCTGTCTCTCCTTCGCTCTGCTCCCGCCTCCACTTGTGCACGCACGTGCACACACACGTGCGCACGCTCTCTCTCTCTCTCTCTCAAGACAAATAAACCTTTAAAATTTTTCAAAAAATAAATCCACATTAACTTGACTTACTTGATTACAAAGTTCATATGAAAAAGACTAAAACTACTTAAGAAAGCTTAGCAAAAAAATTAAAATGTGAACTTGCACAAACATTACATACACTACGTAGTTATGTAAATTAAAATGGTGTGGCATTTGTGCCTCCAAAGCAATACAAAAGAGTAAACAGGGAGGAATAAGTGGAAAAGTCTCATGCATGTGTGCATCTAATACATAAAATCAATCAGGCGTTTTAAATCAGTAAAGAAAGGGAGGAGCCTAGGTGGCTCAGTCGGTTAAGCATCTGACTCTTGATTTCGGCTCAGGTCACAGTCTCAGGGTTCAGGAGCTCCAGCCCAGCGTCAGGCTCTGTGCTGACAGTGCAAAGCCTGCTTGGGATTCTCTCTCTCTGCCCCTCCCTGCTCTCTCTCTCTCTCTCTCTCAAAATAGATAAATAAACTTTGTAAATGAATAAATAAATCCGTAAAGACAGGGAAGGATATATGCAATTAATAGCACTAGGAAAATCATTTCTGTACTTTGGAAGAAAGCTCTGATTCTTACATCACTCCATATACAAAAATAAATTCCAAGGCAATTTAAGAGCTAAACACACACACACACACACACACACACACACACACACACAATACAGTGGAAGAAAATATGGAAGAGGAGTTTTATAACCTTGGGATTAGGAATATCTTTCTAAGCAAGAATATAATACTGCGTATTCTCTATGTAAAGCTCTATAAAGAAAAAGATGAATAGATTAGAAATTTCTAAATTCTTTAAGATGAAATACACTACAAGCAAAGCTAAAAGGCAAGTGCCTAGGAGAAAATATTTGCAATATCTGCAATAAATGTGTTTCAGACAACAGACAACTTTGTATAATATATAAAGAACTTTTGCAAGTCAAAAAAATAAAGCAACCTAAGAGGAAAAAAGAAGACAAGGATTAGCTAAAATTAACCAAGAAATACTATTTGCCAAGCAATAACCTAAGTGCTTCACATATAGAAACAACTAATTTGCATAAAGACCCTTTGATTAGATGCTATTAGTGTGTCAATTTTAGAGACAAGAAAACTGAGATACAGAGAAATTTAGTAACTTGCCCTGAGTTTTACAATGAGTAACTGTTAGAGTCAGTGTTCAAATTTTTAAATTCTGGCACCAGAGCCTAATTCACAGAAAAAAATCAACAGCACACAAATAGCAGATAGATGTAAGGTAAACTGTTCAACTTTCAGATCATGGAAAGGCAAACACTAAAACACACAAAAGAATATTTTTATCCACCAGTCAGTTAAAAATTAATCAAATGGGCTAATAGGACCAACATGGCGAAGAATGTAGGGAAATAGTTACTCATCCTGTTACTGGGGAGGTCCCCTGGTATAACATTTTCAAGGTTAAAATGTTAAATAGACACTTGGCTGTGTCTCTCAAACTTAAAAGGCCTAACTCCATTTCTATCTCATGAAATACTTGGACATGTGCCCAGAGATGCACATACTGAAAAACTTAAAACAGCCTATCTGTGCAACAGTAAGGAAATGGTTAACAAGATGATTACACAACTAATCATTGATTGAATGGAGTAGAGGGGGGGAAATGATGCATTGCTGTATGAACTGACAGAGAAAGACTGCTGAGACATATCATTACGTAAAAATCAAGTTCTCAAATGATATATGTAACCTGATAGCTATACAAATATGTCACATTATATAGTCACTTACTCAGTACTCAACAAGGACAACAACAGCAACAAAGTTAGCACCTGCTACATGCCAGAAACTGTTGTAATTAGTAGAGATAAAGCAGTAACCAGACAGAGTCTCTCCTAAAGCTTATGTTTGGGTAGGTGGCCGACCATTAACAAGCACACCGATGAAGAACAAAAAAACGTGATGGTGTGCTAGTGTTCTATTGTTGCTGTAACAAATGACCATACATCTAGAGGCTTAAGTAACACAAATGTATTGTCTCACAGCTCTGTAGGTTGGAAGCCCTACCGAGTCTTACCCAGAAAGGGTTGCATTTCTTTCTGGATGCCCCTTAGGTCATTCAAGTTGTTGGCAGAATTCAGTTCTTGTCATTGTAGGACTGAGGTCCCCATTTCCCTGCCGGCTGAGGGTCATTCCTAGCTTCTAGAAGCTACCTCTATTCCTTTGCTGATGCCCCCTTCCTCCATTTTCAAAGCCAACAAACAAAGTTAAGTCTCTCTCCCACTATGAATCTCTGGTCCTTCTTCTTTTCTCATCTAGGCTTTACTTTTAAGGACTTAAAGAATTAGATTGGGTCACCCAAACATAATGCAGAATAATGCCCCTACCTCAAGGTCTGTGCCTTTAATCACATCACATTTAGTCCCCTTTGCCATGGAAGGTAACGTATTCACAGGTTCCAGGGATTAGGACGTGAACATCTTTGGAGGGGAAGGGGGCATTATTCTGCCTATTACAAATGTCAATGAATGCTATGAAGAAAACCAAAAGGGTCTTATATATAAAAGACAGCACAGGATAGGGCAGAGCTAATTTAAACTGTGTCACCAAAGAAGACCTCCCTGAGAAAATGGCATCTGAACTAGAAGAGACAGTTATGTGACCACCTGGTGGCAGAGCATTCCAAGTATATATTTAAATATACAGAAAAAGGCGCAAAGAGCTACATATGGGACTGTTCACCGGCTACCTCTTGAGAGCAACAGAATTCAAGGATGACGGAAGATACCAGATTTTACTCATTAATCTATATCCTGATCATTTGTTTGAATGTTTTATTTATATAATTTTTTAATTATTAATGTTTGTACAGACTTAGAAACAACAAATATATATATATCTTTCTCCTGGACCCAGTTGAAACTAAGACAGTTTAAGATTTAAGTATTGGTGATTAAGTTAGGTAATTCTTCACTTGATCTTAGCCAAAAGGCAGAGAAGCGATAAGTTAGGTAATTCTTTAACACACATGTGTAGAAAATAAAACTAAAACCTTGTCGTGGATTCTGTGAAAGAATCAGTTCCAAAAGGGAGTAATAAACGATGCCCTCCCATTCCTGAGTCTAAGGAGGGTACACTTGCCAATTAGACATTTTCACACATCAGCAACCTTGGAAACTTCTCACGGGTCTAACCTCCTTCTCTTGCTTCTAAGTCCTTCATGTGGTGCTCCTTTGCTGAGCGAGAACCCTAGCTACTGCACACTGTCTCATGCGGTTTTCCAAGGAGAGCACGAACAGCTCCGAGAGGAAGGCGGGCAGAAGGAAAATTACTTGAATGGGCTCTATAACGTGGCAATGGGTCACAGCAAAAAATAAGTCTGCTGGAGCCCATTCCTACTTCTCCAAAAATGAGGGAGAGATCACGGGAGCACATGAGGAAAATCCTATCCAGGAATGAAGTGGGGTGACCCCATGGAGTGAAGACCGAGGACCAAGGGGCTCTCCCAGGGCACAAGAAGGCAAAGCTCCCAGAATTTTTGTATAATTTCAAGATCCTGGGATACCACTACAGAAAACAGACTTCTTGGTTTGTGTGTGTGTGTGTGTGTGCGTGCATGCACATGCACGCATGTGCATGGGTACACGTGTGATCATCAAAATTACAATTCATGGAAAGCAAAGGTATTACCCTCAAAACCAGTAAAAAAAAAAAAATGGCCACAGCTACACATTCAAGAGTTCATATTTACGTACTAATCACATAGATTTGGTTTTTTTTTTCAGACACCCTGCCTGGTATCAAAGATAGGAATTCTTTGAGTCACATGTTTATAACAGTCTGGTGGGCTCCTCTGTTTGCAGGCCCCTTCATCACCTCAAGAGTGACTAATCCGACACTGAACACATCCCTGTCTGCCCACAAGTATTTTCTCCTCCCAGCCCTTCCTGCCTCAGATAAGGAAACCTTCTTTTCGTCATCACTCAGGCTTGAGAATTTAAGATGGTTCTTAACTCTGTCCTCACCTCCAACGGGTCATCCCCCTCGAATTCTTTTTGGAGTATAAACCATACATAAGCAAAAATAACATTTAAACAGCCATCAAACACATGGCCAACAATTAAGCCAATTTTTTCCTCTCTCCTCCCTTCGCCACCCTCCTGGTTGAGGATTTTATCCCAGAAAAGTTTATCTGAGGCATTTCCTCCATGGCCTCCTCCACCCACTGCCTATCACCTCAGACCAATCTTCCTGTATTTCTCTAGCTGGTGAACACAAACACAGCCACATTAGCGTCTCATGAACAAGTTATGTTTCTGAGTCTCTTTCTCTTTGACTGGGGTTCAAAGGCAGGAAGCAGGGCCTTCCTACAGTACTACTTCTTATTTCCTTCTGATGTCTCAGGGCAGCTTAGATACATCCATACCCTGGTCCCTGGCTCCTGGGCCTCCACAGCCTCTTCTTGAATGTGGATGTCCTCCACTGCTGGAGCCTGAGTCCTCCACTGCTGGAGACCATCATGCACAGTGTCACATGACAGTCTAGCTCCCTCCAAAGTGCCTTTCTTCCCAGGGGAGTTGGCCAGGCAGGTCTGAGAACTGACCGTCTGTCCTCTGCGGCTCAAAGAGGAAGCAGAGTACGAAACCAAACAGAGCCGTGCTCATCTACAGCGGAGCATCTCCAGCCTGCACTGTCTGTGTTCGTGCAGTGAACACAAGAGAAAAGAGAGAGGAAGAGAGAGAGGAAGAAGAGAGAAGGGGAGGGAAGGAGGAAGAAAAAAAAGAAATAAAATCCACAGTGTCCAGAAGCATAGCTCTGACTACACACAAAAACTTGCATTCCCAAATTAAATATCACTTTGTTATTTATTTCTTCTCACAACAAATATTTTTCAAACACCTGCTACGTGCCAAGCACTGAACAAAACAAAGAGGAGCACTGACCTCCAGAAGCTTGAGTTCTGGTGTGGGAAATAGATATTTAAAAAATAGATTAAAAAATTTTTTTAAATCAACAAAAGTAAGCAAAGTCATGTCAGGCAGTGACAAGCATAGCTAGGAATAAAGAGAAGACTAGGATAGAGGGCACAGGGCCTCCTTAGATATGGCAGTCCTGGCTGAGTGACATCTGAGCTGTGTCGGCAGAATGCGGAAGAGTCGGCCAAGACTGTGCATGCACGTCAACGGTGGGTGGACAGTTTTTCCCAAAAGAAATGGACAGACAAGTGCTTCATGTTGATACTGGTTTGCAGGGGGTGCCATAATGAACTGCCACAAACCAGGGAGCTTAAACAACAGCACTGTATTGTCTCACGGTTCTGAGGCCAGGAGTCCAAAATCAAAGTGTCAGAAGTGGCATGGCTCCATCAAAGATTCTGAGGAAGGAGTTCCTCCTGGCCTCTCTCCCAGCTTCTGGTAGTTTCTTGGCCTATGGCAACATAACGCCAAGCTTCACATGACATTCTCCCTGTATGTCAGTCTCTAACTTCCCCTTTCCTAAGAACACCAGTCATACAGGCTCAGGGGCCCACCTTGTTCCCACATGGCCTCACCTTAACTAATAGGCACATGTGCAAGGACTCTTTCCAAAGAAGGTCACATTCTGAGGTACTAGTCATTAGAACGTCAACACGTGGATCTGGGGTAGCCCAGTTCGCCCCATAACAGTGTTTCTGTGACAATGGGGTCCATTCAGTTGGGTGGGGGACAAGATCCCCCCATAATGATCTGACCAACTCTTCCCGATGAAGGCTGTCTCCCCCCCGCCATCCAACATGCACTTAATAATGAATACTTGTTGATGGTTGATTAATGGTACATTTCAGGCTAAACTTTAAAAATGCGTGTGTTACTGTGTTGAGGTAGTTTGGGATTTGTTTGTGTGCCAGCAACAGCTCTCATGCTTCGCAGATAGGAGAGGCTTAAATTGTTTCAGGGTCTGATATGATTAGTAACTGTTCCCAGAGACCGTGCAGGGAAAAAAAAGAAAAGAAAAGATAGCTGGCATCTAACGCAGAGCCCGCCCCTTTGTCTCCAGGCCGGGCTCCCAGAGGCGGCAGAACTGAGGAGCTCAGGCACAGCGGGCAGGGGTCACATGCGCTGAAGATCCGAGAAGAGATCACGGGTAAGGACAGCCGTGAGAACACGTCCAGCCAGGCCTCAAGGCAGCTCATCCTCCCTGCCCAGCCTGGGGACACACAGCTGCCCTGGCCAACCTCAGAGGGGCAAATTCCCCCACATCAGAGAAGCAGCCCTGAGCGGCTGACGGAAACCTGGCCAGCAAGGAAGCTGTGCCGTCTTGGCAAACAGAAAACAATGCCCTAGGCAAAAACAAAGCCAGAGGGAGCCTGGAAAAAGCTTCATTCCGAGGGGCCACTCCCTCCCGCGACTAATTTTTTTTTAATCCAGTATCAGACTCTAAGCCTGTTCGGAGAACACCACAGCAAACTCCTCCAGCCTCAAGTCTCTGTGAGTTGAAATTCCTAGAATGCTTTTCCTTTCCTTTCCAACCGATTTGCTACCATAGCCTGTCCCACATGGCGGCCAGCTATTCTGTTCTCCAGTATTCTTGAAGAGCAACCCAGACAAGCACAAGATCTTAGGTAACTTACTGAGGATGTGTGTTACACAGAACTGCACTTTTAAGTGCCACTGAGTGTTTTCCTATTTTTTTTTATCTTGTGAAATGAACTACTCGTGACAAGCTACTTTTCACTGTTGAAAAGTACATTTGTGTAAGCACATCAATCTAAAAATCTCATATGAAATATATGCTTAATTCATATATTAGTTTCCCACTGACAAGAACTGGTAGACCTTTAGTTAGTTGTGTATAAAGGGTCTTCTGAAAAGAACAGGAACTCCACGGATACAGACAACATGAGGTCAGGTAAAACTGTCAAAAATCTAGTCAGTTGGGTTAAAGGGTTTAACCAGAGATTTTATCATTCTTACATTGACAATAATAATAGCTAGGATTGATTACTGAGTTTTTTCCATGGGGTAGACTATGTGCTGAGTGTTTTCAACCTGCCTTATCTCAAATCCTTTCAACTCCATCAGAAATATTCACTTCAAAACATTAGGTAACTTGCCCATGCTCATAGCTACATTGGCAAGAGTTAGGTTTGGACTCTAGTTTGTCTGTCTCCAAATGCTATACTTAGTCCAACATACCACCTAGAAAAAAATTAGGGAGGAAGCACTACAATTAAAACATTTGACTAAACATTAGTCAAAGATTAAACATTATAATAAAAATACCACTAGTTTGTTCCTTTAGAAAGTTGATTTATAAAAAGAACTTCTGTAAAAGGCAGGAAGCTATGCTCCAAAAGGTAAAGTGAGGCAGAGGATTCCTAGTTACGGCTTTTTAGAACTTTCTTAGAAACACGCTTGCATCAAAAACATCATTTTTCACTGTTTTGGAAGGGAGTTCTAGAAGCACTGGAGACTTATAATGATAAAAATTACATGATCACCTTTTATGCAACAAGGTTTATTGAACACAACATTACGTTAGTGATGTTATTCTAAAAACAACTAGTCGTGCTGGGCTAAATTTTCCAAGAATGCAATTTAAACCCACAGTAAGGTATATTATAAAATGAATGGAATACTGTGGTTCAAACACAGCCCTCCGAATGGTCCATCCGTGGACCTTATCTCACCGATTCTCATTAAACAGTGATTTCATTTCTCTACATCATCACAAGCTCCACTCCCGGGCAGTCGTTCGGCTGCCTGGCTAGTCTCACAACACATGCAAATATGAATTAAAGGCGGCCACCCCACAAGACAGAGGACAGTTTGCTGATACCCTTCCCGGTGTGAGGCACGGGGCCCCAGCCATCACAGATGGGAAAAAGAAATTGGTGGTCCCAGCAGCCCTCTGCTTATTACCCTGAGGACTCACTTGGAGCGTGGCAGTCACACAAATGCGCATGCACACACAGGCACAGGCACACACACGCAGATCTAGACCACTCCACCCACTCCCTCCCTTCCACGTGCTGTAAAGTTAAAGACATGTTTGGACTCTATGAAAATAAAAATCCCAAAGCCTTTACTCATACCTTGTCACTGATTCTCATTGTTCCCAGTAAGACATGTCAGAGAAGGTACGTTTTCCTCATTAGACCTATGGGAAATTGGGAATGTGAAATGTAACCATTTGTCCAGATCTGGTGGGAGAATCAAAGACAGAAAACAGAAGAAGTTCTCTGTCCTCTGACCTCCTATACTATGCAGTCTGCACCTTTCTTAACAGCCTGACGTTGGTTCTACAATATAGTCTGGTTAGTTATAAATTCCTCTCTTCTCCCTTACGTGAAAATTAGTTCCTTTGGACACAGGATGATTTCTAGTTTGGTTTTGTGTTCTCACCACAACACGGTTCCCTTCAGGGTAATTCCACATGTCAGCAAGGACTGGAATAAGAGGGTAAACAAGATACAGATGGAGATGTTGAATGGATCTGGGCAGCTCTGGCAACAGTGGCTGTCAAGTAGGGCAAAGGCTCGGCATTAGTGACTTTCAGATCTGTTTACTGCCCATCATCATGAATGGAGGGCATGGAGCATATGCTAGAAAGAGAGAAAATACACCCAATAACGGTTACTAAAGAAGCTAGTGAGAGTTGAAATAATGGGTGAGGCAGTAGCCTTACATGAGAGGCACTGGTCTCTATCTGCCTCCTGGGAGGTGAGAGGTGACTGCTGGAAGTCCTCATCCTTTCAGGTCCTGAGGCCCATGTGGCCCTAAGCTAATGTCAGCCCAAAAGAAACTCGTGGGGGCAACATGTTCCACCAGCTGAGGTTAGCCCAACCCTGGTCCAAGCATTGGTCTGAATGAGCTGTGAACTGCCCCAGAGGTAGTCAAAGTCTGCAGGTGTTTATTATTCTATGCTAACAGCCCAGAATGGAAGTATCAGCTGCCAGCCACACGGGAAGTCATCTTGGACCTTCTTACCCAGCCAAGCCACGGATGACTATAGCCTGCGTCAACTTCACAGGAGTGGGAGAACCTCCCTGAAGCAGAAGAACCTCCCAGAAGAGCCCAAGCAACCCACACCATCATCATAATAAAATGGCAGCTATTTTAAGCCAGAAGTTTTAAAGTGCTCTGTTCCATAGCACTAGATACCCAGGACACTGAGCCTGATGCCAAAATGAAATAAGATTTTGCAATTCAAATCTTGTTTGTGGGAGGAGGAGATAAAGTCTTGCACTGAAGCATGAGTGTATTCTGCATGTGAAATTATATTAATTATTGGAGGTAAAGTGCAGACTAAGGTAACTGCTCTTTAAAGATGCTCCCTCCCTAGTGAATCATACCTTCTGACCCTGAACAGTCCCCTTCCCCAGTGAATGTGTGACCAATACAAAATGTGGCAGAAGTTACTTGGTGTGACCCCTGAAGTTATTATGTCATGAGAAACCTTGTGACTTTTGCTCTAAGAAAAGCCATCCACTGTGTAACAAGTCCAATGACCCAGAGAGCACCATGCTTTCCCATGGAAAGAAAGAGAGATGCCTGGCCAGCCCTTTTAACTGACGTAGCAAACACGGGAGTGAAGACGTCATCTAGGTATCTCATCCAACCAAGGCTTCAAAGGACTCCAGCTTCAACTGTGTCTGACTTCAATAACATGAGACAGCTCAGACAAGAGCCCTTCAGCTGAGCCCAGTCAACCCACAGAACTTGGAAAGATGATATAAAATTATTTTTATTATTTTTATTTTGTTGTACAGCAATAGGTAACTGAAAAATTAGGTCTGTACAATATAAACATCTCAAACCTTTTGGTCCTTTCTTACACAAACAATATTTCCTGTTCAAACAAAGGCAAAGTCTGATATATCTACCATATGACAAAAAAGTCAAAGCAAATCATTCCTATACAGGGTCATAAGAAGAAAACAAAGTGGAAAGAATGACATTCTACCATGGATCGAAAGAACTTATGACCTCTAGGAGCTATTTCTAGTATAGCAGTGAGAATGGGATAATGAGACATTTGGGTTAAAGAACCAAGTGGTCCAAAATGACTTGGACCTGTGTGGGAGGTCCCACATGGGGAGCCCGTACCAGGTGAGAATGGATGGAATCATTAGACCTTAGTCCACTGTGGCCTAGTGGAATGACAAGAAATTTCCCCCAGATGACTTACAGATTACAAAGCCAGAAAATCACGTAACATTGAAGAAGTTCCTAAATTACGTAGAACACTAGATTATATAGGAGAGTTGAAGTAAAGGAGCAGCTGTGGGAAAATAGTTGCTAGGTGGTTTAAGAAAAAGAAGTAAGCTTAGGAACCGTGACAGCCATGAGGGAGATTAGGTCATGGGCCTCCACACACAGCAGAGCTCCCTCTCCAGCCACACCTTGGGTCTGTCACCTATTGTCATTTACCTCTCGGTCAGGTGCACATGTGTGCTTTCACTTCTACCCATCCCCAATTTTCTCATACGTTTCCAACATCAGAGGTACGTACCCGTCTTAGTAAAGATACTTTACTATATGTGTTACCATAGGTGATTTCATTCTTTAACTTCATATAGTGGCATCATGTAATAATTAGAAGCTGGGTTCTGGAGTCAGACTGACCTGAAATGAAATCCCGCTCCACCACTTACTAGCTGCAAGAACATGAATAAGTTACTTCACTTCTGTGAGCCTCAGTTTCCCCACTGGTAAGGTGGGGATAATAACAGTGCCTACATAATGGGATTCCTGAGACTCTTCAATGCATGGAAAATGCCTAGACCACTGAACATACTCTAATTTTAGGTATTACATTATTCTTTTTTTAATGTTGATTTATATTAGAGAGAGAGGAAGAAAGAGCATGGGAGCAGGGGAAGGGCAGAGAGAGAAGACATAGAATCTGAAAAAGGTTCCAGGCTCTGAGCTGTCAGCATACAGCCCAACACAGGGCTTGAACTCATGAGGTGCAATATCATGACCTGAATCAAAGTTGGATGCTTAATCCACTCTGGTGCCCCAAATATTACATTATTCTTGAAGAGTCATGTATTTCTTCCTTCTTCCTACCTCCTCCTAGGATTTGTATATCCTGAACTAAATTGACTGAAAGAGAGAGACCCACAGGGTTGTCAGCCTAGGCTCAGAAGACTTCATTATTTTGCAGATACTTCATCCTGAATCTGTGAAGGCGCCTTCACCCTCCACTCTCTTTCTGCTCCACCCTCAGCCTCCTGAGAGGGAGCAAGGAGCCAGAGAGTGTAGGAGGGCTGACTGCCAGCACAAGAAAAAAGACTCTAGGGAGCACCCAGGTGGCCTAGTCGGTTAAGCGTCTGACTCCTGTTCAGGTCATGATCTCACAATTCAAGCCCCGCATTGGGCTTTGTGCTGACAGCTCAGAGCCTGGATCTGCTTCGGATCTCTCCCTCTCTTGGCCCCTCCCCCCCTCATACTCTGTTTCTCTCTGTCTCTGTCTCCCTCTGTCTCTGTCTCTCTCAAAAATAAATAAATTTGAAGAAGAAGAAGAAGAGAGACTCTGGAGGCAAGCCAAGAAGGAGGGGAGGGGCAGGTGATGGCCTTGGGAGGCAGGACTGAGAAGAGAGAGGAAGTCGCATGAGAAAGAAGTTCCTATGTCTACAACCAGAGCACTGGACCAGGGCCCAGCCCAGTGAGGTGGACAGTTGGAAGCAAAAGCAGTAGAACAGAGCAGAAAAGCCACCCAAATCCCTAGCTCCTCTCGAGGGCTTTAAAATGATTTGGAATATATTACTAAAACCCCAAATATGAGACCTCTCATGTCTTAGAGTGGGTACTTGGCTGAGTAACAGCAAGACCACACGCAACAAAGGTCACACTGTCTGGGCCCTCCACACGGGGACGGCTGGGGTAGGCTGTTTTCTATATAGGACAAAGCACAAATTAAACAAAAGTCATTTTGAGACTACAAATCATAATTTGGAGAGGAAATGGGAAAAAAACTAACTGACTCTATTTGCTACAAAGGAAGTAAGACATCCCTGACAAACGTTCTTCTGTAGTCTCATGGTGTCTAGCTAAAGCCGGCAGTACTGGCAGGAGGCAACTTCTTGCTCCCGCTCCAGCCCGGTGTTCTAGTCCTTTCTCAGCCTCAGGCCGGCCATGCTCCGGCAAGCCCGCAGGAGCCAGGCACAAGGTGCCGGGTACTCTCCACAGCTGTTAGCTTCCGGGCACTGGTCTTACATACGCTCTGTGGCTTTGCTCAGCTCCTGCATGGCCTACAGATGTCTGGCTTATAACCACTGTATTAGTCAGCTCATGCTTCCATAACAAAATATCACAAACTGGGTGGTTAAAACAACAGAGATTTATTTTCTCACAGTGGTGGAGGCTGCAAGGTGCAGATCAAGGTGCCAGACAGGTCAGTTCCTGGGGAGGGCTCTCCAGCTTGTAGACAGTGCCTTCTCATTGTGTCCTCATGTGTCAGAGGGAGAGAGTTCTCTCTCTCTCTCTCTCTCTCTCTCTCTCTCTCTCTCTCTCTCTCCCTCTCCCTCTTCTTATAAAACCACAGCTTTATCTGATTAGGGCCCCATTATTATGACCTAACTAACTTTAAATACCTCCTCAAGACTCTATCTCCAGAAATAGTCACATTGGGTAAGCCAACATATGAATTTGGAAGGGACACAAACACCCAGCCCCTGGCACCCAGATCGGCCAGGGTCTGTCAGCCTTTCTCTAAACCTCTTTACCCTGCCCATCCATGGCTGGTCCCAGGAATCCTTGTCTCTCTCCAGGGTGCTGGGTCCTTCACCACCAAAAGGATGAAGGGAAACGCTGAAGAGTATTTATCAATAAACTCAAATTCTCACCTTGAGACAGTGGTTTGGCATCAGCAATGACTTCCATATTTTGTTTCAGGTGATTCCTTGACAAGTGTTATTAGCCTCTTTTTCTATTTTAAATGGTATGTATGAAGTCACACAGCCAGCAAGTAGCAGAGCAGAACTGAGGCAAGATCTGCTGGAGCCCAGTGTCTAGATAATCCAGGGAATTCTTCACCACCCTTTCTGTCAGTGCCGCCACTGCTGAGGTTCAGCGCCCGCTCACTTCTCACTAGGAGATGGGCATGACTTCCTCATTCGTCTTGCTGGCTCCTGTGCTACTCACTGTCAATTGCCTGTCCGGACACACTCTAATTACACTTATGGTATTTCTCTTCTTAAAAATATAGAAGCAGTAACATGGCACCAACAATCACACCCAGTGCCCAGATATTGGTTTCTAAATACCAATCTTCAGTACAAGGAACCAAAGTTCTTTGGAGAAATAGCTGATTCTAGAGCTGAGACAGGATACAATATAAGGTAAGATACAATAGAGTCTCGAGCACCCTGCAATACCAGAAAGCACAGAAGTGATCAAAACACACACAGAGACACACACTCACAATCATGAGAGCATTCGTCTTGCTGGCTCCTGTGCTACTCACTGTCAATTGCCTGTCCGGACACACTCTAATTACACTTATGGTATTTCTGAGCAGCAGAGGAGACAACCAGAAAGCATTCTCAATGGCAAGGCTCGAAGAATTGAAGGGAAAAAAATAACAATAGTATTGGCTATGACAAAAAATTACTGAAATGATTAATAAATATCCATGAGTCCATAATGATATAGATGATTGAATAAATAAATAAGTGGGGTAGAAGGGACAACTTTCCCTTACAGGAGAATTTCCAGAAAATAAATGTAAAAGAAATGAGAGAAATAGAAAATCACCATTCGAACACCACAGTAATTGTTGCTGCAGGCAAGATCCTCTGATGAATATTAAAATTAGAAGGTGAACCATTACGGAGAAACAAGATTTTGTGTAGCCTAAAATTATCTTCTCTATAATATTTACTAATTACTGTGGTGGTTTTAACATATTCTTTGATACTCTTCTCTCCAGGAAGTGCAGCTTAATCCTCCTCCCTGTGAGTATGGGCTGGACTTAGTCACTTCTAAAAACTGATGTCTTCGTCGGTGTGGGCTGCTATAACAGAATATCATACAGTAAGTGGCTTATAAGCAACAGAGTCTCACTTCTCACAGTTCTAGAAGATGCAAGTCTAAGATCTACGTACCAGCAGTTTTGGTGCTGAGAAGCGGTGGGAACCCACTTCTGGTCCACAGACAGCTGTGTTCTCACTGTGTCTTCATGTGACAGAATGGGCAAGGGAGCTCTCTGGGATCTCTTTTTTTTAATGTTTTTTATTTATTTTTGAGAGACAGTGTGAGCAGGGGAGGATCAGAGAGAGAGGGAGACACAGAATTCAAAGCAGGCTCCAGGCTCTGAGCCAGCTGTCAGCACAGAGCCCAACACGGGGCTCGAACCCACGAACCGTGAGATCATGACCTGAGCCGAAGCCAGATGCTCAACCGACTGAGCCACCCAGGCACCCCTGGGTTCTGTTTGATAAGGACACTAATCTCATTTGTGAAGTCTCTCCCCTCTTGACCTAATCACCTTCCAAAGTCCCATCTCCTAATACCACCATATTGGGCATTAGGAATTAAACATAATGAATTCTGGGGGACATGAACATTCATTCCATAATGAACAAAAAGGAACAAACAATAACATTACAATGGAGTAATCTAATGAATACCCCTTTACCAAGTGGTAAAGGTCAATATCACCAGTAATAAGAAATGTTGCTCTCAGGGCGCCTGGAGGGCTCAGTCTGTTAAGCATCAGACTTCAGCTCAGGTCATGATCTGACAGTCTGTGAGTTCAAGCCCTGTGTCAGGCTCCGTGCTGACAGTTCAGAGTGTGGAGCCCGCTTCAGATTTTGTGTGTGTGTGTCTCTCTCTCTCTCTCTCTCTCTCTCTCTGCCCCTCCCTGAAACACACTCTGTTTCCCTATCAAAAATAAACATTAAAAAATTTTTAAAGAAGAAATGTTGATCTCATGTGTCGCTTGATGTGATGCACTGAGAGGGCACTTCACCCCTCTGGTATTTTTCCCCAAAATCCATAATCCCAGTCTAATCAGGAAAAAATACCAGATGAACCCAAATCAAGGATATTCTGCAAATACCTGGCCCACATCCTTCAAGAATGTCAAGGTCACAAAGAACAAGGAAAGACTGAGAAACTTTCACAGTTGGAGGAAAAGTATGAAGACGTGACAACTGAATGCAGTTGGGGTCCTGAACTCAGTTCTAGTATAGAAAAGGGATATTAGTGGAGCGATTGCTGAAATGGGAATAAAATCCGTGATTTAGTTTTTTAAAAACAAGCAAAACACCTTATAGTGTCTAAACAGCACACAAACTTCTGAGCTGGGCACACAAGATCCTCTGAGTGTAACTCAGAGGCCCCTTCGCCCCCTCTTGCCACCTCTCACTCTGCTCTCACCCCACAACTCCAGCTATACCCAACTGAAGGAGGCCCCTGAGTAAGCTAAGCCAGGCACAACTTTTCTCTTATTTCACCCTCTGCCGCGGATGCCTTCTCCCCTCTCCGTGACACACCTACTCATCTATTTATTTGATAATTATCTTTTCTTAAAGTTCAGCCCGAGAATTTCTTCCTCACTGAATGTTTCTTTTATCCCCTCATCCGAATGGCCAGTCTCTCTCTCTCCATCTTTCTCTTTCATGGACACTAGGAATCCCATACCTACATTTATCAGCATCTATAATATTTTAATGTATTAAATGATTAAATGACTGTATCTTCTTCTCCTAGGGAATAAAACTCTTTGAGGGTAGCTTGATCTTATTCATCTTTTATAGCCTAGGAGTTTAGCACATGCTTTATACATATTGGATGAATTAATAATGAAACAAAATAAATGCATTAATGACTAATGAAGAAACCCATGCTAGAAATATCTTGGTTAGTAATGACAGATGTGTAAATTTATCTCAGCTTTGCAGACAAATTAGAACAAAATTTGCACTCAAAATTATATCCATTCTTAAAGTATATCTTGAGGTCAGCAGACATCTGGGTGGAGAGCCAAAGCCTGCTACAAATAAGCCCACCTCATGGAGGGTCCAAGCCCTGGAGCTCACCTCTGAACATTCCTCATTTCCAGTTTCCAGCCGGCTCAATTAAACTAGCCCCACACATGGGGCACCTGACTGGCTCAATCAGTGAAGTACCCAACTCTTGATTTTGGTTCAGGTCATCATAATCTCATGGTTCATGCCTGCTTGGGAGTCTCTCAATCAATCTCTCCTCTCTCTCTCTAAATAAGTAAACTTTAAAAATATAAACTAAAAATTAAAAATAAAATAGCTCTACACAGAGCCACACTGGGCCTCCTTTAAAGGCAGAGCCTTCATTTCATCAAATCTGTACCTCGATGTTATATACCTTTCAAAACTCTGCCAAAGTCAATTGCTTCCTAACGTGCTTGCGGGGTCCGTCACCAGACTGCTCACGTGAAGTTGCACTGGCCTGCCATCAATCTGGGCAGCTTCATGGATGCTGTCTCCCCTCTGGCAGTGTGAGCATTTCAGTAACTACACAACAATACATCTTCGTTACTTGTAGGAATCTGCACTCTCATTTGAATGTTGATGACCTGGCTTTCTGTGCTTTTGTTCACACAGTGCCTAGTGGGGGGTGAGAGGGGGGGGAACCATGAGAGAAGCTATGTTTCTCAAGGTGTGTTACACACTAGGATACTTCTAAAGTTAAGCAAGGGTTCTTTGAATAGAAAGATGATTAAGTATGGTTTGGGTTGGATTGGAGAGAAAATGAGACTCACTGACATAATTATCATCAATAAGTTTAACTATCAAACACGAATGCATGCATACATACAAAGAAAGCATTGTGCTAACATGCTATAGGCACAAAGGTTTAACATTGTTTCTACCCTGAGTGGAAGAAAGATCTAGAGACAGACACAACCTATATATCCCTTTAAAAAGATGATGAACACTACAAAAAAATATGGATAAACTTCAAAGATCCTCATCTCCCCCTTCTCAGGGGACGCTAGACAGTAAAGTTAGGTCCCAGGGCATCATCTCAACATAATGGGAGAAACACTGATTGCAAGAGTCCCTGCCTGTGACCAGGGCTCAGCACTTAGAACGTGTCCCCCAGGCCCAGTCTGGCCATCAAAGAAGAACTAGCTTCACACTCTAGTTCTTTCCCACTGCCTCAGAAACAGGGAACTTTTCCCATATTAGCTAATTCTTCCCTAGAATGTAGGTAGAGGAGAGGATGACTAGTTACTGTTTGCTCAATGACCTTATCTAACTCAGAAGGAAAAGTTCAATAAATCTTCCAGTTGGGCCCTCTCAGTTGAGTCAACCCCTTTCACCATTACAAAATTACCTTTGACTTCTAAAATCTTTGGAATCAACACATGATTACCATATGAATCTTCAATACTATGACTCTAACATCTATCTTTTCCAAACAAAGGGAGCTATTCACATACAAGCATTCGTTTTCATCTCAGCCTCCAAGTTTCAATAGTTGCAAAGAGAATTTTAAGAAAATACTCTATAACTTTGATAAATTAGTGCCATAGGAGTTGAGAGAAGGGGAGTTTAAAGAGAAGTTGAGATTTCAGTTTAGTTTTGAAAAACAAGTAGGCTGAAAACGATAATTAGAAGGGGAACAGACATTCTGAGCAAGCAGAGGCAAAGGCACAGGTATAAATGCATATGGTGGGCTCAGTGCATTCCTAGACTCACTGAAACAGAGGCTGTGTGTAGAGGCGATGGGAGATGTGGTTAGAGAGTCAGGTTGATGGCATATGGGGAAGGTTTGCAATGTCAGGAAAGAGATTTTCCCCTGTAAATGTGGGAATGGAAACCATTTATAATCTGTGTTCAGAAGAGAGGCATGTTGGGAGCTATATCTTAGAAGGCAGAAATGTGCTGCCTGCATTGGAAGAAAAGACCTTAGAAGGCAGAAGAAAGTAATAGAGACCTTGCTTTAATAGTTTGAGGAGAAAAGAAGGGGTACATGAGAAAATGCTGTGAAGGAAAATCAACAGGATGTCAGCCTAGATGGGGCATGAAGAAGACCGAGGAGACAAGGCGGGGCCCAAAGGACCCTAGAGAACAGCCACACAGTCTAAAGAGAAGTTTAAATACTCTGGGGCCAACTTTCCCTTCTGTCTGTCATACCAGCTGCGTGGATTTGGGGAAATTACTCACCTTTTCTGTGCCTTGGTTTCATCATCTGTGAAATGAGGACAATAATAATATCTACCTTTTAAGGGGATTAAGACATCAGATGAGCTACAACATGTAAAACATTGAGAATAATGCCTGGCACCCAGCAAACAGGAGCAAGTGTAGATGCCCCTGTGGTGTTCTCGTTGTTACAGACAAATCAAGACTAATAGCAGTAGGGCTAAAAAAAAATCCCTTCAGAAATTGCTCTGGGGAGAATAGAGAGAGAAACTCAGAAACGGAATATATTACAGTAAGTCATTTGTACCATTGAATGGTAAGTCATATTTACCATCGGCACAGGAAGTCCCCCTTTCCTCTGCCCCTGCCTTCCTACTAATGCTCCCCTAGCTCCCCTCACGGGTCCAAGCCTCCTCACAGATCCACCCTAAAATTTCCAGCCTGAGTTTATTTAAATGGAAATGAAATTTCATTTGGGATACTTACTGGTTGGAAGGGGATTGTAAAATCATTTTTTAAGTAGAGAAGCATCGCTTTAAAAGCAGAGCCTCCAAGGGAGACACTTTCCGAAGGACATTGATGCTCTGAATATTATATAATTGGGGCATCTAAGGATGAAAATAAATCCTAGGAACGCTTGCCCCTTTTCCTACCTCAGACAAGGGCATTGCCGAAGCGCTCAGTCACCATTTTCCCAACTGCAAAGTTAAGCTAAAAATATAAATATTACTCTGATAGGAATTGTATTTGAGAGAAAAAGAACAAGGGAAAAGGAGTGAATAAAGAAAAAAGAGGACACATATTTAGAAACTATCACGCATGATTAGGTTGTTGGAAGGGAGGGATTGTGGCCTCCAGACACTTAATGCACGGAAGAAGTTGGGAATTGGTAACACTGACCTTAATGTCTTCACGACTGAGCCAGTTTGTCTTGAAACAAATTGCTTAATCTTTACATGATCTGGCTTATTCTAGACATTGTGAGACTTCTCTAATGTCTGGTCCCCTGGGTTCTTTAAGTGACAGGTGACTTGAATAAAGGCACGTGTTCATTCAGCTGGTTTTCATTTATTTTTATTTATTTGTTTGTTTGAAAGTGTGTGTGTGCAAGCAGGGAAGGGGCAGAGGGAGAGGCAGGGAGAGAGAATCTTAAGCAGGCTCCATATTGAGAGCACAGGATCTGACGCAGGGCTCAATCGCACAACCCCAGGAACATGACCTGAACCGAAATCGAGAGTCCTAGAATCCTGTCATGACTCTAGAGAAGAGGTAATTCTGAAATAATTGAAATTATTTCCTACTAGCCCTGTGGGATGGTAGTTCTAGTAGAATTACATCATTTTGGAAAATAAAATAAGGGCGCCTGGGTAGCTCAGTCGGTTAAGCGTCTGACCTGGGCTCAAGTCATGATCTCATGGCTCATGACTTTGAGCCCTGTGTTGGGCTCTGTGCTGACAGGCCAGAGCCTAAAGGAAGCCTCAGATTCTGGGTCTCCCTCTCTCTCTGCCCCTTCCCCAATCATGTTCTGTCTCTGTCTCTGTCAATTTCTCTCTCAAAATTTAAAAATTTAAAAATAAAACATAAAATAAAATAATTTTACATTCACGTCTAAGTTTGAGACTGAAATCCTTCCTCCCCATACGCACATCCCAGCATCCCTCCTCCCGGGACTGGTCTATTTCTACCAGCTGACTAACATTCTGCTGCCAGAGGACAGACTTCTCAGATGACAAATGACTACCCATCAAACTCCATGTTTGAGGAGCCCCTTGCAGTAGTTGCTTCCCATACCATGAATTGTACAGAAGCATTTTCTCTGCCATCTTTCCCATCGTGGGAAGGGCAACCCAACCCTCTTGTTACTTGACTTCTTCCTAAAACCCAAGTCTTTTTTAACTGATGGGTCCTCTCCCTAGGGGGAAGAGAAGGATACATTCATATATACAGGAAAATATGTTTTAGCCACAGGGGGATCCCTGGCCCACCAAGGGCCAAAGCGTGGGCCCTAGATTAAGAGCTGTCTTCAAACATGATTTAACACATGCTCAGTTCATCTTACTCATCCAACAGCTGGGGAGAGAGAACACCCACAGCTCCAAGCCATGAATGGTAGCATCAGAAGCTGCAAAAAAAGCCATCTGGGTTAGCTGCCCCAAAGATCTAAGAATGATGACTTCCCCAAGTTCTGAACCAATATTTTATGCCCCTGACATGCACTCATTCAACAAATATTTCTTGTGCATATACCATATGTCAAGTCCTATTCTAGATACTAGGGACAGAACAGGGACCTGCAAAGACCCTACTCACAGGGAGTCACAGTGAACTAGAAATTGTTCTAGTTCAAGGTCGACACTGAACAAATGTTAATATCTACAAGGCAAAAGAAGTGTGGGCACTTCCCATAGGTGGACCCAACCTAGATAGCAAGGTCTTCTTCGTATCTAACCAATATTCGTCTTGTATCATCCAAGCCCATTTTTCCCTGACATAGAGAAGAAATAATCATGTCTTTTGTGAAAATCTTCATAAAATGGTTACACTCATGAAATCATCTCTTATTCTTCTCTTCTCTTGATTAAGCAGCTCCAGATCCCTTAACATTGCCTCACAGGACATATTTCCTTGACTTTAATAATAACTTTCCTTGCATTGGTGCAGACCTTTACCATTTATAGGGCACTTTGCAGTTTACAGATCACTTCCACATCATTATCACACTTTGATCCTTACAACGGCCCCACAAGGAAGGTACTGCAGATATTTGCTGAGCGCCAAGTATGCCCAAGGCACTTTTCTAGGACTATGGGGGCACCTGTGCTACTTTACACTTATCCCTGTTGAAATTTATCCCAGTTTTGTGGAGCCATTTTCTCAATGAGTCAAGGCCATTTTGAATTTTATTTCTATCTTGCAGAGTAATAACAACCCCACCTAATTTAGTGCCAGCTGCAAATTTAATGAGCATACTCTTAATTCCTTCATCCAGGCCATCAATATAGTTATTGAGCAGGATAGATCCTGACCCCAATACCTCTGGGATGGCACTCAATATGTCCCACCAGATTGATATGAGGCCATTGATAAGTCCCCCTGGGCTGAAGCCTTCCAGCCTCTGGCAGAAGGGAAGACAAGAACATACTTTTATAACATGCCCAAGACAATGCCTAACTTAAAAAAATCAAAATCTTTACGAAAATTGAGATAGATCCCATCTATTGATTCCCCTGGTGTATGTAGCCTTTCACAATCATGGAAGGAAATTAAATCGGCCTGGCACTATTTGCTCTTTACAAAGCTTTACTGATTACTACTTAGTACTTTATGTCCTTTTAGGTGCTAGCCAATTGATTATTTGATGATTTATTCCAAGATCATCCCAGGTATTGATGTTGAGCTCACATGTCTGAAATTTCCAGGGTCATTCTGTCTTTCTCTCAGAGATGGGCACCTCATTTACCCTTTTGCTATCCTGAGGGGCTTTTCCAATCCTCTGTGATTTGGGGGGAAACACCGGCTAATAGTCCTAAGATGAAAGTTGAAAATTCACTCAGTTTCCTACAGGGCAACCCATCAGGTCCCGCTGACTCGAGCATATTAGGTTTTTCTAAGTTTTCTAACTATGTCATCACTTTGGCCTTCTATCCTCCTGTTACAACTGGGACTTATTCTAGGTGGCAATTTATAGCTGATATTATCTTCCCCCTGGAGGAGGAGAGTGAAGAGGAAATTGTAAAAAATAAAGTAAATAACATAAAAAGCTCTACCTTTTCGCACTGTCTTCTGCTTTAGCCTGTCTTCTGTTTCAGGCAGAAACAGTGCCATCTGTTTGAATCCTGTTTCCTTTTTTTCTTCTTGGCCATACAGGAAGACTGTATTTCCCAGTCTCCTGTGCAGTTAAAGTGAGCGGGGTCATAGGATTGGGACTGGGCCAATCTAAGGATGAAGAAAAGATGGCTGCCATTTTCGGGCCTGGACACAAAACTATCTGCATGACCCTCCGCGCTTCCTCTTCCCCTTTGCTAACAGCCATGAGCATGGCTTGTTGATGAGGTAGCAACACAAAAGCAATGGAGACTGGAAACCTGAATAACTCCCAGGAGTGCTACCCAGGAGTGCTGCATTGAGTAAGTGACACAGAGAAGCGATGCATGCTGGTGCTATGAAACCATTAACCAGTAGGAAGTTGCATGCATGCGTGTGTGTGTGTGTGTGTGTGTGTGTGTGTTGACACAAGATCTCCCTCCCTAGCATCTTCTGACACTGACCTGAGGTATGCCTTTCGAGATCATACCGAGGATGTTTCTTTGTCATTTATACAGTAAAATTTTATCTGAGTGTCCTTTTCAGACTACTGAACTATTTAAAGAATATCTTTTCTAAGTTCTATTATCTTTATTAAGTATATATTTTTTTAATTTTAACCTTGCCAATCAGTCATACTATTTTATACATTTATGTACATTGTTAATTCACTTGAGGAGACCTTGTGCCAAAGGACATTCATCCATCATGTGCTGCACAAAGGAGAAAATGACAAGATCAACATTTTTAAGTTCTAGAGAATTAGAAGGGGTTAGATATCTTTGATTGTGTGTGCTTTAATTTGAGAAGGTTCTGTAACATTGTTCAATAGAAAGAATTTTGTTTTAATCCATTCTATAAACAACTGCCGGAGTTTATTTATCCATTTCCCTCTTCATAAGTGGACATTTCTGTTACCTCCAACTCATCCCTTGTTGCAATACCACCACTGCTCTCCAAAGTGGTTGCCCGCTTTCCTTTCTCACAAGTCAAGTTGGGTATGCAAACTCTTGTTTTGTCGTTCCTTCATCCACACCTGGCGCCATTGAGAGTTTGATTTTTGCCAGATCTTACAGATCTTACTGTTTAAGTTTGTATTCCATTCTACTTAGTCTTCATTTGTGTCCTTCGGTAGGTTCTAGGATTTTTCCAGAAGGTGTTGTTTGTATTATTCATATGAATTCCAAGAGATTTTATAGCTTTGTTGACCATATAAGTGAAATGTTTTGTACTATTACAGCTTCTATTTGAAAAGTAGAAATACTGTTGCTAATATTCAGAAATGCTATTGATTTTTGTGTAGCTAATAATTCTCCAAAAGAAAACACCTGGAAAAACATCTTGCCTGGAAAACTTAAACAGTTTTGGAGTATTTTGTAGTATTTTCATTCATCAATATAGGGCTCCACATTCATTCATTCCACAAATATTATTTAATGTCTATTGGGTCCTAGGGCCTGTGCTTCACAATGAGACAACCTGGGTGAGTTTTAGACAGGATGCTGGCAGCTCATGGCCCCTCGGATGGCACTCAATTAAAAAAAAAAAAGCAAACAAACAAAAAGAACAAAAAGTGAAATGAGATCTCTTTTCTATTTATTGAGAGTCCATTTTCTCAGATTATAGAAATCCAGTAGCTCTTAGAATTCCAACGCTGCTTCTGAATTTCCCGAACACAAAGTCTTGGGGCACCTGGGTGGCTCAGTCAGTTAAGCGATCGACTTCAGCCCAGGTCATGATCTCGAAGTTCATGACTTCCAACCCCACATCGGGCTTGGGGCTGACAGCTCAGAGCCTGGAGCCTGCTTCAGATCTGTGTCTCACTCCCTCTCTCTTGCCCTCTCTACCCCTCCCCTGCTCACGCAGGCTCTCTCAAAAATAAAGATTTTTTTAAAAAATTGAATTTTCCAAACATAAGTATCTACATTTGCTCCTTTCTGCCATGTGATGTCACTGCAGGAAATTGAGCCTGCACTCACTCACAGATAGCACTGGCTTATGAAATCGCGACACACTGCTTTTCACCATACCAGCCCCTGCACGCCCACACCAGTACCAAGTACCACTACTTAGGCTTTCTCTTCTACATCACCACTGCCTCTGGCTCACTGAAGAGTAGGAAACAGGGAGACTGTCACCCTCGGGGATATCTGAGTGCAACTCAAAAAGGACTCTGGGCATAGGTATATCTCCTTTTACCGGACGATTCATAGGCACGTGCAGGTAGCTGGCACTGGACAGCCCTCACCTGATAGACCCAAAAACTGCAAATCCAGTTCTTCCCAGTTCCCCCGCTCAGGCCATTGGCTACACTCTCTTATGTCCAAGGAAACTTCTGCAAGATTGGCTCACTCCAGGGGCTTCTCTGATAATGCCACTGATGGTACTCAACAGTATCTCAATAAACTCACCATGAGCTTCCCCCCTTTCTGCCCTCCCTCCCTTTAGGGCATAAACTTATGCTCTTTTCCCCTATGGGGAAACTTTTCCTGGGAAAAAATATCAAAGACATGAGAGAGAGAGAGAGGGAGGGAGGGAAAAGAGAGAGAGAGAGAAACTGAGAAAGAATCAGAAGATAATACAAAAAGGAAACATTATTTAATTGGTGTCACTGCCCTGCCCCCAACCAATTCCTCCAAGGTGAACTGATTTTCCCTGTATCCTTTTTCCAATCTATTGTGATGCTATAAAACCTGTCTTCAGCTTTCCTCCTCTAGTGATTCTTGAGAGAGCCCATCTTGAAAGTCAAATAGACTGAGTAGTGAGTCTGTCTTCTTCTATCACGATCCCAAATCCTATCAAGGAAATGTGGCTACTTTTGACAAAGTAGAGGATGAGTCATAGGTCATAAAATATAAGAGTAAAAACATACAGATTAAAACTCAAAGGTATGATCACTCCTATACAGCAAAGCTGAGAGGCAAGAAAACAGAGAGTTCTGGAATCAGACTACCTCAATTTAAAATCCCAGTTCTGTCGTTTATTGATATGGAATTTTGAACAAGTTACTCAACGTCTCTGTGCCTCACTTTTATCTGTAAAGTGAAGCTGATAATAATCAACCCCAAAGTGTTGCTGCAATTAAATAAAGTCAACACATGTTAATCACTCAGAACAATGCCAGACACATAGCAAACACTCAAACACTAGCCATTATTATAGAATTTTAAATGACTCATGACTAGTTCGAATTCAGTTAATCACACAGCGTCTAGAGTCTGGAAGCTTATCTCTACTCCCATGATTTGTCATGCCTGAAGACTGGCTGGTCACCATCTTGAAGCTCCATGTCACCCCTGAGCTGCCCTGCATTAGACTGCCTACCTCTCCAATGCTTGGTTCCCAAGAAATGCATGGTCCAGATGTCTCTCTAGACAATTTCACACTCTTGTTACTGGTTAGCATTTCAAACAGAAATCTCTTTCTGGTCTCCTCCCATGGAGATACCCACATGATTTACTGCCTCATGTCCTCTAGGTCTCCACTTAAATGTCACTTCCATGAAGAAGTTGTCTCTTAAAAAAATTAAAAAACAAAACAAAACAAAACCCTGCCAACTTTGTTCTGTTTTTCTCCATAGCACTTACTACTACCTAACATGATACATATATATCATATACTACTACCTAACATGATACATGTATATCTCTTGTTTATTGTCTCTCACATATTACTAGAACAAGAGATACAAGACAGCAGAGATTTTTGACTATTTTATTCACTACTACATCCCCAGCACTTAATACAAAGCCTGACACACAGTAAATCCTAAGAAATACTTGTTGAATGAATGAGTGAATGAATGAAGACCAGAACTGGCTTATGATGAACCCTCAAAGATCTCTGTTGTCTTTCTCCTTAAAACCCAGAGATAACAACTAGCTTTATGTTAATCTATTTGTAATGGATGCCCAGATCATCCATTTAAATTGATTATGAGGCAGAAAACTACAGTGATTGTTGACTAATGGCTGCCAAGGGATTTGAAGGAGAAATGATGACATATCCTCCATGAATTTTCTCTCTTTAGTCAAGGTTAAGCCCACCCCAGCCATTCACTCTATGCTTTTTCACTTCTGGGCCTCACTTGGTCTTGCTTGTCCTTACCAGGGAAAGAGAAGTTATCTCCTCAGCAGAAGGCAACTCAAGACCTCCTTTACAATCCAACCACAGATGGGAAGATAATATACTTCTCTCTTAAGGTCCCGACCTCAGATTGGCCCTGAACCCATTACTTCTGCCCTGAACACAACCTTCAAACTTACTTTTCTGGCTTCTCTTGATCCAACCGTACATAACACGCCTTCTCTTGATCCAACCCTACATAACACGCCTCCTCCCAAATCACCATATTTTCTTGGAGAAACTATGTTTCCCCGACTCACAACCAAATTTCTTTTCTCTGGAAATGGAATGAGACATAGGAAAGGCGCTGAGTTCCTCTTTAGCTCCTTAACGTGTGTGTGTGTGTGTGTGTGTGTGTGTGTCTGTGTGTGTGTGTGAGGGGAGAGGAGACAGAGTACTCTGAGATCTGATATATAAGCATGCACACACACACTTAGCATATGGTTAGAGAGGGCTCTTCAATTCCACTACAGCACTTTAAAATGCAGATTCCAAGGCCCCACCCCAGAAATTCTAAATAGGTCTGGAACAGAGTCCAGGAGTTTGCATTTTAAACAAAACTCCAGGGTTATTTTAATGCAGATCATTTTGGAAAGATTTTGGGAAACGCTGCCCAAAAATTCCGCAGACAGCAGATTAAAAACCCAAGGCCATGGAAATAACAAATGGATGATTTTCAAGAAGCATTTTTTTAATGAGGGGCATGGCTCTTCTCATTCTCATTCCTGGTTTCTGGTCAAATGTCATCTGCTCAGAGACTTTCATGACCAACTTAGAGTCACTCCCCCATGCTGCTTTATTCCTATATTCATTCAATTACAGTTGACCCTTGAACAATGTGGACGTTAGGGGTGCCACCACCCTCCCTGTGTAGTCAAAAATCTGTGTATAACTTTTGACTCTCCAAAAACTTAACTGCTATTAGCCTACTGGTTGGTTAGAAGCTTTAGTGATAACATGAACTGTCAATTCACACATATTTTGTATGTTATATATATTACATACTGTATTCTTACAATAAAGCAATCCAGAGACATAGAATGTTACTAAGAAAATCATAAGAGGGGCGCCTGGGTGGCTCAGTCGGTTAAATGTCCAACTTTGCTCAGGTCATGATCTCGCGGTTCGTGAGTCGGAGCCCTGTGTTGGGCTCTGTGCTGACAGCTAAGAGCCTGGAACCTGCTTCAGACTCTGTGTGTGTCTCTCTCTCTGCCCCTCCCCTGCTCATGCTCTGTCTCCTGTCTCAAAAATAAATAAATGCTAAAAAAAAATTTTTTTAAAAAAGAAAATTGTAAGAAAGAGAAATAAAAGGGCACCTGTGTGGCTCAGTCAGTTCAGTGTCCAACTCATGATTTCAGCTCAGGTCAGGATCGCATGGTGGGGTCGTGAGATCAAGCCCTGTGTGCGGCTATACACTGAGCACAGAGCCTGCTTGGAATTTTCTCTCTCCCCCTCCCTCTCTCTCTCTGTCTCTCTCTCTCTCTCTCTCTCTCTCTCTCTCTCTCTCTCTCTGCTCCTCCCATGCTCACACACACACCCTCTCTCTCTCTCTCAAAATAAATAAACTTGAAAAAAAATAAAAGATGGGATGACTGGATGGCTCAGTTGGTTGAGCCTCTGACTCTTGATTTTGGCTCAGGCGATGATCTTGGGATTTGCGAGATTAAGTGCAACGTCGGGCTCTGGGCTGACTGTGGAGCCTGCTTGGGATTCTCTCTCCCTCTCTCTTCGCCCTTCTGCCTGCTTTCATGCATATGTGTGCACTCTCTCAGGATAAACATTTAAATAATAATAAATTAAAAATAATTTTAAAAAAGAAATACATTTACAGTACTCTACTGTATTTATCAAAAACAATCTGCATATAAATAGACCTGAACAGTTCAAACACGAGTTGTTCAAGGATCCACTATACTAATTTAGCCTCTTCTCTCAGAACAATGCAAGCTTTTTGGGAAGAGGAAATTGTTACCTTCTCATTATATCCCCAGCACTTAGAACAATACCATAGTAGGTGCACAGTAAGTGAATAATTTAAAAAGTGAACACATTTATGAATGAGCAATTCTCTTAAGTTCATAAGCTTGTTCAGTTTTTCACCCAGAAAATCTGTAACTGACAGACATAAGGCATGATGCTGTCTGGGAACATCATTGGGACAATGGCAGAATTTTGAGCCCCAGAGAATGCTCTGCCTTCGGTCAGTTCCATTGGTCCTGGGTAACAGATTTTGCTGAAGATCCGTGCTAAACGGTGGAAATGACAGCATATAACTGCATCCCACCTTCAAAAGCCAACCCCTGACCCTCACCCCACTGTTAACGCTCCAGGAGAACCAAACACTGATCAACCAGAACTACTCAACTGCCACAGAAAGGGGAAACATGCTTCAACTTTTCCTGGGTGCCACCAATGAAACAGTATTTCCTTTTTATTTTATCTTCCAATTCATTCTCTCTTTCTTTCTCTCTCTCTGTCCCTGTCTCCTTCTGTCTCTCTCTTAACTTATCTCTTAGATTCTTCTTCCCCAGGAAAACTTTCTCAAAAACTGGAAAAAAAAAGTTCCAGACCTCAGTATAGGTTTACACCCTGAGAATTTGTTATTCATGAAGCAGGCCTTTGAAGTCTGATTTCTCAGGATTGATGCTTTATCTTTAAACAGTGAACATGCACATTGGCTCAAAGGGCCCTGACAATCACTTAGGAATAACTGAGACATTTGTGTCTGGGCAAGGTCTTCCCTACACAGGGAACCTTTTGTAAATATTAGTTACTAGAACCGGAACACTAATAGATGTAGTTAATAATTATCACGATGTGCCAAAACCGCACAGTGTGCTCCCTGATTACAATATTAAATTGCTATTGAGCTGTGGTATTCGCTTCAGGCAATACTAGTTAGAACCCCCCAAAGACCCTGGCTGGCCTCGCTGCACAGAAATGGAAAACGTTCCGCAGCACACAATGCTCAGGCAGCAGTGGGCTTTGCCAGAAAACAAACACAAAACTCAGACAATAGAAGGAAAGTTTTATCAGAGCTGAAGTGTCCTTTCACTTGGGAACTGTCATCTCTCGAAAAGAAAAACACGCACGCACTTGATAGCAGCTTACACGGCGAGCCATTACTATGGGCACAGTGACTCGCGGCGCAGACAGAGAACCCTGCGCGGCCAGGGCTCCAGGGCTTTGTTTTATTTGCATCCGATTCCGTCCAGAGATAGGCTGAGCCAGCTCTGAAAAGTTGAGGGCCCCTCAGAATGCGAACAGGCTTCTGTCCCTGGGAGCAGGGCGGGGGTTTTCCTGTCTCACACCTCCCCCCTCCTCTCTCTGCCTGACGGGTCAAGTGGCCCGGACAATAGGGCACAGCAACTGAGAGCAAAACTGCAATTTAATTGAGAGGTGTCATTAGCTCCGCGACTGCACATTCAAAAGCAGACGCAATGGGGGCACCCGTCGCATGCGGCACACGCCATGCCACCCCTCGTCCACCCCCATCCTGCCACCCCACCTCCACGTTTGCAATTTCAGAGACCCGCCGTGGGCAAATGAGTACTTAGCAGTCAGTGTGCACGCACAGCCGCCCCGCGTGTGCAAACAGGAGGCTGGTGTGCCCACTGCAAGGACACAGACGCGCAGATCGGGGTACGCCCACCGCCCAGGCTGAACTCCGTGTACGTTGCCTGACCAGGAATCAAGGCCCCTGATGGCAGCATGGTGACGAGAAAGAGAATGGTAGCTATTAAGCAATTAATTAAAAGAGATTCAGCGGGAAGGCAGGAAGGATGCCGCTTGTGCCCTGACCCCATCGGGACGGACAAACTCGGAAAGAACCAGCAAAATGCTTTTGTGCCAATTAGGAGAGGTTACACTAAGAGCCATCTGCAGTCTCCTCGGCAGCTGTGGCGTCTCTGGCCTGTGCCGGCGGACACGGTAATGGATGTTCCTGGCAGAGAGGACACAGTAAAGGGATGCTCTGTCCCTTCCCCTCATGCAGCCAGGCTACCTGCTCCGGATTACCAAGGTGTGCCGGCCTGGGTCCCCCCCCCCCCCCAGAGGCTAGGAGTGACACCCTGGTGTGAACCTGCAGCCCCATGGGCAATCCAAGCCACCACATCACCTGGGACACTAAAGATCCCCAGGGGAAACGGGAGACGGGGAGGGGGTGTGGAAGGCAGAAGTGTTTACCACGCAGAGTCCAAGAAAGAAGCCCAGGCATGTTGACTGATGGATATTAAACATAAAGGACTTGATGTTTTTAAAAAGTCTTTCCATTCTCTTTATTTCCAATATACTTGTTCATTGTGATTTTTGTTCACATTATTCCATCCTTTACGAACTCCTCCAGGATAAGTAGGGCTCCTACCACTTTCACTGTTTATAAGTCCCGTTTGACAGATGAAGAACGTGGGTCTCAAAGAGCTTCAGTAATTTATCAGCGGTGTAAGTACTGGAAGTGGAATGAGAATGTACATCGTATAACGCCAGAGTTCGGACTCTGACTGCCATTAACTCACTTCGCCAAGATATTAGTAGCTTGAACTCAGGGACCTTTTCCGAGATGAGCCCTTCTATATAGATACTCAACTTTCTATTGATTTCTTTTCTTTTACTAGTAGTTTTGGGGAGGAGCCATAGGTAGCACTGCTGGTAAGTGCTCTCTCTGCCCCAAGCCTCCATCCCTCCATGGGTATTCTTGAAAACAATCAGGAGCTACATGGCATGGCTGTTCCCTTCAAATTCACAGGCTCTTTAGGGTGGAAAACAATATTGTATTGCTTATCTTCTTTTATTAGGTTGTGCTTGGTCGCTGACATTGAGACTTGGTGAGGTACAGAATAGAGTAGACGAAATCATTTGAGCAAGAACTCCGTACTTCCCGGCAATGGGACAGCAGCTCAGGAGACCAAGCAGTCTACCGCAAAAGACAGCCATCCACTCACTCATGCAGTCAGTCAATCAGCTGGTCAGGCAACCATTCTTGGGCGTACCAGACACTGTGCTAGATTCTGAGGGGAAAGGACAAGAGTGATAATAGCAATGCAGTAAAAATAACCACAGTGGCTAACATTTGCTGGAAGCTTATTTTGTTCGAAGCACTCATGCTAAGAGATTTCATATGCATCAGTGTTATCCCTACTTGATGTACAGAGAGGCCTGCAACTCGCCCAAGTCACACAGCTTTTGAAAATGAATAAGAATCTTATGTTTATCTTTGAGGAATTTATAAAAGGTAGACCAGTGTGGGGAAAAAAATCACAGCAAGCAAGTATATTTTTGGAAATAAAGAGAATGGAAACGCTTTTTAAAAATATAAAGTCCTTTATGGTTAATATCCATCAGGTTTGCCAAGTACCGGAAACTGGGAGGCTTATGAAGAACAGAAATTTATGTCTCACAGTTCTGGTGGCTGGAAGTCCCAGATCAGGCTGCCACCACAGTCAAGTTCTGATGAGAGCCCTCTTCTGGGTTGCACACCACTGATTTCTCATTGTACCCTCACATGGCTAGCTCTCTGGGGTCTTTTTTATAAGGCACTAATCCCAATCATGTAGGCTCTGCCCTCAGGATCCAATCACCCCCCAAAGGCTCCACTTCTTAATATCATCACATTGGGGGTTAGGATTTCAACATATGAATTTTGGGGGGGAACACATTCAGTATGTAACAAACAGAGTGTGAAAAGGGAAAAATAATAACACTACCATGGCGTCATCTGACGGGCACCACTCTAACCAAATAGTCAAGGTCAACATCACCAGTAATAAGTCATGCTGATCCCATGTATCCTTTGATCTTATGCACTAAGGGTACTTCAATCCATTGCACAGGGCTTTGGGGGAATTTAAATAAAAAGATGCATGTAGAGAACTTAAGGCAGAGCCTACCACATAAACGTCTGGGTATTTTTTAGTCTCATTGATCACTCTCTACCCTGAGTTCTGAGCAAACAGAGAAATAGACTCGGGCCTCCAAATGGATCCAAAGCTTAGTTTTGCAAATGGTGAAACTGGATTGGAGAAGCCTTATTGACTTGAGGTCAAAATGGGCTTTCTACTCCTCCTAGCTCCAAGCCAATTGACACCTTGAGATCCACAAAGGAAAAATAACACCTACTACTTCGGCAACACAGAAACAGACCTTTCTTCTTCCACTAGTCAGAGTGCAATAGGGCCCTGATGTTCCACTTCTGTGTTCCTGCTCCTCACAGCAATAGGCATTTGAGCTGAGTCTTCCCAATCTTAACCTTCTCTGTAAGCTGAGTCTGTTCTTTCTCTCATATCTAAGACTAAATACCACAGCCTTCTTTCCCTTTGCTTCCTCTTTTCTTTCTAGCCCAGTAATCTATCTCTCTTACCTATTCTTGCATTTTCTCTTGGTTCCTCCCATAATGAAAGAAATAAAGTCAGGGATTTCTTGGTGGGTCCAAAGAAGGCATCCATTGCTCAAACTAATCTTGACCACTCTCTATTCCCTACATTGAATAATCCTGCATCAGACAACAATTATCCCAGTTTCTGTTGTCTCTCCCTTTAGTCCCAGTTGGTGTGTCTGCCTACCCTCCCTATCTCTTAACTCTTTTCTTTCCATAAATTTCCCAGGAGCCCTCCCTGAGGGGAGTAACAACAGCTGTATTCCTGCATAGAACCCCTGTGCTACCCTGAAACTCATCTAATTCTGATTACAATTTTCAGTGCTCATCTCTTTAACCTTCCTATCTCAAATCTGTCCAAAAAGTCTAACATCATCATGCCCATCTCCAAGCTTCCCCAGGACATTTATTTCTACTTCTCATCTACAGCACTAAGAAGACCCTCACAATAAGGGCTTCTTGAATCCCTGGGGGCCCTCTGACAGGGTCTTGCTGCTCTCCTCTGTTGGATCTCTTTGTAACCGAGGCACTCCTCAGGTTCAAGAGCTCTCTTAGTCCCCCTGTGACAAGCAAAATGTTTGGCTATATTCCCTTTCCCTTTCCCATTTGCCTAGTACGGTATTAGAGGCGCTTGCCAACATCTTTAAAGTAAGACCAAACTGTGTTTCTTCTAAAATAGTCCAGGAGTCAGACATGCCAGGGCATGAAGAGACTTAGAGACCAGACACCAGTCTTTGCAGGCCTGAGCCACTCACTGACTGACTCCAAGGCCACTCTGTACGTGGTTTGTCACCACCACTTTGTCCTTGATTCTACACAGACTACTCAATGTTTAGATATAATTCAGTTTTTAAGCCTTCCACTCATGAGATAAATGGTTCCAAACACCTGTCAGCCTGGACTCCCTGTCCTTGGAGGCAGCAGGCATGGAGCGCTGGTCCACAATCAGATCGCTCCTGCCAACTGGGGCATCAGGTGGATGTGCTCTGGACCTTTCTATAAAACCTCCTGAGCAAGAAATGATTGGTCAGAAATGATTAGAGGCATCCAATCATTAGGATAATTTTATAAACTGACCTCAAAGAGCAAGCTATCACAATTTTTGAATGCTTGGCAAGCATTGGATTAGCCATAGGTCATAATGATATAAAATTTACCTTCTGGGGAAAAGGCATTCAAATTTTGAATGGGCTTTACCTTGAGAACAATAACTAACTGTCCCAATGTATTACTTCCTTCTTTCTCTGGAGAAGAGAGAACATTGAATCATCAAATATATGGCAGGAGTTAAAGGGGGGTCAGGCCTGAAGGGGAGAATTTGGCCCAGAGTCTCCTAGATCTCCTGGACTCCAGGATCTCAGCCTAGGTCCTCCTTTCAGATCCCTCTTATCCAGCCTCCAAGACCCAGTCTTTCTTTACAATTTAGTGAGTCTCATTTTTCCTTTTCCTATCTGTCTAGCTTAGGCTATTCAATCTCAGTTTTTTCCTGAGGAAATTCTCTTCCTTAGGTCGAATTAAAATGACTTTATTTTTCTTTCAATCCCCCACTGTTCCTGTTGCTACTTTCTAGATGAAAGCCTGCTTTTAAATCCACCCAGTTCCTCCTGGAGAGTCTCAGCAAATCTGACTCCCCAAGACCTGCATGAGGCTTTTTAAATTTTTCTTTTATTAAGAAGATGAGATTATGATCATTCCATTGAGTTTCTCTTCCACCTAACTTAAGAGGATGACATCTCTGTATTGTAAGGACCCATTCTTCTTTACAAATTCATTAACAAAATTCTGCCTGGGTCTGCATGTCAGGTTGGTTCCCTGTAATCCACAATCATAATAGAAAGTTGCATAATTAACAGAGGAAGTCAATTTGAGACCATGTTGGATAAAGAAGGACACTGACTTCAACAGCACGTGAACAAACCACATGATACCAGGAGGATGGTATTGCCACTGTCTCCACTTTGACCACAGAACTGGTTATAAGTCATAAAATAGGATTCAAGGAAGCCAATCAGTGACTGCTACCGATCCCTTTATATACAAGGCTGGAACCACACACACCATGTTCCTAAGTCCTGACCTGCAGAGAAACATGCCAAGAAAACAAAGATGTTTTCACTTATCAATACCAAAAAACCTGTACAACCAAAAGATACATTTATCTTACACCCAGTGCACCTGCTAAGGTCAAAAACAGCAACCCAGCTCCTATAGCCTCTGCCCCATAAAAATAGACATACACATGTGACTGCCAGCAATAAAAATACCACAAACTACAAAAATCTGAGAGACTAATAACCCTTTACAAATAACCTTTTTCCAAATCACACCACCAGCAGCCTTAGTTTCCTTGCATAATGTTTAGGTCCCCAAGTGGATGTCCAGTGTCTAATCTTGAGGCTTCCAGACTTCATATTATAGGTAGGAGTTTGGGAAGCGTACTAAGTTGCACATCCTCTCCATTCTGAATTCTGAATCAAAGATCAAAACGATGATTTTGTTACCAACACAAAGAATGAGATGGCTCAATATTTACTGGAAAGGAACAAGCTCCAAGATACAGAGTCGGGGTTTAAAAGCTAGTTGCCTAACTGCATATGGGACATGTCATCTCAATGCATGCGTGTATACACGACCAGACACCAAATCAGGCATTTTGTATCATCCCCTTCATCTGGATTTTAAACTCTGCACATGGGAAATTTGGAAAACCAGAGCAGACAATGAAGTAGGCAGTCACTTTGAAAGATTATAACTTGGGGCACCTGGGTGGCTCAGTCAACTGAGCATCTGACTTCGGCTCAGGTCATGATCTCACTGTTCCTGAGTTCAAGCCACTCGTTGGGCTCCATACTGACAGCTCAGAGCCTGGAGTCTGTTTCAGATTCTGCCTCCAGCTCTCTCTCTCTCTCTCTCTCTCTCTCTCTCTCTCTCTCTCTGCTCTCCCCCACTCATGCTCTGTGAGTCTCTCTCTCTCTCTCAAAAATAAACATTAAAAAAACAATTAAAATAAATAAAATAAAAGATTATGGCTCAACTCACCCCCTATTCAGAACAGAGTACTAAATAGACAAAGAATGAACACATGTAGCCACCTGTGTTCAGAGAACACAATAGAGAAATAGTGAATATCACATTTTTGCTACCTCACCATTCACATATGTCTCCCATTCCCACTGAAACCCACCAGTTAGAGGGATAGAGAGAAGAGGTTCCTTCTCAATACTATGTTCCTACATAGGGGAGCTAAACAGGTGTATAATAACTAATTTGAACTAGTTGGTACAAACTAGTCCTTGATACAAGTAGCCAGATTACAGGTATCTGATCAAGCATGGTTGGTCGTTCAACTGATGCCCATCCCTGCAGTCTAATGCAGGGATTGGCGAACTTCTTTCTTAAAGGGCCAGATAACAAATATTTAAGGCTTTGGGGGCCACACAGTTCCTGTCAACACTATTCAACATTCTCATTACAGGGAGAAGGCAGCCATAGACAATATATATGTAAATGAGTGTGGCTCCATTCCAATCAAGCTTTATTTACAAAAAGAATGGCCATAATTTGCTGACCCATGATCAGACCTGTTAGGCAGGACAATGCCCCTTCTTTTATCTAAGTAATTTGGTGCAACAATTAGAAGTATTCCCATGGTCTGGGACTTCACCTCATTTACCCAGACCATCATAGTGACTTCTGACTGACTTCTGGTTGCAGCTTCGTCCGACTGATTCATCCTATGCACTCCACCATAGTTATACCTCCAAAATTCAACCCTGATCAAAACTTTCCATGTCTCCTAGTTGTTTTGAGAAGGAAATCCAATCTCTTCATCATGGCTTACAAAACAATCCCCTCTAGTTACAAACTATCAGTGAATTCTTTCCTCTATATATTAGCCTCCAACTCTACAAAAGTGTCGAACATTCTCCAAATATGCTATACTCTCCTATGTCTCCAAATCTTTTCACATACTACATCAGTCAGAGTAATTAATTCCAACTACCATAACAGACAAGCTTATTAACACAATAAAACGTCTCTTACATGTGAAACATAATGCAAGTAAAGGGGCTTTTCCAGAAGGTTTTCCACTGACTTTGCTCATGTCCATCAGAGGAAATCACAATCTATGGCAAGAATAGCCTTACAAAAATAGTAAGACTTGAAATAATAACATTTTAAGGTCGTATTATTAATAGTATCATTCAATTATTTATTATTAGATAATTAATAATATCTAATTAGGAGCGCCGGGGTGGCTCACTTGGTTAAGCATCCAGCTTCAGCTCAGGTCATGATCTCATGGTTCATGGGTTTGAGCCCAACTTCGGACTCTGTGCTGACAGCTAGCTCAGAGCCTGGAGCCTGTTTTTGGATTCTGGGTTTCCCTCTCTCTGACCCTTCCTTCCTCATGCTGTCTCTCTCTCTCAAAAATAAGTAAAACATTAAAAATAACAATAATAATATCTAACTATTTGAAAATAAGACTTGAAAGTCAAAATTACTCCTGAGCCATGGGCTGCAGAATGGGGTGCCTGGGCAGCTCAGTCAGTTAAGCATCTGACTTCGGCTCAGGTGATGATCTTGTGGTTTGTGAATTCAAGCCCCACATCAAGCTCTGTGCCGACAGCATGAAGCCTACTTCAGATCATGTCTCCTTCTCTCTCAGCCCTTCCCCCACTCGTATGTACTTGCTCGCTCTCTCTCTCAAAAATAAACATAAAATGAAAGAAGAAAACCACATTCATCTCATCGTATATTTCCATCAGAGTCCTTGTGTGACCAGGCGCATCATCAATGAGTAGTAATATTTGGAGAGGAATCTTTTTTTTTTGAGCAGTAGTTCTCAGCAGTAGGCTTAAAATGTCCAGTAAACCACGTTATGATCAGATGTGCTATCATCCAGGTCTAGTTTTTCCATCTATAGAGTACAGGGAGTGCAGATTTAGCATAATTTTAGGACTTTAGAATTTAGAGGATTGGAAATGAGCATTGCCTTCAACTTAAAAGTCACCAGCTGTATTAGTCCTTAAGAAGAGTCTGCCTGTCTTTGAAGCTTTGAAACCAGGCATTGACTTCTCCTTTCTAGCTATGAAATTATTAGATGGTGTCTTCTTCCAAAAGAAGGCTGTTTGTCTACATTGAAAATCTGTTTAGGGTAGCCACCTTCATTAATTATCTTCTATCTATCACTAATCTCCATTAACCTAGCCTCTAGATCTTCTGGATAATTTGTTCAGTTTCTACATCAGCACTTGCTGTTTCACCTTGTACTCTGATGTTACAGAGACAGCTTCTTTCCTCCAACCTCATGAACCAACCTCTGCTAGCCTCAGACTTTCTTTCTGCACCTTCTTCACCTCTCTTGGCCTTCACAGAATTGAAGAATGTTAGGGCCTTGTTCTGGATTAGGCTTTTGGTTTAAGGGAATGTTGTGGCTGGTTGGATCTTCTATCCAGACCACTCAAACTTTCTCTATATCAGAAATAAGGCGGTTTTGCTTTCCTATTCTTGGTGTATTCATTGGGTTAGCACTTTTCATGTCCTTCAAAAACTTTTCCTTTGCATTTGCAACTTGGCCAACTGGTACAAAAGCCCTAGCTTCCAGCTTATCTTAACTTTTGACATGCCTTCCTCACTAAGCTTAATCACTGCTAGTGTTTCATTTAAAATGAGAGCTGTGCAACTCTTCCAAACAACTGAACATTTAGAGGCCATTGCAGGGCTATTAATGAGCCTAATTTCAATATTTTTGTGTCGCAAGGAACAGGGAGACCCGAGGAAGGGGAGAGAGACAGGGAATGGCCAGTTGCTCAGTGGAGCAATCAGAATACACACAATATTTATTGGTTAAGTCTGCCATCTTGTATGGGCCTGGTTCATGGCAAACTAAAACAATTCTGTTAACTCAAACATCATTGATCAGACAGTGACTACACTTATCATTGAGTAATTTATAGATTTTGCAAACCACCATGCTGTACACCTGAAACTAATGTTATATGTCAATTATACTTCAATAATAAATATGTATATATATGTGTGTGTGTGTGTGTGTGTGTGTGTGTGTGTGTGTGTGTGTGTATGTATGATGTTTCAGCACAATTAGGCCAACGAAAGCTAGATTAGGAATCTGAAAAACATTTTGTTGGTATGAAAAGGCAAAGATTGGTAGAGTAGACTACAAAACAGCCTATGTAATGTAACCTGATTTTAAATTAAACATGCTCAAGTACTGAGGATACCTGGGAGACTCAGTTGGTTAAGTGTCCAACTTCAGCTCAGGTCATGATCTCACAGATCGTGAGTTCCAGCCCGGTATCAGGCTCTGTGCTGACAGCTTAGAGGCTGGAGCCTGCTTCAGATTCTGTCTCCTTCTCCCTCTGCCCCTCCCCTTCTCATGCTCTCTCTCTCTCTCTCTCTCTCCTTCTCTCTCAAAAATAAACATTAAAAAAATTAATGAAAAATAATGCCAAGTATTTTGAGACACACATATATGATGTATAGGTATACACATATAAATATAATATGCATAAAAAGATCTGTAAATATATATAATGCCTAGTGTAAATATCTTATGTTTTTATTTTATCATTCTTATGATCTGTGTTTTCTAACTTTCTATAAGACATTTGCAAAAATTGCCTTAATCAACTGATTAAAAAATATCATTAGTAACAACGTGATGACTTGCACTGCTTTTGGTGAGATATCCAAGAGTTGTGAGAATTTTAATAAATGTGATAATTCAATTATATTTAAAAGATCACTGATTACAGGTCACCACACCAAATATAATAAGAAAGAACATTTTACAATATGGCAAGAATTACCAAAATGTGACACAGAAACGCAAAGTGAGCAAATGCCGTTGGAAAACTGGGGCTGACACATTTGCTTAAATCAGGGTTGCCCCAAACCCTCAGTTTGTAAAACAAAAACACAGTATCTGCAAATGCAATAAAGCGAATGCCATAAAATGAGGTATGCCTGTATGTGGCCGCAGGAGAAGAGAAAAATGCGCAAGGCACGCCAACAGTTAAGTGACTGGATACTAAGTGATGCATCATTTCTGCTCACAGTCACTGAATCACAAAAATTCAGTCACACGGACCCAATCCAACTGCAAGAAAACTGAGAAATCTAGGGGTGCACGTGAACAATTAGTGAGTACAAACTCTCCACCACATAAGCTATGCTTTTTGCTTTTCTTTCCTCTTTTCTTACCTTTCTACTTCTTCTTTTCCTAGTAAACACCTTATCGTCCAGACTCTGATCAAATGTCATCTTCCTGACCTCTTCGGATAGTATTTCCCCTCCCCTGTGCTCCCATAAGTGTTAATATAAATATCTATTGTTTATGTATCATCCCAGTTTACAATTATTTGCCTGCGCATCTAACTCCAATTCAGAAAACAAGAAAAATACCTTTCTCATCAGTGACCATGCTAGGTTCCTATCAACACACAGTATATATTTGATATATCAGTGAGTGAATGAATGGATGAATGAATTCACCAACAACGCTCTAGAAGGGGTTGCCCGTGGAAACAAAAAAGCAAAGAGGGCTGACTTTCTCATGAGTCCTCATCCATGGGGCTGAATCACTAGTTAAGGATTAACCACTTACGGTAAAGGAGCTCTCAGTAAGGATGATTTATGGACCAAATTTATTAAAGCGGGAAAGATCTAAAAGAGCCACATGAATATAGTACACTCTGTAAAGTATAATATTCTGACTCTGGAAGTGGAAGACTTGAAGAGTCTCCAGGTGGGAACGGGCATTGTTGCTGAGATGCACTGTCCTCGGGCTTTCCTCTGAGAAAATGGGAGAAGTAGACAGCGGTGCAAATATTTCCAGAAGGCCAGCCAAGTTAGCAGTCCCAGACCTGTGTGTGTGTCATGAGACTGTCGTCTCTCAAACAGACATCCGAGTTCCCTCTTATGTCTAATCAGGCCTGTCTTCCAGCTTCAAAATAAAAACCAAATTCAGAAAAAGTCAGTGGAGTCCATCCTATTTCCAAAGCACAGAAGTTTCAGGGTGCTGGAAAAGTCTCTACCTCGCATTTTTGGTAACTTGCTGCATCCTGACTGAGGTTAGGTAACCATAACAAAAAGCAAAACGAATGACTTCAGTGCAAAGTTTGCCCAGGGCAAAGCCAAGAGGTATGATATTTCTGTTGGATTACGATCAACAGAAGCCTTAAACTGATGTGGGTATTGTTCAGAATTTCGAAGATAAGTGTAATTCATTTAAAGACTTTTAAAGACTGCTTTCAAGCTCTCGATATTTCAGTTGAACAGCTTGGTTGGCTGGCTCTTATTCCCCATGCCCCAAAGAATTCATTAAGGAATCTTAGTCATGAATTTGGGGCTAGTGTAAAACAGCTGCCTTAATATTAGTGCCCTGTGATTTAGAAGTTCACCATTTTCCTGGGAGGATCTAGAATCATATTAACCATGACTCCTCTAAACAAGTCTCTCAATGAAACCCCGCCATTAGCACCAAAAATTCCAGCAGACTGACTAGCTGTGGGCAACATCTCATCTCGCTGACAAAATCGGCCATCGGCCTCGATTAGCTTGGAGAGCCTGTCTCATCAGAAAAGCTCCGTGACAAATCTACTCCTGGTGCCGATGTTAAAGCACAGCCATCAGGACCACAGTCAAAATGCATTTGAGTTCTGGACCCGTGTGAAAACTTATCACTGAAGTAGACTCCTTGCTGAGGGACAGGAGCTGCCCTGCACTGAGGGTGAAAATTGGTTCCGTGGGGAAAGCTTCAAAGCCTTTTCAGCCATTAAAATGTGACTGGACATATCAGGAAAACAGGAGGGGTTGAGGCGCCGTGTGGGGATGCCATGGGGAGCTGGGAAAGAACTCACTCCAGAAAATGGCCAGGTGACTGTGCATTCATTCTTGGGAGCAGAAAGCACTGGGGACAGAGCTCCATTACAGTTAGGCTGTTTCCCATACCGATTCCTGGAGTGTTTGCCCTGTTTGGACTAACTTCACGTCAAAAATTAATAATGCCAGTGTGGATTGCCAGTCTGAGATGGGCTAGGGCTTGCTACCCAGAAGGAAAATAACGATTCTATAGTGTTGAATCTGGAAAGCACTTTAAATTTCTCAGAATCAGAAACAGAAGCTGCTGGAAAGCTTCATAAAACAAGTATGCAGGCTCATGCTGCACATGTGGTCAGAGCGGCTGGCTCCGGTGGTGGTTCTCAAGGTGTGGTCAGACTGGCAGCATCAGCATCACCCACAAACTGGTTAGAAATGCGGAATCGCTGGCCTTCACCTAGACCTACTGATCTCGAAACAATGGCAGTGGAGCCCAGCAATCATGTCTGAACAGCGCCTGGGTGATTCTGATGCCAGCTCAAGTCAGCTACCCATTGCTCTAGAGAATACAGAGGGATGTGCACAGTCAGCAACTAATCCAGCCACCCACTCCACTGATGGCTTTACAGAAGTCTCTTAATCTTGCTGTCCTTCCATCCTATTCCATTCAGAAAATGGTTGTCATTTCAACCACTAGGGTCCACACCTGCTGCCTCACCCACGTCCCTGGCCACATGATCAGAAACCCCTTGTTTCTTCTGCAGAGGCTCCGGTGAGGCCAAGATGTATAGTGACCTCATTTTGTATAAATCTAGGTCATCTGAGGAAATGAACAGAACTTGGTTGTTTTGTTTTGTTTTCTTAACTTGCCCTGGGCTTGGGGACAGAAAAAACTAAAAGGTTCCAGACACCAGTCCATCTAGATCAAGAGTTGGCCAGACCTGGCTGGCCACCTATTTTTGTAAATAAAGTTTTTTTGGAGCACAGACACACTCACTCATTACATTCTGTCTAAGGGCTACTTTCGTGCCACAGTAGCAAAGTTGAAGAGTTGTGACTGAGACCCAGTAGTCTGGAAAGACTATAACATTTACTCTTTGACTCTTTTCAGAAAACATTTTCAGATCACTGATCTAGATATATAATCAGCCCACTCTGAATAGGAACTCAGAAGGAGAGGTGGTAGGCATGTGGTCCTGAGCTGGGAAGAGCAGAGGCTTCAAGGAGAAAGCAAAGGGGCCTCTGCCAGGAAAGCACAGTGATCGGTGCCTGGGAGCCCCAGGCCTGAATCTACGGACAGGTGCAAGGCCCCCAAAAGGTAGTCTGACTTATTAAAAGGCCCTCTAATGATTCTGCACAAACTAGTCCAAGGACCACACTTTGAGAAATGGGGAATGACCTGGCTTTTCAGGTGTGCAAAGACATAAGCATATCCTGGTGTTCTTACAAAGTTCATCAAATAAAAATCTGGTCTAAATGGAACAGAAGAGAGAACCCAGAATTGGACCCACAAATGTATGGCCAACTAACTTACCAAACTCAACACCCAAAAAACAAATAATCCAATGAAGAAATGGGCAGGAGACATGAATAGACACTTTTCGAAAGACATACAGATGGCCAATAGACACATGAAAAGATGCTCAACATCACTCATCATAAGGGAAATACAAATCAAAACCATACTGAGATACCACCTCACACTGGACAGAGTGGCTAAAATTAACAACTCAGGAAAACAACAGATGCTGGCAAGGATGTGGAGAAACGGGAACCCTCTTGCACTGTTGGTGGGAGTGCCATTGGTATGCACAGACTCTGGAAATCAGTATAGTGGTTTCTCAAAAAAATACAAATGGAACTACCTTATGACCCAGCAATAGTGCTACTAGGAATTTATCCAAAGGATACAGGAGTGCTGATTCTTAAGGGCACATGTACCCCAATGTTTATAGCAGTGCTTTCAACAATAGCCAAATTACAGAAAGAGCCTAAATGTCCATCAACTGATGAATGGATAAAGAAGATGTGGCTCATATATACAATGGAATACAACTTGGCACTGAGAAAGAATGAAATCCTGACATTTGCAGCAATGTGGATGGAAGGTATTATGCTAATAGAAATAAGTCAGTCAGAGAAAAATAGATACCATTTGTTTTCACTCATGTGTGGAACTTGAGAAACTTAACAGAAGACCATGGGGGAAGGGAAGGGGAAAATATAGTTACAGAGAGGGAGGGAGGCAATTCATAAGAGACTCTTAAATACAGAGAACAAACTGAGGGTTGATGGAGGTGGAGGAGAGGGGAAAATGGGTGATGGGCATTGAGGAGGGCACTTGTTGGGATGAGCACTGAGTGTTGCATGTAAGCAATGAATCATGGGAATCTACCCCTAAAATCAAGAGCACACTATATATACCGTATGTTAGCCAACTTGACAATAAATTAAATTTTTTAAAAATCTGGTCTAAACCCCATAATTGCAGCTGTGGCTTTTTTGCCCTAACAAATTTGGCAGGGGGGGTGGGAGGATAAATGTAAACTTCGAGGGTAGATTAATTAATTTAGCCTAGAATGTGTGTGATTCCTCATTTAACAATCTTCCCCAAATTTATACTGCTAATATTCCAGCTCCATACTTGTCAAGATAATTTTAAATTTATAGAATCCAACTTCCAAAAGACTAGAGAGCTAAATGGAGTTTTAACTTGTGCCACTGCATAAACAAATGCTTGTTCCAAATGGAACCTTTAGGAATTCTGGAATTGGAAGTTCTAATCTCTCAAAAAAGCAGATGGGCAGATAGCTTGCACATGGCAAGGGAATTTTCAGGGTGTACTGAGAAAACTGACTGATACCTCCGAGGTAACAAAGGAAATTTTGAAAACTGTCAACTTTATAAACAAATGCAAAATTGTTTAGAATTCTGGAGTCTTCTAAATAGAACTTTGGTTCAAAACTAAGGTATTTTATGCTTTATTTTTATTGTAAAAGCTACATGACTGCATTATAGAAAATACACAGAGTAAAGAAAACCTACCCATGATTCCACTGTCCTAACACAATCACTGTTACTAAAGAGAGAAAACTCTTGAAATTTAAATTGGAAAGAATCTGCAAAATTGGAAAGACCTGTTTCCAAATTGTTGAAGATCTAATAAAACCTCAAAGGTCAGTGAGAACAATAACCAAGACCCAACTAAGTATTAGCTTCTCACAGCATCATCCACGTGGCCTCTATAGAGCTCTTTCCTACCTTAGCCTTCAAGGGCCACTCCCATCCCTTTCTTCTGTTCTATTCCTTCTCCCTGATTTCTCTGTCTTCCTTTCTTAATGGAAGTAATTACAGCTAATATTTATTGATTCTTGTGCTGGGCACGTTACATGGATTACTTCAGTTAGTCTCAAAAACCCTGTGCATAGGTACTCTGTGATAGCCTCACATTACCAATGAGAATCTAGAAATGGTGTGACAAATTGTTAATATTACGGTCCCAAATTTTGTCACAACTCTCTATATGTATGCCTCTTCAAAACGTAGAGTCTATATCTCTAAATCTTAAATCTGGGCTTGGTCATATGACTTGCTTTGTCAATGAGATAATAGCAAATGCGATATGAGTCAAGGTTTGAAAGATGCTTGCTCATCAGATCTTACCATCTCTTGCTGCTGGGAGTTTTCAGCCACATATAAATAAACCCAGGCTAGTTTGTTAGATGAAAAGAAGTACCATGGGGGAGGAACCCATCTAAGGCCCCACACCTACGTGTGAGCCAACCAATACTAGAAGAACAAAAATAAGTTGGCCCAGCTGAACCCAGGTAAATTGTCAACCCCTGAAATCATGACCAATACATGATTTTTTTTAAGCTACTAAAGATGGATAGTTTGTTACATAGTCAAAACTAGAGTTTGCTCAAAGTCACACAGGCAGGACTAAGAATCAAACCCAGATGGTTTTTAGTCTAGAGTCTAAGAGCTTAACCCCATGTTATGCTGTGGAACTCCCATGAATCTCTTCAGTACCATGGGCAGAGTCAATGCTCTACAGTAATACAGTGACCCCTTAAAGATAACAATAATGATGAGTTTCTGTCAAGATGGGCCCATCCCACATGTTGCCATTAGGAGCTCATTTCTAAATTCAGACCAGAGGCACCTGGGAAATAATTAGCTTCAGTGTTGCTGTCCTCCCATAATAAATGTGAGGGCAACTCCTTATTTTTGCTAAAGTTAAACAGTTTGTGGCAACAAATGTTACTTATACTTTTCTAGGAATAGAAATGTATTTACTTTTAATCAGTTGGGGACTCATTAGCGAAGCTGTCTTTATCTCCCTGAGCCTTTGCCTTCTTAGTTAGGGTTTGTTTTGTTTTTTTCTTTTGGCCCTGTATTAGTGTTTTGTTTGTTTTCTACAGAACTTCCTGAAATAAACTCTAATGGGTTGAACAAATCAGAAGAGAAACAATGTCAACTGCAACATAAGAGTCAACCCTTATAACCTACTTCTTTTCACAATCCTTCACTATGCCTAACAGAAATGAATGAATAGCTGATTATTAAAAGTAAAAAGGCTGTTACCTAAATAATCAAGCTGTATGAAGCATTCATCTGGTGCAGAACTACTAATAGTGGAAATCCTGGAAAAGACTATATACCAAAGCATTTCTCAGAAACACAAAGCTTTTAAAATATTTTCCCACAATAACAGACTCTTAAGAGATATGCAGGTGTAGGAATAAAGTAAATAAAATATTTTGATGCATGATAAACAGAGGTCATATATAAAAGCATATTTGGGATACCAAACCTGAAAATAATTTTCACTACAACTGAAATGATCACTTCTAGCTTGTTCCTCTTATTTTCCCTACCTGTAAAATTAGTCTTGTAACCTTTCTGTTGTCGAATGATCAACACTAGTATTTCTGATAACATGGCTTAGAAAAAGTTTCTTTGAAAGTCCAATGGTTCTTAAGCAGTTATTAATTGGGGGGGGTCTTCCCAGAGTTCTACTATCCAGCCCCCAAAACACATGCGCACGCGCGCGCGCACACACACACACACTTTCAATGGCATCTGTCACCTGCAGAGTTTCCCTTGGCCCCTGCCTGATCCAAGGAGCCAGTTGTGAGTTATGTTTGGGGTCTTCTTCAACAGCAAATGAAGTGTGGACATACTCTGTAGCTCTGGGCTCATCATCTATGTACCCTGGAGATGGATTTAGGCAACCAGGCACTTCTGGGAGCATCTGGTTAGGGTTCCCCTTCCTTACCCTTTCTGTATGCCCTAACTAGCCCTTTACACTGGTTTCTGGTGTCCAGTTTTTCCTCTAGGACTCAAGGAGGAACTACAATCTATCCCTGCAGCACAGTGAGGAGGCCAAAACCTGCCCTCTCACTGGGTTCTTGAGGCCTGGAGCTGGTCTTCCTCTTCATTCTTGCACATTATCTCTGATCTACTTCTGGATGACCTAGATGGGCTCCCAACAGATGGTAAGAGCCACCATCTCCCAGAAGTCCTTCTTTCCCCATTATACCCTCTCCCTCACCTTGGACTTTTACATACATCTGCTAAGACTTAAATATGTTCAACCCATTGGGATTCTGTATGCTAGACAGTCAGTCCTTCCCTAGGAAGGAGATTGGGATTGGCTCCATGGATATTTTCCCTGGCTTCTTGTCTGCGTTGGTTCTAGCAGTTCTTGACTCATGCACTTCTACGTGGCCATGACAGAAAAATATTGCACCATTTCAGAGGGAGAGATCTGTTTAGAAACTCTACGGAGCACGAAGATAGCTTAATGTGAGCGAAGCACCCCCAGGTATTATTAAAAAGAAAAGAGTATAAGTTAGCTCTAACTTCTTTATTTAGGTTTTTTCTGACAATTCCCAAGAAGAAAAGGTCATTTGGGCAAGGAGGAAACTTACTTTCCTTCTAGATTTTGACTGAAGGTTTTTCTTTTGCACCCTTCCCCGTCGTACTTATTTTCATCTACAGAGCTCTCTCTGCAGCAGCACACGAGAAAGCAATCGTGTGGCATGGAATCTGTACTACATTTAATTATAAAATTGCCTGCCTTGCATTCACTCCATCTCTTGTATATCTGAATGAACTCTGTGCCTTTCAAGGACTTATTCATAAAATTTGTATCTCATAACCAGATGGTACAGCTATTTTAAAAGGAGATAGGTATGTTGGTATAGATGAAGCCATTTTTCTTATCAAAATTTCTACCTTTTCCTAATCTCATTCAGAAGAAGATGAAGGGTCCCTGGGTGGCTCAGTCAGTAAAGCATCTGACTTTTGGTTTCAGCTCAGATCATGATTTCAGGGTTTGTGAGTTTCAGCCTGACAAAGGGCTCCGTTCTGGCAGCAGAAAGCATGCTTGAGAATTCTCTCTCTCTCTCTCTCTCTCTCTCTCTCTCCCTCAAAATAAATACATAAACTTAATTTTTAAAAAAAGACTAAAACGTTAAAAAAAAAAGGGGGGGGGTCGTTAATGACATTAACTTGGCTGTTGAAATACCTGACCCTATTAACTGTGTTGTGACAGATTCTTTACACCTCAAAACCCAGAACCTGGTACCTTTTCTCAATTGGAAACCATAAACTACTCAAGAAACATAAACTCCTTTTCTTTTCAGTGAAGTGTACTTTGGTCCTATTAAAAGCTCTCTCTTAGAGACAAATTTTCCTTTAAGCTCAATTTACATGGAATGAAGCGCCTTGGGCAGCGTGCTGTTGGAATTCATTCAGTACCATGTTTGCCTGCAAAAGGGCATTTACTCTTGACATTTTTGGAGATATTCATTTTACAACCCAATTTTCACACTCAAATAATCACCATCTGTGTTGTCCAGTTAAAAATGATCAAGGAAAGCAAGGGCAAGCTATTTCCTCCTTCATTTTGTTCTTTTTTTTTCTTTTGTTTGTTTTGTTTTAAGTAGTGAGCACAAAATTAAGCCTACTATTCCATTTCTAAAGATTGTTGTTTTATACAAAAAGAGGTAGGGAGAGAGAAAGAAAGAGGACACCCTTTGAAGAGTAAAATGCACTTAACCCCTAGCAAGCTTCTTCTTGATAATATAACATTATCATTATTATTATTATTTCTACTTTGTCATAATTTCGTTGTGCTGTTGTACCACTTTGGTTCCGCATTTCACCCTAATCCTCCAGCTCAGAAAGAAAATTCAGCTTTATCCCAATCTGAGATTCTTTAATGTATGAAAACCAATTTAGTCTACATATTATATTTGCTTTATAACTCAGGACACTTCAAAAATACTCTACTCTAATGGCATGTTAATTTTATAATATTCCTAGGTTCTCCTCATCTGAGGAATGCATCTCCAAATGAAGCAACAGATACCCCAGGGGCCCCTCTAGTTCTGTACCGTCCCTTTTTCAACACTCATCACATTAAAAATGATTTGTTCTTACTACCTGTTAAGTCTTATTACAATACATACTATGTCTGTTTTATCTACTTCTGGAGCGAGAGGGTCTCTTCACTTTCTGTTTGGCTCTATCAGTGCACCCTATAAGCCTTTGTTAATTGAATTAAGTCAATGAATGAAAGTCTCTTCCTTTTCTTTCATAAAAGGGACTCTGAGTTCTGAGCCTATCATCCCATAAAAATCTCCTTCGCAAGAATTATTACCCTCATAAACCAAAAAGAGAGAGAGAGAGAGCATTCAAAATATATTTTGTATGAAAGTCAGAATGGTTCCCTTAAAAATGACATTTTTTATATTAGAGTTGATATTGAAGGGGAAAAACATTAAACATGGAAAAATGGGTGTTCTAAGCAAATATGGAGTTTCATAAAACTTTCCTGTTTTAGTTACTGTAACAATATTGAAGGCTCAGTCTGGTCAAGACTCTTTTTCAGTGGATTTGTATTTATTTTAAGAGGATGTTAACACAAGCCGAGTGAAAAAGAGCAAATACAAAACTCAGTCTACTACCACTCTGCATGAAGTGTTCCCAGGACTTGGTGACCATCACACAGTAAACAGATATGACACCAAGGCGGGCAAAAGATGCAGCCGGAAACCACGTGGGCTCCTAGCAGAATGACACAGGGTACCTCCACAGGTGAGAGCTAGCGCCGACGGGACTACATACTCTATGTCGCTAAATTTAAACCAAACACCTATTAAAAGAGTTCTGCTCTGCTCTTTGTTGTAGGCAAAACAAAGATGTTGAACAACTGGGATAAGTAAGTCCCTCTCCGTTCTCTGAGAGGGTAGTGTGCCTCAGACTACATACTGCTCCATTTTGACGGACCCCTGTGTGAGCACATCTGGAGATGCGAGGCATTTAACATCTGTGCTCCTGAAAATTAGAGTTATTGTGGAAACCACACTGGTGACCACGCGTGGGTTTCTATTAGTAAGCCAGTGACTATTTCAGCTCTTATTTTTACTGTTTTCTACGTAGGTCAGGATTTTCCTCATAAAAACAAATTCCTATGATATCAGGCCTCTAAGTAGTACTGCCGTAGGTACTGGCTAAATCTGGAAAAAGGGGATCCAAATTAACTGGACCTTGTAGCAGCCCTTCATAAGACAAAAGCAAAAGCCTCAATTCGTAAAGTTTAGCCTCATGCCAAGCTTTCTCCACATGAATATTCAGCACTTAGACTCACAGTACCTCCCTCTGTAACCTCCTTAGTGAGACAAACATCAGCAAAAATGCACTGATGCTCTCAGATTGTATGATACAGATTCATACCACAAGGAGGGACTCCACTTGCCAATTTGTATATGCCATTAGCCTGGCAAGATGAGGCTCCCATGTAAGAGCCAAGGTGACTCAGAATAGAAATGACCCCTTGATCCGGGGTCTGGTGGTCTCGATGGCCTTCTAGGAGGTTCTCCGCCTTCTTGTGCTATTAATGTTCCTGGTAACAATATATGCTTTTTTCCTGGATGAATGATTAATCCATTTGGAATATAAACACCAGACACCATCTTATTGGTGTACTCAGGGCATGCTGGCTATCATGACAAATAAGCTCCCAAATGTTAGTGAACTTGACACAGTAGAATTCATTTCTCATCTACCGAACAGTCCAATGAGGGTTTTCTTGGCCATTCAGGGCGTTTTCTGCTGCACAGTAGGAACCAGACTCTACCATCTTGTTGCCACCATCCCCTAGGGCTTTGGAGGCCTCTGCTCCCAGCCAGGGGAGGAAGAAAAGATAATTCAGAAACCCTATCTACTTGAAAGTCTCAGCCTGGAGGTGACTATATATCCTCTTTCACTCATGTCATATTGGCTACAACAAGTCACATGGCCGCTTGTGGATGCAAGGGAAGCTGTGCAGTGACAACTCCACATTATCAAAGGAGGGACACAATTATAATTTTGAAAAACCATCTATGATGCTGGTTTCCTCGCCAGGTCCCAAGACATTTAACCTTTGGCAGGGATTATTTGGGGGCAGAGAGTAAGTAGATTCTAGGGCTGTTACACTCTCCAGCCCTCCACCCACAAAATGTCTTGGGGACTGGATCCACTTGGAAACGGGTAGTCTAAGTAATGCTTCAAAAAGTAGTCAAATGTCCAAAATGTACCTTGACCAGTTCCTGCTGGCTGCTCTTCAGAACTCTGGAATAACTGCTGTAGCTAAAGTTATGCGTTTTACATTGTTCTGTACCTGAACTTGGAAGCCCTTGTAATGAAAGCATCCTGCAAATAAAAAAGGGATCATTAGTTATTGGTTCGGGGTAGCTATAAAGAAAAGGTACTCGCTTTTACTCGTTTCCACAAAAGAGCTTCTCAAGCCCTAACGTCACTTGGCCCAATTAAATATATAAATGGCAAGGGGCCAAGTTAATTATAGCTCTAGGGAGTTAGACTAGGCCAGGCTAGAAACAGAGGAAGAGGAAGAATGGCCAAAGCTTACACTGCTTTGAATCCAAACAAAGCCTTTGCCTTCACTTGCCCTTAAGGGGAATATTCTGATCTGGAGGTAAGGTGGAAACGTCCTGAAGAGTTTCAGCTCTTGATCCTTATTATGGAAAAATTGGATGAATATTAACCAAACCTGAAAAGAGGATGAGCTGAAATAAGACTCATTAGAGTGTACTGAGAGGCAGACGCAAAATGTTAGCCATTCAAACTCTTTATGTCCCACAAGAAAGGTCACAAATAGAGAGTTTCTGAGTGAGCCACGCATCTAGGAAAATCTCCCAGGAAAAGTGCAATGATCTATAAGGGATATTTGCGTTTGAGCAAATGCTGATCCTTTCCATCTGGCTAGACACTCTTAGAAACCATCTTGGAAGTTTCTGTCCCTCACTCCTGCTAATTAGGGTGCTCTATGCATCAAGAGCTCTGCCCTGGAGGAGTGTCAGCAAAGCAGTTAGTGCGTCCAGATGTGGACACTTCCTTAAAGGTGAAGTACAACGGGGGGAAAAGATTAATCTGCAATGCACCGAAGTCAGACCCTGGGTAACCCAGCGATGTGTTAAATGAAAAGGAAAAGATGCTGTTGAATTTTATCTCCAAGTGGTGTCATTATTTCCAACTAACTTACTCCTTCAGGCAACCCGGATAGTTTGTTTTCCTGAAGCCCTTTTCTCCACGTTGCACACACCCTCCCCTTGCTAGACCCTGGAGAGGAATGACAGCAGCTGAAAAAACATTCCATCCCGGGGAAAGGGAAAGAAGGGCCGGTGATTACTGAGCGGGTGAGGTTGGCAGGTCGTCACACGAGGCGAAGGGCTCAGTCTGCATCCGGGAAAGGGGCCCGGGGTTGGGGGGCAAAGACTGTATTCGTGGTTCCACGAGTCACAGAGGGTTAAAGTTCAGGGAGGTTTGCTCAGAAAAGCAGAAAATACAATTCTTAATGCTATGTATAGTGTAGCCAGAATGTGATATTTCCTTCCACTTGTTAAATTGGGATTTTTGTTTTATGGGCTTTGGATTTAGCTCCTGGGTGCTCTCTGCTTAGTTTAAAAGGGTTTTCATCTCCACATTGTCATACATGGAAAAAATATACTGAGGCAGTGCACCGTACATCGTGACTTTTATTTTGCTGTCAGACTGCAAGTTACAATATACCTATGTGCATTAAAGACTCAGGGGTTTTAAAAAGGGAAAGGATCCCTTCACACGCCATACAAAGAGAGCTACAGCCCAAGAGGGAAGAGCTGGAAACGACCACTGCCTTCTTGCCTACATCAACCACACAGCCCAGGCTTTGGCAACGGCTCCAGCTGCTTGTCACTACATTCCTTTCAATATGGGCCATTTATTAAAAGCACAACTAAGAAAGTTTTCATCCAATGGCATGGACTGATGGGACGGTTCATTCCAGAAACCTACTCATCATATTTATGTATTAGGTGCCTGCCTGTAAGCTTGGAGCTGCTTTGTGTTCTTTTTTAGGAACAATGATGGACTCCTGGGGTCTGTCCTCAGGGCCCTGGCTCCCCCTGATGCCAGCAGCACCTGCTGTTGGTCTAGTTTGCTAGTTTGTCTAGCAGCTGCCAGAGAGATGGGCGCTGTCAGACCCCA